>PVLA01000552.1:0-518774 GCA_004027455.1 Hydrochoerus hydrochaeris
TGAATATTTACTATGTACCCTTTAACTTTGTAACTTGAACAACTACATCCAGGATGACAGTATGTAATTTATAAATTACTGATTTCTTAGTGGGGCTTTTTCTCATTCTCCTTTTTCTTTCTTTCTTTTAGTATTCTGTATTGTTGCTACCCTTTTTTCTGTTTTTCTTCCTTTCTTTAAATAAAATTTTTAAAATGTATAATTGCTATTGTAAAAAAAAGAGGAAATAGGAAGCACTATAAAAGATATAGCTGCATGTAAATTTAGGTGTGTGGGATTGATGACCATATTTCTAGGTTCTTGTTGGATTGCTGAACAAATCTGTTTGCAGTCTCACTGCTCGAGTGTCTATTTTGTGTGCTTTAATTCTGTAACTTGATAACTATTTCTAAAAGAAAAATATGTAATGTATCAACTAGTGATTTCTTACTGTTTATCTTCTTTTCTTGAAATTCTGTAATATTTCTACCTTTTTCCTGTTTTTTTTCTCTTTAAATAAAAAAAATGTATAATTGCTATTGTAAAAAAGAGAAAATAGGAAGTGCTTTAAAAGATATAACTGCATGTATATTTATGTATGCAAGATTGTTACCCATATTTCTTAGTTCTTGTTTGATTGTTGAACAGATCTGTTTGCAGTCTCACTGCTTGAGTGTCTATTTTGTGTGCTTTAATTTTGTAACTTGAACAACTATTTCTAAAAGAGCAATATGTAATTTATTAACTAGTGATTTCTTACTGTTTATGTTTTTTTTGAAATTCTGTAATATTTCTCTCCTTTTTCTGTTTTATCCCTTTAAATAAAAAAAATTAAAAAAAAGAAAAGTGCTCAGAACATAACATGTAGATTATTGTTCTTAGTAAAAATAAATCATAATCAGTGACATAACATTTATATCACAGATATATATTGGTAAATGGTTATCTATAATATAATAAATACAGGTTTATATTACATACCTCTTTCAATAGATACTTTTGAGTTCCCTTTCAGTCCCCCTCTACCATTTCATACAAATTTAGTTACTGGTTGAAAAAAGATGGTGACTCGTTTTGTTTTTTTTTTATAGAGATAAAACAGAAAAGAACTTGGAGATATGCACTGAAATGTGAACAACACACCATACAAACCTTTTAAGTACTACTGACTCATGCATTTATTTCATTCTATAGCTATCTAGAGAGTATTGATTACATATTCAAACACTTAAATGAGCTGGGGATATAAGAGTATCCTCAAAACAGAAAAAAGTCTTTTACCTCACAAAGCTCACAAATAAATGAGAAAAATGAATTTTTATTCAACTCTACACCCTCCCCCTAGCAGAAATGATCATTGTCCATAGTTTCAGGTGGTGCAGCCTATATAATCTGTTAGATGGAGATAAGTGACACACAGTAACAAAAACACTAGGGTAGGAGAGAACCTGAGTATATGCAAGATATTACTGTTTGAACTAGGGTCGTCAGGGACATGAAGGAGCAAGGAAATGTTGATGTCTCTGGGAAAAACATTCAAATCCCCGAAGCAGGTTTAAATTTTGTTACTGAGGCCCTAGTGTGACTGCATCAGAGTGGTCAAGAGGCAAAAGCAGAGGCCAGTAAGGCCAACAAGATTGGGGCAGCAGGATCATGAGGTTCACGTGACTGTAGTAAGAAACCTGACTTTACTCCAACGAGGCTGGAAGTTCCGAAGAGCTTTGAGGTGAGAGGTTCCATGCTGCAACTTACTTTTGGTGGAACTATCCTGATTTCTGGGTTTAGAATAGCATTTTAGAGGGCAGAGCAAAGGGCAGCAAGAGAGAGACAAGTTAGGAATCTCTTATGACAACCCCGGCAAGAAATTAGGGCCACAGGGACCAGCAAGGTGGGTGAAGAGGTAGTAGCAGAAGATGACGAGAAGTCATACACAGGAGGTAAACTGGAGGAGAGCTGATAGGTCTTGTGATAGTTCTAGGCCTGGAAACAAGAGTATGATGCTTCAGAATGCCTACATGGTGTTTGGCCTAGGCCTAGGCAAGAGGAGAAAGGGGTGATTTTTAACTAAGGTATAAAGATTTCAAGTTTGGTGGGAAGAATCAAAAAAGTGTAAATTTTAGTTGGAACCTGATAAATTAATAAGCATTATTAATTATTAAGTAGGGGCATCAAGTAAACAAATATAAAGCTATGGAGTTCAAAGGTTCAAAGGAGTAGGCCAGGATAGAGATATGTTTAGAGTAAGCAGCTATTAATTGATAGATACACCCATAAATTACACTGAGTGGTATCACCTAAGCAGTGATTACAGATAAACGAGTGATGGAGGCTAAGACCTGGACCCAGGAATACTCCCGTATTTAGAGGACAAGAAAATAAGGATGAATTAGAAAATGACTAGCAAGAGGGAATGATCAAGGAGAAGGTCCTGCTTGAAAACTCAGTGCAGAAAGTGTTTCAGAAGCAGAGAGCTGGTTAACTATGTCAGATATTGCACACAGTCTGTTAGAAGTCAGAGTTAGCAATTGTATTTAGGTGCAAGGAGTCATTGAGGACATTGACAAGAACAGTTTCAGTGGAAAAAATGGGACTAAACACTTGGTTGGAATAGGATCAAGAGAAAGTATTGGGGTAAAATGACTGCAGAATGGCTACAGGTAACTTTTTTGAGGAACATTCCTATAAAAGGAAAGAACTGGAATAAATAGTAAGTAATGGCATTTAGGGGTCAAAAATATATTTTAATGACAGATATATGGTAGGATATTTATTTGGCTGGTAGATTAAACTTAAAAAAAAGGAACAAATGATAGTATAAGAAAGAGAAAAGACAATTTTGAGAAAAAAATTTTTAAACAGAAGAGAGCAGATGTAAGCCATTGCAGGAACCTGGAGTTATACTTCAGAAGGACAGGTATAGTTCACCTGCAGAAACCATTCCACAGGGAGAACATAAAGATACTCTTTTTAAAAACTATGAATGACTTAACTTAGGAATTTCCAGATAGCAGAAAAGTCCAGTTGGAGTTACTGTTAAAGCATAATGACTGGCATGATTATGAATTTTTCTCCAGATGCATTTAGGTAGGTGCAGAATAGACTGTTATTAGTAGAAACATATAGGGTAGTGGTTTTCAGAATCACTTGAAAGGCTTCCAAAACAGATTGCTAGGCTTCACTCTTAGAGTTTGTGATTCAAGGGGTTTGAGATTGAGCCCCAAATTTTAAGTCTCAGGTAATGCTGCATCTGTTTGTCTAGGAACATTCTGAAAACCACAAGTCTGGGATGTTATGATGGTGCAGAGGAGTAGAGAACATGATTGCTGTGGGAAAGAAGATATAAGAACTTTGAGGCAGGAACATTAAAAAACTCATCCATCCAACTACTAAAAAAATGCTCAGTCTACTCAGATATTCTACTTAGCCAACATCTGAGTTCAACACTGAGTCTGATGTGAAGTCTTGTATAGAATTAGAAAATAAAAACAAAGAAATCAAGAAATGCCTTCATTTCTATGAGACTCACATTTTAAAAGCTTGTCGGTGAAAATGCAGTCCACTTATGGGCTCGTTTATTTCACTGTAACATACAGGATTCTTGGTAAACTCTGTGCAGAGTAAATATTACATGTTGTTAGAAAACAACACTAAAGGTCCAGGATCCCATTAAATAAAAATGTAACTAATCATTTCATATAGTGAATATAACCCAATTTATATTTTTATAAATGTATATTTTATAATGTTTTATATGTAAGATAAGTGAGAGGAAAACTAATATACAGCATAAGCCTCTGTGGCAGTTCTACCAACATCCAGATAGAAAGCTCCCTCTCCCCCACTCTGTGACTGACTATCTCAGCCCACACATCTTTAACGTTAAACACATCTCCTAACTCAGTGAAACTCAACTATCTTTGAGTCACTTGCAAGCTTTGGGAATCTGATAGCAATTATGATCTCTTTCTCTATATGGGTGTTGTGGTTAGAATAAGTCCCTTTAAAGTTCATGTGTTAGACACTTAATCCTCAGATTCACATGCTAATGGTATTTTAAGGCCATTGGGAAGTTATTAGGGAGAGATGAGGTCACAAAGCTTAGCAACCCCATCACAGGATCAGTGACTTGATGGGAAGAGAGAGACAGACTTGAACCTTCATGTGCCCATCTCTTACCAGGCTAAGCCTTCTGCCGAGTTACGACAGTAAGAAGGTCCTTCGCCACGTACAGGTCCTCAATCTTGGACTTCCCAACCACTAGAACTATGAGAAATAAACTCCTTTTCTTTGTAAATCACCAAGAATTTTGTTATATAAACACTAAATGGACAAAGACATGGGAGAAAAATTCTCAAGCACAATGTTATTCATACAATTTCAGTTTCAGAACTCTATGAAACATATTTGTGCTGTCTCCTCAATCTAACAGAAAAACATATTGTAGAAAAATATTTTATCTTTCCTTTATCCATGTCACACATCATCCTTTTTATGAAAAGTAAACTTATTTTTTTTAAAAGTCAAATAAATTTTCTAATATCTCTTTGGTAATCAAAATAAACCTATGAACCCTGGATTGATCATGGATACCAGGCATTGTGAAGCATTCAAAGAGATATAAGGTTACGGTTTTAGCCCTCAAGAGCTTTATAATATGAAAGGAAATAAAAGGCAAACACACATGAAATTTACTTAAAAATATATAGGTCTGGGTAAGGATTTCAGAAGGCAAAAGGAAAGATGGCATAAGACTGTTAATAAGTCTTTTGTGAAAATAAAATCTCAAATATTAAAAGCAACTGAAGCAATGACCTTCATGTCAAAATCATTTAAAAAAAAAAAGGCATTTGAAAAAATGAACCTAGAGTTGGGTCTTCCAGAAGGAGTTTTGTTTTTGTTTTTTGTTGGTACCAGGGATCAAACTCATGACCTCATGCTTGCCAGGCAGGTTGCTTGTGCCACTGAGCTAAGTCCCTAGACCCTTGCAGAAGGAGTTAAACAAATGAAATCAACATGTAGAATGGATTTCTGAGAGACAAAAATGGCAGGCTACATGTTGGAATGACATCTGAAATGTTTGGCAAGTTCTCCATCAAAACACTCTAGGCTAGATTTCCAGCCTTTTTATTTATTTTTTTGTTTTAAGTTTTGATACAGTATCCAAATACATTGCCCTAGCTAGCCTCAAACTTATAATCTGTCACTAGCTGGAACTGAAGATATGCACCATGATGCCTGACTTGTAATGATCTTTTATTAAGCAACATCAATAAGATAAACAGAATTTTAAAAATAGATATAATTATTTGTTTTGTGAAAAAGTTTGCAAGATTTTAAAAAAAAAGATATTAAGAAATCACACACACTGATGCAATCAGCACCCAAAAAAAAAATGCAGAGTATCTTTGCTACTGTCCCTTAAAATACTCATGTTAGATTGTTTCATGAGTCAAAGACAAAAGGAATAGAATTCACCTGAAGATAATTAAAAGAGAAAAAACTATAACCTCTTTCTGAATTTTATAAAGTATTGAAACAAATGTATTTTGCTCTTGTATTGGTTTCAAAATTTCCAAATTAATAATGCTGTCAAAATTAGAAATAAACAAGATGTTTGACTAACATGTTTTCTGGTAACCTTGAACACAGTAAATTGAACATAATTTAATATTTTTTATAACTTGTAAGTCAAGAGGTCTCCCGATCACTGATGATCTGGAGCGGCAGGAAGATCCATGACTGAGCTGAATAGTGGGAAAGGGCAGGGCTGAAAAACAAATCTGCTTCATTTAACGCTTCTGGCAAGTTACGATCCAAATTATTAGGCTTCCAAACAAAATCAAAATGTTAAACTTTGTATTTTAATTAGTTTAACCATCCACTTTACCTCCCAGACCTGGCATTGCTCGACCTACAGCTTTATTCTATGCCTTTAGAATATGCATTTATTACAGTCTTAAAAAGTTTACCCTGTCTTGCACCTGGATAATAAAGATTTGACATACTGAGCAAAACTGTCTTTTCTAAGTATACAAAATATTTTGTTACTCAGAAGATTTACAACTTTATAAAGTGAGCACCTCAGAGTCTGGGATAATGGAAAGCCCACTCCCTACCCCAAGTCCTACTCAGGGCTTAGAAAATCCAGGGTCACTTTCTAAGTCTTCCAAGGACAAAATACAACTAAATTTAGTTTTAGTCTTAGGAGACATTAATTTGGCTCTGATTATTAGAAAATTAATCACCTGAATATATAAAATATAAATGGTTTTAGAAAGTAGTGTTTTTATACTCTTTCTGAGGTTACTGTAATTCTATTCATAAATTTAACTATTAACATTCAAACCTCCTGTCTGCAACTATCTACTACAGAAGAGTTGAAAAAAATGAGTGAATTATTCAACAAATTGACTAAATTTCCCCTTTGCCATGAAAAACAGCACTTGGTAGCCTGGGAATAAAGAATCAGGAGAGAAAACCTAAATAAATCTGGAACCAGAGGAAAAAAGCACAGGATATCAAATTTCACCTAGTAGTGATCATAATCTCCAAGCCACAAGTAAAGTTTTGCTAACTGGATCAAGGCCGAAGAGAAAGCAAGCGAAGTTTTTTGTGTTTTGTTTTTAAGTACATAGTAAAAAAGATAAAACATTATGGATAATCATAAGCTACCAGGAAAAAACTAACCAGATTTAAAATTGTTGTAATAAGGCAGTGGTTAAGAATACAACTACATTATGCTAATTATCATAGTTACATCATTATGCAATGTAAATTACTACACTTATTAAAGGGACAAAAATGACTCTTACTTAGCAGATATAGATAAGTTATAGTAAGGTTTATAGGCTGAGCCTAAAAGTATCCCTCTTTTGCAACAAAAATAATGGTTTTAAATAGAAAATAATAAATAACAAGTGAACATGCAAGCATTTAATTAGTTTAACTTTTATAGAAGCCAGGACCTCAGTTTTACTATCAATAGTGTATCACACTGGCTCAGCTCTGGAGCACTCTAGCCATCTTTATTTAAAGTAAATGTTTGGGGTGTCATTATGGGGCTGTAATTCCCAGAGCACAGTCTTCATTTGTTTTTCTTTTTCCTTTTCTTTTTCTTGCTTTCTGCATCCAAGAAGAATGATCCAAAATAACTTTCAAGATCTTTTAACAGGATTGTTTTTAAATGATCTTTTTCCTATGGTCCAAGTCAAAAGCTTGAAGCTTGGGAGATGTTCTCCACATTTTCTCACATCAAATCAGTTGCCAAGAAAGACCTGTGAATTCGGTTTCTTAAATGCTTCCCAGATCTGTTTGTTTTTCTCCGTCTCTACTAGTAAGAGTCCAATTACGCCCATTCCTTGCCTCGATGCCATCAGGGCTAACTGGCCTCCTCTGAAGCCCTCTGCACCAGCCACCGCACTCATGTGTAACCCAACCTCCAAGCCTGGCAATCCACACTCACCCCTCAGCTTCAATTCAAACCGACTTTACTACTCACAGTTTAGCCTCTCCTGTCTTTTTCTTCAGATCTTCAGTATTCTAGATCTCCTTCTCGCCTTAAAGCTCTTCTCCTTCAATGCTCTTCTCACCACATACTCAGCCTAAGAACCACCTCTTTAAAAGGCACACTTTGATACTCTCCTAGGTGAGGTCAGCACTTCTGTGTACCCAGTATTTTGCTGTCTAACAACTCAACTGTTTATTGCTACATCTATTAACTGCACCTCTCATGTCCTGCAGACCTTTCCTTCCACAAGATACACAGGCAAACGTGCTTCATGAGAGCAGGAAGCATGTCAGTCTTGATCTGTATGGAATTTCTAGCACCAAGAAAAATTTACACTGCACAGTATAAATGCCACCAGACTGCTACATAGCTCCACACATGGTGGAAAAGAAGGCTTATAGGTTGGGGATTGAAAGCCAAGGATGGTTTCAACCTGGGTAAGGAACTGCAGGAACTAAACTACCTACCCTGAAAGTATCATGACTTTGCTCAGCCTAAACATCTTATTTTGAGCAAACTGGGTGTACAAACAGCTTCTAGATAGCCTAATAAAACAATTTTGACAAAACACCTTCTCAAACATAAAGAGCTATGCTCTAGAAATCCAAATTATAACTGCAATATGGGTGTACAAGTGTGTATAACTATTGATTTGAAGGTTTTTGTTTTTGTTTTGGTGGAGGATTTTGCTGGTTTTGCTTTGTTTTTCAGACAGGACCTCACTATGCAGTCAAGGCTGCTTCAAATTCACAGTGATCCTCCTGCCTCAGCCTCTCAAATGCTAGGATTATAGGCATTCACCATCACACCCAATTTGGAGTTATATTTAGATATAATTATAAATATTTTAATCTTCCCTAATGTGCTGTGATTTTTCTCAAGGGTTTTGATTATTTTTTTCATGAAGTAAAAATAATCTTTATTTTAGTAGTTGGAGGAAATTAAGTTTCCTTTTCTTGGTCTTTCTCAGTAATGGTTATACAGTTTGCATAAAGATGCTTTGTAAATGAGTTCACAGGTCTTAAGTAATCAAGGAACAAGAAACCACACATAGTGACCAGCTCTGCAAAGCATAGCTAATGAGGAGACTGTATACAGACTCATCCTGGAAAGCCCAGCATCACCCCAGACTCTGCATCCAGACACTCACAGATTAATATATTGGTGCTGGATCTGAGAATAAAACCATTATGATTAACATAAAGCTTGATAGGAAGAAACTGATCTCCATATTTTCCCTAAGAAGGAATACAGTCAAGTAGTAATCAGCAGGGTTGTTTTTTTTTTTTTTCACTAATTAGGAATGAAGCTGACAAATGTAGCAATAAATATATGAGGAAATTATTTTGCCACTTATTTCAAAATGAGTTCTTAAATTTATTGCTTTTTAATTCCAAAAGTTTTTAATGTAATTTTTCTTGCCTACAATAAAAAATTATGCATACTAATAAAAACGGGAAAATGTGACAGGAAAAGAAAATTCTGAAAAATATATAATCACTGTAATCAAACAATGTGTTATTGGCATAGAAATAGAAATCAATGGTGCACACTACAGGGGCCAGAAATACTGTATACTTCAATATACAGAAGGTATAACTTTATTTGGTTCAAAAGAGATAATTTATGTTAAAGTAGCAATGACATTAGTAACTGTTCTTTGGAGAGAAAAGAAATATATACTAAAACCCTAATTTACTTAAAATTTCAGATGTAAACCTGATCTATAAAAACACTAGAAAAAATATCACATGACTTAATGGCCTCTATCCAGAGGTTAAGGATAGATATCTTTGAATGCATAAATAGTAAAATCTTCTATATAACAAGTAATTCTATAAACAAAACCTATTGGCAGATAATATGTTGAGGAAAACTGTATAACTCTGGTAACATTAAAACTTTAAAATGTAGGATCCATGCACAACTTTTTAATTGATAACAGAAAGATATACCACCGCATCTATATATCTGAAAAATAGTATGTTAAATGAAAGAAGCCAGACACAAAAGGTCACATATGACATGATTCTATTGACGTGAAATGTCCAGAATAGGCAAGTGGTGTTGCCAGTGCATGCGGGTGGGGAGGATGAATGGTGAGTAGGTGCAGGGTTTCCTTCGGGGGTGCTGAAATATTTTGCAACTAGATAGAAGCGTTGTTGCACAACAGTATGAATGCCCTAGAACCAATGAATTGGTCACTTTAAAATAGCTAAGAAAATGTTAGGTGAACTGCACCTCGGTTAAGAATGTTAGACCACCCCATAAATGTAAGAAGCATGCCTCAGTTACTTTTATCAGAACTGAGACAAAACACCCAACACCACAGGTTAAAGAAGGAAAGGTTTATTTCAGCTCAGTCTGTAGAGGTTTCAGTCCTTAACTGGCTGGTTCCTGGGCAGGGCCACACGTCAGAGGGGCAAGCGGAGAAATGGTCCATGGCAGAATGGGCAGGAGGCAGCAGCAACAGTGAGCCACCTCAGTTTCCCCTATACCTCATCCAGGGTGCAAGCCTTCTAGCCCCCCACAGCCCGGGTGGGCCTCTCCATTAACCACACCTAGAACTGTGCTAAGCCCGTCAGTGTACTAATTCAGGACACCTTTAGTCCCAGTATCACACACGCTAGATCCAGCCAGCTCTGAGAAGCCCCACCTCTGAGCACGTGAGGCTTTGCAGGGGCATCTAGATGCAAACCAAGAGAGCATTTACACAGACGTCTCACAAGTCATCTTAATGATGAGCAAACTTATAAAAAGATACTACATCTCCTTAGCAGACAGGAAAAAGCAGTTTAGAATACCAAGAAATACCTGGTGTCCATTCAATTCGAAAAACACTGAAGGAAAAGTGATACAGGCCAACTGCTGGTGGGAATGCAGGTAAATGGCTCCCTTCACCAACTAGCACTGTAAATGTAACTTGCTGCAGAAGTTTCTGAAAGCTATTCAAGGAGATCTACAAATTAAAGTTGTATATACCCTAGTTTTAGCAATCCTATTCCTGGGAGTCAAATAAAAGCTTCAATAGGTAATAACATATATTCACTGAACATATATTCAAGTATATTCACTGAACCCTCCCCGCAAACTGCAAGGATAGTATCTTCACTAGAGGAAAGGTAGAAGAGCAGCTGATTTGAAGAGATTTTTCCCAGTGGCAGGGGACAACATACAGAGAATTTGTATAACATTATCCTATTTTCAGAAGTTAAAGGAAATATATGTCAACATATGAATTTAGGGAAGACAGCAGCGTGTAGGGGCTCTTACTACTAGTGATGTAAGAGAGGAGGTGAAGACATGGGCTGAAGAGGAGAAAAAGGAGGGAAAACAGAAGAAAAAAAGAAAACTCGTAATATTTATGGTACCACTTTAAACAAGCACAATATAAACATTTAGGCACTCAGCAATCTAGATCCTGAAGCAAAGAGACTCCGATCCCACCTGGGTGGAAGAGGTTCAGTGTGAGACACGGGGGCAGACGCCTGCAGCCCATCCAAACTCTCCCTTTGGCCACAGTGATTACAGGGTCAGACTGTTAACCTATTTAAATTTTATTTTTTTATCTTATTTGTTGATGCTGGGGCTGGAAACCAGGGTCTCCTACCTGCTAAGCACGTGCTCTACCACTGAGCTATACTCCTAGTTCCTGCTAACCTGGTTTTTAGGAGGAGGAACATGAGGTTGAGATCAGAACCACTGTCTACCTCAATGCTTAAGTAAGGACTCTTCCCCTCAATGGCAGTAAGACCTTAGGAAAGTTGTCTAAGTTATTTAATCTACAGTTTCTTCATCTAAGCATCTATAGCTTGGAATGGTGTTACCTAATTGATAGGGATCTGTGAGAATTCAGTGAGAAAAGCACACACATTTCCACAATGCTGGGCATTTATTGAACTTTCAACAAACGAGCAATAGAAGTAGAACAAAAATCTCAAGCTACAGAAAATCCAGTGCTTCCCCCTGCCTCGGCTGTCTTCCATTACTGGAATCTGAAGAGTTGTTTTTTTTTTTTAAAACTAAAAATACACCAAATGGGGTGGTCTCCTGGAGCCTGTCAGAATTATTAAGACACTCCCTTTCTGCAATGCATGAATGAGGACTAAAGTATCTCGCCCTATAAAATACAATAGGATTCTACTATCCACTACTTTGGTAGGAGAGTGTTTTCCAAGGTGTGTTTTTACAATGAAATGTTTATACTGTCTCCTGTAAAAGGGGTGTGATAAGAATAATAATAACGGTTTAATAGTGCTGCTTTAACACTTGCAGTACCTTACACCTCACCAAGGTTCCTGAAGACAGCATCAGGTCTTCCACAGGCGCAGCCTCCTCGTCTCCTGGCTAACCTCGGATCTACGACTAGTCCCCACCTCCAGTCCAATCTGCTAGCCTTGGCCATTCTCTCTCCATGTCGTTCCACAGACACGCTGGACCCTCCGCCTCAGGGCCTTGGTGCTTGCCTGCCCTTCTGCCTTGAAAGGTCTTCTTCAAGATATCCACTTGCCTCCTTCTCCCCTTCAGATAGGTTTTTGTGCAAAAGTCACACTCTTATTTCCTAACCTTTCTACTTATTATATCAGCAAAGCTAAAAAACATCAACAGTAAAAAAAAAAATCTACTATTGATTTCATATCTCCTTCTTTGGCTTTATTTACTCATTTATTATCTGTCTTTCCTTCAAACATAAATTATAATCTGTCCTCACCCCACTACAATGCAAAGCAGAAATTTTTGTCTATTTTCTTCTCTTCTAATAGACATTTCATAAACATTTGCTTAATGAATAAGATGACTCGTTTAAATTTTTGAGATAATATACATTATTTGCATACATATGTACATATTATATACCTATGTAAACACAAAAATATAACACAATCACGGTTAATTACTAATATAAAATATGAAGAATGACACATGACAAAGACCCTTTCCTTAAACAAGCTTACGCTCAGAATTCTGAGTCCTCTCCTGAACTGCACCCAATATTGGCCTCCCTGCTATGTCCTTGTAGAACCTACTTTAAACAAGAATTTTACAACATTAATTTCATGAACTGCCCCCCTTGCAGCTGATGAGCTTCAGTGTCTCATCTCCCTAGCCCACCTTTTCCAGGAAATCTGTTGCTTTTTTCCAGCAAGTACGTCTCTTTCCTTTGATATTTCCCCTCAGTGATTTTCCTCCACTATCTCCACCCTGCCTCTTGCCTATAAACCCTACTTGGGCTTGGTGAACTTGGAGATGAGGCCAATCACTTTGGCCCCTGCAAAACTCATTTGGTTTCAAACAGCTACCTCTTAGGTCTCTCTTGAACAAAGTCTACCTCACCATTTTTAACAAGTCTCACGGTTTATTTTTTTTAACATATGACAGCTTTAAATAGAAGATATTTTTAAACAAGTTTGTTGAAATAAAAATAAGCTCATTTTTCAGACTTGAAGAAAATATATCAAAAATTTCAAATTATTGCTTTGCATAAGATTAATGAGACAACTAGGAGAGTTGAATATTATCTTCACGTGGCTGAGCTGTCACATAAGAGAAATAATACTTTTAGACTATAGTCATGCGTGAGACAAAGCTTTAAGAAAAGAAATAGCACCTGATCAAGAAGAAGTCTTAATAATGTAGTTATCTCTAATTAAATAATGCAGATAAAATAAGATGAGGTGCACAAAAGATGTCCTTTTAATTCTGAACTTCATATTCTACTGTGAAAATACTTTCCTGACCCATACCTACCAGTCAGCGCCCTATAGGTTGTGACTATAGGAGAGATGACAGGGCAGGCATCTCTCAGAGAGATGAATAAATGGCACCGACACACTGGAATAAAGCACAAATTCCTTGAGACACCAACAATTTCGACTGCTGTGCAAAATATATTCATTAATACATGAAGGAAGATTGTCCTGATAGGAATTCATATTTTCAAGGGTTAATGGGAAACATTTTCATTACTATTAGATGCAGGAGATTTTTATGAAGAGATTTTTTACAAACAAGTCTATGTGTATTAATTCAGGAAATGTAAACTGGAGTACTGTATTCCTTCTCAAGTCAAGTCAATCAATTGTGTTTATGCAGACACTACCTGGTGGCCAGCCCTTTGCTAAGAAAGATACAAAGGCAGATTCTCAAATAAACCTTTCCTCTAAGGCAACTGCAATCATTTTAGCTGAGAAAATAAATCAAACATTCCCAAAATAATTCAAGAACAATTAAGCATTGCCAGTATAATTACAGGAGAGCTATAATTATATTACACTGGCATCTCCATAGTAAAGATATGATATAAAATAAAGCTTAAAGAGTTAAAGATAGGATGTTACAGTGATACACCCATACCCATGTATATAGTTGCACAATTCATAATAGCTAAATCTTAGAAGAAACCTATTGATCAACAGTTAAAGTAGTGACATTTGTACACAATGAAGTATTACTTTGCCATAAAGAAGGATAAATGCAAGTCATTTGTAGAAAAATGAATGAATTTTGAGACCATAATATTAAATGAAATAAAATCTGACACACAAGCTTAAATATCACCTTGTGTCTCTTATATGAGAAACAAATAATAAAAGACAAATAACACCAAATAGAGATAAGAGCTTATGTAAAAAGGGAAGGGGACTGAGATTTGAAGGTAGTGATTAAAAAATTAAGATAGGTTTTGTACATGTACCACCTCCCCATGAATATAATCATTACATACTGCAAACACATAGAGGAGTAAAAAAATTTAAAATGGAAACAAAGGTGGGTGGGCTGGGAATAAAGGACTGGGAAACTATCAAGAGGTACTAAAGGGAGGGAACCCCAAACCCATCCCAAATAATGGGTCAGAGACTGAGTGAGAACAGTGAGTGAAATGAAATTGTGTAGAACTTAAAACTAAGAGGAATCTGGGTTTTGTGTTCATCAAAAGATAAAACATTGGGCTGGGGATTTAGCTCAGCAGCATAAGCACCCGCCTTGCAAGTGTGCAGTTGTGAGTTCAATCCCCAGTACCAAAAAAAAAAAAAAGATAAAACATTAAGTTGAATTTGCTACTATTCCACAGGCACCTCTCTTCATCCAACCCAGACCTCCAAATCCTTGAGTTTGAGATGAGAGCTATTTGGGTTTCCCAGATCTTCTAAACTGATCCAGACAGGAAGTATGGTAAATAATGAACTACAACCAGAATTGCTTTCTTCAAAGTACAGAGAATTTCACTATTTATATTTGTCCACATCATAATGGGTTTATCCCTTCTTTCAATTACTATTTTACCTTTCACAATGAACAATAATAAAAACATCTTCAAAAGTGTCCAGTGTCACAAACTTTAAGCCAATCCTGACTCAGACATAAGGTGTTCAAATCCTAAATTCCTCCCCAGTGATGCCTTAGGGCATCACTGACACACAACCTGTTTTCCCAAACCTATCATTTTCATACAAGCTACTCTTCTGCTTCCATCTCCAGAGAGCAATTTAGCCCCTTGATTTCTCTTTACTCCACTGGGTTGGAGCACTCTCTGACCTTCCTGTCTAGGGCTCTTGGGCTGCTCTCTGACCAATATTCTGCATCAGTACCCTGACTCTTAATACTCACTCTCTCTCTTTTAGTGTAGCTAAGCCTTTTTTGGAATAATGATAACTGTATATACTGTTTTATCCCAAGGGCATCCTTGCCAACCTGCACATGTTAATTCTCATTGGACAGCTGCCCAGACCTCTATGGGTAAATACTGTGATATGCCACCCATAACCTTTCCAATGAAGAACTTGTTATCCTAGTTATTGAGCATACTGTCAACAGAAAGCATTCTGCTGTCAGCCCTTTCAGTGACCACTTCAGTTCCAAAGAAGAGTCCAACTCAAGTTCATGCCCCTTTTTGGGACAGTCCACATCGACGACTGATCACTTAGAGAGTATAAATACCTGCACATGTGGTCCAACCCTGAGAAGCCATTTGAGCTCTAGAGCGTCCATTAGGTCAACTGAAGTGTACAAAATCCTCTATTATGGCTCGATTTCCCCTACTACCCAGTCTTGATTGCATAGATATTGTTCCTGGGAGGTTCTTTATAAGTATCCTGCAAAGAACACACTATCTCAGGGTATGTACCCCAGGGAGCCCAATTTATACTCTCCAAAGCACAAGAACTGTACACTTACATCTGACTCCCTTTTTTATCCCAGTTCAATATTAAGGAACACCTTTTGGTTGAGGCCAAAACAATCTTTTGATGGGAAATCTTTGGGAGAGCTTTTTGGGTATAATTCCAAATAAAAATTGTTTGTGTTCTAAAAAGTTCTGAATCTAGATATGGTCATACATTCATTATTAAAAGATCTAAGTACCCTAAAGTTAATAATTTGATAAATTGATAATTGATAAATACCACAGTTGGCCTGTTTACATAGTGTAACTGAACCCAAATATGATACTGAGCTTGAAGTATCTCCTTTATATAGCCCCTTGTTATACATCTATAGCAATACTCACTGGTAATCATGTGATTCTTGGTACAAAAGACTAGCAGTATTTTTGGGAAATGCAGGAATATTTTTGACTGTACCAGTAATGGAGACAGTCTTTATGACATTTAGTGACATTTAACCAGGGACGCTTGGTGTCTTGCAATAAATGAGTCAATCGTGTATAAATCAAACAAACAAAACACCTAACTCATTTCATGAATAATTTTCTGTGCTTTTAAAGAACATTAATATAGTTGAAGAATGTGTCCATAATTATTTCAGCCACATAAATCCATTTTACATATAAATGCAAACCACTTTTTAAAATTAAAAAGAAGAAACTTATTGTGCTACAGTTTAGCATAAATTGAGTTTTCTGTGACTGCAACTACTATATAATTCAGGGAAGATTATATAACGTTTTGTTGTAAATTTACCAAGAGTTACTCTTTATTTAGTAATGCATTTCACTGCATAGCCCATGTACCATCGCTGTCCCCACAATGCTAACAGTCATGGTGACCACCTGCACACACAAACTTAAGTCAAGTTTGTTCCATCTAATGCTGCCGACTGTTTGCATCAGGAGAAGAACATTATTTTATCATAAAAGCTGCTCTCTTTTCTTTTACCTTTACTTAGGAAATTGTGTTTATTTGTTAAAATTCATGTTAAGTATGAATTTTATCTCAGAATAATAAGGGAAATTATGAAATATTTATAATACAAGATCATTGACTCAGAAAAGGTTAACAAACATTCATGTAAACTACTCTGTCAATTGTCAAAGGCGTCAATTTACATCTTTATCATTTTAACAAAGTTTTTGAATGGAGAAAATATATAGCTTTGATCATAAAATACTGATTCTAAAACAGATCCACAATCACTGTTCATATTTTATTTCATGTTAATTGAAACATGACAATAAACTGCTCAGCTGAAAAAGAAATAAAACCATCTATAAAATTACAAAATATTCTTCTTTACATTTTTCTTCTCTCCACATATTCTAGAGGAGGAAGTGAAGGTATCTTCCTACAAAGCTTTATTTTTGAGCCTTTTTAACTGAAGCTTTATAATATTTACCAGGTTTTCAAAAGACAGAAACATAAACCAAGGCTGTGTCAGATCAGAAAAATGACTTTTATCTCAAAAGTTATTTGATAAAACAAAGTTTCAAAATAAACACAAGAACCTCCTGTATCTTTTAAGCTGTTGGGACTGTGAAAAGTGCCAAAACCTGAAAATTCTCTTCATGTTACCATGCTTTCACTAATCTAAGAATCAGCACTAATAACATTTAATTAAAAGTCGCATGCTTGTTCTTATGGCACCATTCAAAGGCTTCTGTTGTAAAATAGAATATTTCTTTTGTTGTTAATTAAAATAATCATTTTAACATGATACTAAACAATAGCTACATTTTTATTTTAATCATCAGAAAGTTTAAAATATTTCTTTAAAAAAAAAAAGCCCATCTACCTTTCTGCGGGGAGAAGTATTCACTGCTCTTCTACACATGTGGTCAAGAAGGCTGCCCTGGTCATTTAAAAAAACAAAAAAAACAAGGTTGGGCTGGAGAGAATGTAGGCCCTGTGCACACAGCTCAACTGACACATTTTCATTTCAGCCTCTGAAAAGGAGGGAAGACAGTGCCTGAAAATTATTAGCATTTCCGTTTCAAATTCAAAAGGAAGAAACGTTAATAGATTTTTTTAAAAAAACTACATGAAAGAGAACATAAAAAGATGGTAAAGCCACGACTTATTAGGCAACTTGTTGCATTCCTAACATACCATTTTAAACTTCAGAATAACCCATGATTGCAGTATTATCCAATAATATTGATGAGTTTATTCAATATATTGTTTCACCTTTTGTACCCAAGATGCTGTTCAGATGTGTGAAGAGGAAACCAGCCTCTCTAAGACATTGTTTTACTGACAATGGACTATTACTCTCCCCCAAAAAGCACAGTTACTTCTGATATTGTTTTTTTTAAAGTTCTTTAATATCACCTTGACATTCATCATAGATTTTCTGAACATATATGTGTGCACATGTATTTTTTTTCCTCCGATCCTCGACTACACCCATGGTCCACAATCATTTTGTAACCATCAAGTAGCTCAAAATACCTTCATGGTTTTCACTACGTGAAGAAAAACTTATATGTAAATTAATGATCAATATTGATCTTTATTAAATCATGTGATTCTTATGAAACTGATTCAATTACTTGGCAATCAGAGATAATATAGTTGGTTTATAAATTTAAGTGCTCTTTAAAGTACAGGTGATTAAAGTAAAAATACAGCTCAAGGTGGGACCACCGTCAACAATCACTTGTTATTAAATGAATATTTTTTGAATATCTACTAGGTTCCACAAACTCTATGTATCATTTTATTGCACAAGTGAACTAAAACAGACTTATCCCTGGTCCCCATATGACACTGAGTAACTCACGAAATCAACAAAGGCATTATATAAACTACAGGACACAGTTGTGTGAGATCATAGAAGAGTATAAGGAGCTTTTGAGGATCAAAGAAGGCTTACCAGAGGACATAAAGAATGAAACACTGAGTAAGGTTAAGTAAGAGGCCAGGTAAAAGGAGAGGGACTGTGAGTAGAGAGTCTGTTGAGGACGTGGGGAGGGGAGAAGAGGAAGGAGAACTGGGCGAGGAAGAAGATGAAGAAACAACAAAACTCTTTCTCAGTGGCTTCACTGAAAATAGGCAGTGGATGAAGAGTGGTATAACCGAAAGTTAAAATAATAAGGCTCAGATTACACAAAATACATATGGGGCTAGGAAAGGCTTTTGATCTTTATTTCTCAATACCAAGCAATCATTAAAGAATTTATTCACATGTAAATGAAGAACAAGTAGGTAAACAGTAATAAAGACCCATTCATTTCATAGGAGCAATTATAAATAGTACACTTAAAAATACCCTATAAATAGAAATGGCCAACAAGTACATGGAAAAAGCTGAGCATCCCTAATCATTTAGGCCATATAATTCAAAAGCGCCACGAGAAATCAGCACTCCCGTGAGAAAAACTATTATCAAAAAAACAAAAGGAGACAAGTGCTGTCAGTGAGAATGTAAATTACTATAGATATTGTGAAAAGCGCTATGGAAGTTTCTCAAAAAATTAAAAATAAACCAGTCATGGTAGTACACACCTATAATTCTAGTGCTCTGGAAGGCTGAAACAGGAGGATCACAAGTTTGAACCCAGTGTGGCAATTGGGAGAGACCCTAACTTAAAATCAACAGAGGGAGAGCTGAGGATCTAGCTCAGTGCAAAAGTCCTGGTTTCAATCCCTGTTATAATCAACCAGTTAATCAATCAAACTACTGAATGAACTAGCAATCCCACTGCAGGGTTCACACCCACAGGAAATATAATCAATGTGTCAGAGATATTTTCACGTGCATGTCTTTTGTAGCACTATTCACAATAAATAGTTCAGAAGTAGAAACAACCCAAGTGCCTGAGAACTGATGGATAAAGAAAATGTGGCACATTAGAAAATGTGGTACAATGGAATACTATCCAGTCATAAAAAAAGAAATTCTGTTATTTACAATAACATGGATGTAACTGGAGATTATTATGTTAAGTAAAATAAACCAGGCACAGAAAGACAAGCACCATATAGTCTCACTCATATGTGGAATATAAAGTTGATCTTACAGAAGTTCATAGCAGAATGGCGGTTACCAGAGGGATGGAAGAAGCTGGGTACTAATACAGGAACACAGAGCTAAGTTGTATGCTATTGCAACACCAAATGACTACACAGTGATTACAATGTACTAATGATGATGTACCCTGTATTTCAAAAAGCCAGAAGGATTATAAATGTTTGTGCCATAAAAAAACAGATAGATATGTCTAACATGAATTGAGTATTATACAACATATACATGCATCAAAATACTGCACGGTTTCTATGTGTGTGTATATACCAGTTAATTCTGCATTCTATAAAGGAATGCAAGTTAATCATTGCTGAAAGCCTTTAATAATCATCTATCTAATCATCATGCCTCACTTAATATGAGCTTAATGTCAACAGTCATGATTTGCTGAGGCTAAAGAAGAAGAGATAAAAGAGCTAACTCTATGAAGGATGTAGCTCAGCAGTAGAATGAACAGCTGGCTTATGGAAGTCCCTGGTTCAGTCATCAACATCACACCACATCCACACCCACACCCACACCCACATCCACACACACACACACACACAGACAACTGAATATACATATATAGATTGAACTAATGAATTGAGGAACATATATAATAAATTACACATATACACTTACAATTATAAAATCATTTATCTCAATGTAAACTATATTCCACATTACAAATAGAAACAAACATATAAAACCTAAAATTAATACCTTTACAAACTAATTCCTGCTACATAGAAGAAATAACAGATTTAGACTCTCAAGGATAAATACATGAAGCTTCTCTAAGTTTTTTATATCGTCACATTTATTCTTACCTAAACCAGAATCTTTTATAGTAACAGAAACAGACATATCTTTGATAAATTCATTAATTTCTTCAAATGTTTAATAACTAATAAAAACAACCTAGGTAACTTAAAAATATTGTGCCTGCTGTTGAGACATGAAGCAAGGCACAAATGTTTGCCTTTTCTGTGCCTCTAAGCGCATTAAGAATCCACATTTAAGAAGGGAAGGAGGGAGGCTCAGTTTCATTCCACTATTGATCTATCAGACAAGAACTTAATCAATCTTCTTTATAAGCTATTAAAGCCACGCTCGAGAAATGAACTCACCTGATGCATTCAACATTGATTGCCTCTTTCTAAGAACAGAGTGTCAGTCTTATCTACTACTACAGCTGTGATTCAATTTTTAAGGGACAAGATCTTTCCTTTATTAGTGTCTTAAAAATTCTCCAATTAAGAAAAAGCATTTTTGACACTGACCCACAGTAAATGACTAAAACAAAATGAAGACTATAACCCTCGATTTTAGTCACACCCTCCAGAGAAAAGGAGAGAGCAAAAGCATGTGTTCATCACAGAAAATTCAGCACTAGTCCCAAGATCCTGCTCTAATGTGTATTCTGAAAAATACTCTGGCAGCCTGAAACTAATGTTGAGACCTTAAACTCAGATAAATCTTAGAAATTCAAAGGGAAACTTAAGGCAGCAGTAAATCTGTCTTTACTGCATATACATTTCATCCAGGGGCTTCTATATGTAGTATTGCGCTATATGACATCCCATTCAACGTCTAACTGCCTCATAAATATAGCTGCAGGAGCATTTTATATTTACAGGGCAGCCCCAAAAGTGCTAGATGCTATACATTGCGGGTGAGAGAATGGGAAAAGCTCTACCTTCTCATTTTATTACAAAAGGTTAATAGCACAAATCCTCAATGACCAAAGAGAGTTCCCTTTGGCTTTCAGCTTTCTGGTTTCCATTTCCTCTTTCTAGAAGCCTTCAGTGCCAAAAAAGTAAATATAGAGAATCAGCAAGAGTTATTTCTACAGTGTTCCAAAGCTCTTGAGGGTATTTGCCACTTCCACGTGGAAATATTACTAACCTCCTAATATAATACAAAGAGCAATACCTCTGGATATATGGTTAGTTTTTATTTCCTATGGTAGATAGGACAGCAGAAAGCACAGTGCTTCCCACTCCTCACCCTAACTTTATTTCTCTTCAGTCTCTGAAAGTGTGACACAACTCTATCCCAGGCTATTGGGGTTCTTTCTCAGTAACTGCTTTTCACCAACAAACATACCTTCTTCCTTCCACATCATTCTTAATGAATTCACCTACTAGCAGGGACTGTAGCAAAGTACTGTGTAGACAACCCACTGAATCAACGGAGGATTGGTTTCATAACCCCCAAGGATACAAAAATCCTCAGATATTCAAGTCCCTTTATAAAATAGTGTAGTTTTTGCATATAACATAGGCATAGCACCTCCTTCAGTATACTTTATCTTCAGGTTGCTTAAAATACCTAATACAGTGTAAATACTACATGAGTAGTTGTCATGCTATGTTGTTTGGGGAATAATGACAAGAAGAAAAAGTCTATGCATATTCAGAAAAGATGCAATTTTTTTTCAAATATTTTCCATCTGTGGCTGGCTGAATCCACAGATGAGGACCCCACAGATATGGAGGCCTACTACACAGCAGGAAATAAAAGGCCAAGGACAACACTTCATATCAGGACTGCCTTCTCTATGCTGCCACTCAGCTACCTTCTGGAAACTTCTCAAGAGCAGATTAAAGAGCCACACTGAGGAGCCAAACAGGCCCAAGCCAGCTGACCATTCCCTCAGCCTCTTCATGTAGGCCAACCTCTGTTCTGAAACCTGTGTAGATTCCCAAAGAAATCCAAGGAGCTGAAGACTTCAGTCTTTTCAGAATACCTAATGCACTCAGAAGGATGGGATGCAGTATGGGCTAATGTTTATTTATTGGAAAAGTCAAGAATAGCTGGAAGTCCATTAAGAGGGTGTTTCGGCAGATTATATTAACTTGTAATTAATTTTCAGTGGTATTTATGAGAGAACCCTTTAATCAGCGTAATTCAGACTTTGAAAATGATAGTATTAACTAATATTAATTAAATAATAATTTATAAATTTCAATAGTTTTAATTATCTTTTGATTAAATTACCTGTTAGTCAATTCCACACTGCTTTTGATATTAATTAGCTAACTTAAACATGATCTACTGAAACTGCTCTCCATGGATTAAGGCATATTGTCTAAACAGGTCAACATGGAGATACTTAAGTGGGACAATTTAGATTGCATGATTAGCAAAATTAATTGTTTAAGGCACTGGCTTTTTCATTCTCAATTTGCCAGCAGGCAAGCAAGGTCTTTAAAATATGCCCTGGGTTTCCCTAGGCCCAAATTCCAAGACATCCCACATTGTGTCCCCTGCCTTCCCTCCCCACTCGCTCTCTACCCTGTCACAGAACATTCTAGTCTTCTGAGACCCAAATTAGTGTCAGCCTATTAATCAGCCAACAAAATATGTCAGAGGAAAATGAAGTTGCAAGCCCAGCCCTCCACATCAGACCGCTTTGCCCCCTTCACTGCTGCTGGAGCTGGGACTTCAGCGCTACAGCCCAATTTAGGGCTCTTCGGTGCCGCGATAACCAACCAAGACCTCATTTTTTTATATGGCAATATTTAATTTAAAGCCATCTTCCTCCTAATTCTCAAAGACAAGTGTGTCACTGGCTCTGTATGGCATTCTTTCTCATTTATGGTGGAATTGTGCTCTGTTCCCCCACTCTTCCACCCTGCCTCAAAAATTAAGCTCTTTTAAATTTTTTAAATTTAAAAACCAGTTATCAAACTGAGAGTTCAAATTAACCATTACATTGTCAAGTAAAGCAGAGAGAAAGGGGTCTGCTTTTAGCTGTGGAAACCAACACATTTTTCCAGAGGCTCTAGCAGACCATCTCTTCTTAAGAGATACCACCCACATGTGCCCATTTGGTGCAGGTTGTCTAGAATTCCTGAACTCAAGGAACCCTCATGCCTCAGCCTTCCTAGTAGCTGGGACTAAAGGCATGTGTTATTGTACAAGGCTAAGATGTACCTTTATTCAAAGATAATTCTTTATGAGGGCATAAAACCCTTACTACAAGAGTGTCACAATGAATTTTAACAATAAGACATGCAAGTGGTCATCTTAGGTAATTCTTATTATAAGATATATTTTATGCTGAATGATTTTATTCCAGTATTCTTCAGGAATGAATGAGGATGAATTTTATTTCTGAGCCCTGAACTTTCTCTAGGGCAGTATGTGGTCTGTGTATATTACCCTGAAAGCTGAGACTATCACAGTATTTGAAAATTAAAATCAACAGCAGTACATAAAGTAAAAAGAACATGTTATCCTCAAAAATTTCACAAATAAACAGAAAAAAAAGGAATTTGTAATATGAAAATGTGGGTTTTTCTTTCTGTCTTATATTAGTGTTGCCATCTGCATGAACTAAGATACAGGAAGAGCTATGTTACACATTTCTGAGTTGTTTTTGTATGTAGTAACCTTCCTACAATTCACAGTCTATCATTTCCCTTTAGTTTTACCTTATACTGCTAGAGCTCTTTGAAAAAAGTTTTTTCTTTGTCAGTTGCAATGTAGAAAATTCTGACTAAATATATATCTATAGCTACATACTTGGAAAAGAAACAATTTCTTTTTTATTTTAGGTAATTTCTAATTTATTGGAATAATGTTAAACTTACCTCTCTGGCATTTTACTTGGGTGGATGACTGAATACATGTTCAACTGACAAGTAATTTTGCATAAATACACATGACAATCTTCTTGATATGAGGATTGGGACAAGTGGTCATCCTGTGAAAATTTTAGAAATATACAGTTTTATGTTTATTAAACCCGAAAGCAGCAAAAACATGAGTTATGAGAAAAAGAAATCAGTGTTTAAAAGTAGTCTAACATGGATTCAAATCTTCAGTTGTACATCACAAAATAAACCAGGTGTAGATCACTAGGAAAATATCATTTAATGCTAAATCAAAACTGCTAATCATATGTATAATAAAATGTCTGACAATAATGTTAATATAAATGTACAGAAGGGCTGAAGCACTTCTCTCAAGTGCTCCCCAGCACACAAGGTGTGATCCCCAGCAGTGCAGGAAACAAATGCAGAGATAAGGAAAACAGCTAAGATTGGTTGCATTACAGAAAAGTCTTAAATAAATGGAGATACATTTCTCTTGAAAGATTTATCATTGTAACAAAAAACGAAATATATGTCCAAATTAACTTACAGTTGTACACAATTCTATTTAAAATCCCGCCTCTTTTTTTTTTGAGTGGTGACTGAATTCAGGGCCTCAGGAATACTTGATCAAATGGACCTCAGGGGTGAGGTCCTGCATTCATTGGACAAAAACTGGGAAACTTAAGTCACATATTTTTTTAAAAATTTTGTTTTTCAAATATTTCAATGATTTTTTTTGACACATCATTCTATTGCCCAGGTAGGTCTCAAACTCTTCAGTTTAAGTGATTCTTGTGCTTCAGCCTCTCAAAAGTTGGAACAACAGCTACACCATCACACAGAGCCCTGGTGGACTTTTTAGCATGTGTTTCTATGTTATCAGCATGAGTTCTATTTCCTAGGCATAGAATAGTGGGTTTTTTTTGCTTGTTTTTAATTGAAAAAAAAAAGGGGAAGAAAAAGAAAAGTCCTTAACTTATGGGCAGTCAAACTTATTGGGATGATCAGACATTGATCAATCAATTAACCATTAATATTACCTTTGCAATCAGTGCTATGAAGAAACCAAGGCGAAGTCAGAGGGTGAAGTAACAGGGAAGGTTGTATCTGTTAAAGCAAGTTGGTCAGAAGGGCTTTTCTGTGAAGATGGTATTTGTGTAGGAACCTAGATCAAGTTAAGGTACAAACCATATGTACTTGGGGAGAATCTTCCAGGTGGAGATGATCACAAGAGCAAAGAACTTTAGTGTTCAAAACTCCCAAGGGGCCAAGGTGAGTAAAGCACAGGACAGTCTGGTGTTGGATTGTAAGGACCTCACAGGCCAGGGAAAGAGCCCTTTGTGTACTGTGTTATGGAGAAATAACTGGGTTGTTTTGAGAACACAGTGAGAAAAGCTAACATGAACCTTGAACAAATTAATGTTCTGTAGTAATCAGATAACCAGTATCCAGAGAGAACACAAGAACTGTAAGGAACACTTCCTATGTGCTGGATGACAGGTGTCAGGACATGGAACACAGCAGCAGAGATGAAATGATGATAAATGGATGGAGTCAGGGCACATATTGAAGGTAAAACAAAAGAGATTTGAATGTGCATTAGATGTGAAATATAAACTGAATGATGCAACAAAAAACAACCCCAAAATCACCGTTATATTTACAACATAAATATTTAGTCTAAATGGAAACCTTAATAGAATATAAAATAACAAAAGGCTATTTGATAAATAAAAATAATTCTTGGCAAAAGAGCAGTGAATGATTTTATAAATGCTGTATTTGGAATTTGAGAAATAAGGACTGAAGCAACTAAATTAAGCTGCCATGGGAGTCCCTGTCACTTATTTAAATTTAGTTTCTTCTTTTGATCTCTGTTCCCAGTTGCAGACACCCCTCGATGCATTCAAAAGGTGTTCAAAAATAAAATCAAATTTGAAGTCCCCAAACTTCATTTCCATGATGACTTTCACCCTCAGCAGCCATCGGCTGCTTTGTTAGGATAGCTAAGTGACTAAACGATGATTCAAAAGCCTACTTTTCTTCTCTGCTCGTGTTCTACAGAAGAAACTACATCTGTGAAGTGGCCCAAAATTAGGCATCTAAGTAAAAAATATATTCACTTAATAAAATAATCATGAAGATCATATGATAAAAAGTTATATTTTTCTTTGAGTTACTGAAAATTAAACTTTTTAACTAAAGTGCTAATGTTTTGTCACATAATTCCTAGAAATTTTTAAGGAATCTGTATAAATAACTAAAGATAAGAATGTATAAACTTGGACCTACAAGTTTAAGAATTTAATTATTTTTATTTGATTTAAATTAACATTAATTATATTAACATTATTAATAATTATTTTTATTTGATTTAAATTAATATTAATTATATTAACATTATTAATAATATTGTCATATTATTACATAAGTCTGATTTATCAAGTGTTGTTAAAGATAGAAAAAATAAAAATTGATTTGAAAATTGAGTTACAAATATTGAATTTGAAATAGTATATTTTATTTTTATGTATATTTCTCCATCCATGTCCTTATATATTTCAAATTTTCCAGGATATTTAATTGTTAATTGTGACATATACAGATTTATTTCCTTTTGGCTTATATCTGAGGTTTTACATAGTTCATAATAATAATACATTAACAAAGCTGGTGATTGTACCTTGACTTGTAAAATAAAATTCCTTTTAAATAAGTATCATAAATCTAACAGCATATGTTGTGTTCCAACTGGTAGAAAATTGGATATTAAACTCTAGGGACAAACTGATTGTCTAATTCTAGTTCATGAGTGAGTACCAAAAGAAAAAAGAAAAAGAGAGAAAAAAAAATCATTACTGAAGTTGATAGTTTAACTGGTCATGATCAATTTGAAGTGCTTATTGCTTAAGTAAATGACCTTTGGGGTGATTTCATTAGCTCCACATACTGCAAAAGGTTATATCTGAATTCAATTTTATGATTGAGTCTGGGCATATAAAACCTCAAAATAATCTGAGTGGGTGTAAAAAAAACCAGAGATCTTTCTGAGACAAAGACTGGACTGTAAAGTGCAGCTTGGTTTTGCTTCTCTAATTGTTGGCTATATTGGTAAATATCTGAGAGTAAAATAGCAATAGACTGAATATGCTGCTATCACCATTACTTTGATGTCTGTAATTTAGAATATAACTTTCAAATTGGCCACCAGTTTGTATTTTTTGAACCATTAATTACTATAGACAAGATTTTACCCCTTGGATCTATTTTATTTCTTTGATGAACTCTCCTTACCTTTATAGAGTTGCTTCATCTTACAATGGCTTGGTTTTGTTTCTACTTTGCCTTCCTTCTTGAAAGTGCTAGATAATGTATTCATTATTTTATTAAATTAGATTTATCTTAAACATTTGTGAAAGGAACTTTAAATGACTCTTTGAGTCACATTAGCAGGAGAACCAAGAAACCAAAAAAGGAATGTTTAAAAATCAGTTTGGGCATAGATACTTGTAATCTTCCAGTTATTGGCAGAAGAAATAGCGGAAAATGTTACATCTAAATACCTCAAAATAAAAACTAGTGAGATTACACAAAAATGCTTCAAAGAAACAAAACTATGTTTTTATCCTACTGACCTGGAAACCAGTGCAATAACTCATTTTCTTAAGGTTTCTTTTTCACCTTTGCCTTTTAGGATATTTCAAAAACTATAAAACGGGGGTGTGGGGCATAGTTCCGTGGTATATCACATGCTTAGCATGTCCAATGTTCTGGGTTCAATCCCCAGCACCAAAATAGAAATTAAAAGTTTTAAAACACTGGACTACTTTGTCTTAATATTAGCTTGTTTAATACATAAACAACTTACTGCAAAAAAATTCAGGTCCACATTTTCTGTTCCTGTCCATCTTTGTTTTCATCTCCCATCTGCTTTCTCTGTCAAAGGTAAGCCTTTCCACAGGGAGGGCCACTTCCCCAAAGCAAAGTCTGTGTCTCCCAGTCTTCCCTGGTGTTCAAGGACAAGCGTATGTGGCAGAAGTCAAATAGGAGGGAAGGAAGAAGCGATGTGACCCCTAAGTGGGCTCTGCTTTATTTTAAAAGGAGCAGGATGATCAAGAAGAAGGGTTAGGGCCGGGGATTTAGCTCAGCGGAACAAGCACCTGCCTGGCAAGCATGAGGTCTTGAGTTCGATCCATGGAACCAGACAAAAAAAAAAGAACAAGAACAAGAAAAGGCTGAAAGAGAGACCCAGTTTTGAATCTGAGCAGTGCCACTTCCTGGGTGTGTGCTTCAGGCATGTCACCAACCTCTGCACCCAGGTTTTTTTCCTTTACCTGTATAGGAAGCAATTCTGCTCTCAGCTCATGGGTCATGTAAAAGGAGGCGACAGCAGTACCTACTTCAGTACTACTGCAAACACTGAGAAAAGAATTTCAGAATCATTATGAACTATAACTAGAATACAATGGTCAGCAGCGTCCAGTATGGCCAATGGAAACTGTTTACCAGCTTTGTTATTAGCTCTTGTTACATAGAGTACAGGGTATTCTTCCTGTATTCTTCCTCATGATTCCTGAGGAATCAACAGCATAACCTTTACTCTGAAATGTTAATAACTCTTCCCATGAATTTCACTTATGTGCTTAATATGACACAGAATGATTTTGTGATTATTACATTAGCATCTCAGTGCATTGGTGATAGAGACTGGAACAATTTTCAAGCATTTCTGAGCCCTTTATTTGTGTTTATTTACTTTCTGTACTGAAAACTGAACCCAGGACCCTTGCACTGAACTATATCCTACCCCACCCTTTTTTGCCTAGTCCTACTTTTTATTTGGAATGTGTTATATAATTTAAATTTTAAAACTTAAAACAGAAAAATGTAAATGACCTTTTCTAGGTTTTCAAGACCAAGCCTCACTGTAGACATACCTAAGCTGGTCTAACACTCAGGATTTGATTATTTAGCCTCCTGATGTAATTCACATTTTTGACAACTTTTCAAATTTACAAAACTTCAAAGAAAATAGGGGTTCGGTAGTCTTTAACCATGCATGCTCAACCTCTTCACACACTGAAGGATATAGAGACATGAAGCTATGCAAGCCACGTTATTTTAATGGAAGCATGGTGTAGAAGTGGTTAATTAACATGTGCACACAGTATCTTGTGCTACGCCACTCCTCAGAGCTGCTATCTCTACATGACTGGCATATGGGATGTAGGATAATTAATTTCTAATTTCTATATATTTTGAAAAATTAGGGAGATAAATAACAACCTTAGGTATGCTTCAGAATTTTAGAAATTTGACTTTTCCTTTTAGAAAAGAATAAAGAACTATCCTCTTCCATCTCCTATCCGGGAAAGCCTCAAATATTAAAATGATGACTGTGGTGTCATGAAATAAGATTCAGGTTCTGCTAGACTGCCTAAATTCAAATTTCATATGCTGTTTCTACTAGCTATATAACTTTGTACAGTTGTGACTCGATTTACTAATTTAATAAATGGGTATAGTGATGCTACTAATTTCAGAGTTGGGATTTAACACATATAAATTACCTACAAGACTCCCCTCTGCACACACAGTAAATGTTTAATCATTACTCTAAAAATGAAAGCTTCCTTTTTGGTCTAGCCTTGCTCTTCTAAAACAAAAGAATTTCCTCTTATATAATCAAACTCTTCTTTGCATCCTTCTTTGAGTTATTAGTCTGTTTAGGATTGGATTCTGCTAAATATTATTTATTTTGTTTTGTTTTCTGATGTTTTCTCTGATGACTTGTTACCTAAAGCAAGACCTTACAATACATTCTCCTTTCATAACATAAAAGCTACACCATTTCAGGTAGATGACTCCATTAAAACCTCATTTTTCTGACTTTGAAAGACCACAGGCTTCTCATTCATCACCATTCCATTCCAACCCTCCCCCTCACTGGCAGCACCATCTAACATTAAGTTCTGAAGTTCTCTTTCATCAACCAGCCTCATGGCACACAAATATGTGTTTTATAAACCACCAACAAAACATTTCAAACTACGCTATTTGAAACAAACTACTCTGTGGCCAAGTTGCTTTTTTGTTTGTTTGGTTTGTTTGTTTGTTTTTGGTAGAAATGCAGAAAAGGAGAAATGCTTAGGTACCTAAGCAAACTAAAGTGCCTCAGAATATAACTATCATGACAGTATTCATACAGATAATACAAGTGATGGCCTAATAGCAAGGAGGCACCTGAGAAATCATACCCATTCTCTACTATAGACAAGGGCAATAAGTTCAGAGAAGTCACTGTATGACCCAAAGGAGTCAGGAATAAATACAGAGTAGAATCAGGTTTCTTGCCTTCAGGCCCACTATTCTTTCTTTCTTCTATCTTGTGACTCTCAGGTGAAATGCCAGTACTATAGCATTTCAGAGGAATAATAATTAAAAGTAATTGTTCACATAACCTAACAATAAAGGTAAATGAGTTTTATACAGCAAGGTAAAATCTGCAGAAACACCACCTTTACCATCAGTTGTTCAGATAATTAACATATTTAGAGTGCTTAAAGCATAATCACTCATACTTAATACTTACAAAAAATACTACAAAAAAATTCACTTTCTTTTGCTCAGGATCAAAGAGCAAGAAAGAGGTCAATTCCCAAACTCAAATTCAAGTCTTTTCTTTAAATGTGGACTTATTTTCTAAAAAAAAAAAAAAAAAAAACAGTCAATAATTATGGAGATAGGATTAAGTACTTGGTACTAGAAGAAACTCAGATAAAAGCTCAATTACACAAAATTAAGTTGATCTCAGCAATGAAGACATGCATGAAAAGAAGAGGAAGCTCCAAAGAGGGAATCAGAGACTTGTTTTGAAATACATTGTACAAGCAGTGTGTACCAGCTTTTCTGTTGCTGATACATAATGCCCAACACCTACACCTTGAAGAAGGAGAGGTTTAACTTGGATCATGATTTCAGAAGATTCAGTACATGGTCAGCAGGATCATCATGGCAGAGGAATGCAGAGCCGCAGAGCTGCTTAGTTTATGGTAACTAGGAATCAAAGCAGTGGAACAACTATTACTCGATTAAATAAATGCCTGGAACCTCACCAGAGAGCTGCTAGTTTGAGTCTGTATTGGAAAACTAAAGAAACTATAAACTAATATCCAAAGGTGATGACAGGCCAACTGTAGCTTTTCAAATACACCCTGATTTCCTTCTTTACAATTTTGTTCCAAATAGGCTATAAGCCTACTGGTGGGGGATAGGTCTTCCTCTTGGTTTGCTGGCCTATATGCCATTCATCCTTGAAAACATTCCACAAACTCCACCTAAAATTGAGCTTTGCTGCTCTGGTAAGCATTTCTTCATTGAGTCAAATTCCTATATAATAATTAACAGTCACACTCTATTTTAAAGCGACATTAGATGTTAGCTAGATCAGGCAGCAGGGAAATTGCAGTTGAGGAATAAAGAAGAGGAAACAGCAATAATTACTTTATAATATATAGAGCATGTGCTGTTTTCTGTCATTTATCCATTTCGTGTATCTAACAAGGTTGATCCTACAAAACTTCCCTTTTACAGCTGAGAAAAACATGGTCTGAAGAGGTAAACTAATTTGCCTCTTGTCACACTGAGCCTGGATTTCAGTTTAGGAAGCCAGGCATGATGAGGCTGCATGGTTAATAAAAGTGATATGAGACAACACGAATGGACCATTTGCCTGAATCACAGAACATAATTTCTCGCAAAGAAGTGGAACATAGTCAGGCTGATGGAATAGGAACACATCAGTATTCTCTGCTGTCCTACTGTGCTTGGTGCTTGGCTCTGTACTAGTAAAGAAGACACATGCCACTGGAGAATATTTATCCCAGGAGACATAGAATCAGAGCAGCAATTAGAACAATTATCTCTGGAGAACACTTGGCAAAACTAAAGGAGTGGGAATAGAAGTAAGATGACCACTTCAGGGTTTATTATAATTTCATAAGCAACAAACACTAAGTAATGAAACTAACAGCAGTGCTGGTCATAGAAGGAAAACTGGAGTCAACAGACACTTAGGATGTTGGCCTGAAGGAAGAATTTTGATCTAAATTCACTTTTTCTTAAATAAAAGATGAATGGTGGTATCATTCACTTAAATATAGAACAAGGAATGGGGGTGGATTTGAAGCATTATGTGTGTTATAGTGTGGATATCAAATGTCCCCCCCCAAGCCCATATGCTGACAGCTTGGCCTGTAGACCAAGGCACTCGAGAGGTGATAGGACCCTAAGGAAGAAGTGGTGTCTAAGAAAAGAAAGTTGGCTGATGAGAGTCGTGCCCTAGAGGGAACTTTTGGGACCCTGTCCCTTCCCGCTCTCTGTGTCACGGCTGCCCTGAAGGGAACAGTGTGCTGTACCACATGCTCCACTGTCCACCTTTTCATAGGCTCCAAAGCAACAAGGTAGCTGACCACGAGCTGCAGCCCCTGAAATCACGTGCCAGAATAAGTCCTGACTCTTTTAAATTGATTTATCTCAGATTTGTGTGTGTGTGTGTGACTGACAGAAGCTGAATATAGTATAGAAATTAGTTCAGTTTGGATTTCATGATTTCTCGGATGGGGAGAGACAAAGGAGAATACCCAGCCACAGGTTTGCTCTTCAAGATGAATGGAAGTTTGGAAATAACAAACAGAATGTAGTAGGGAGAGGTAATGATGTGAAGGGGAACAGCCAGGCAAAGGGGTACAGGAGCAGATCAAGTACACAAGGAGGGGGTCGCAAGAAACGGCTGTTTAAGAGCTGATCGAGACAAAGCCCAAGAAGCTACTTGAGATAGGAGGAAGTTTAGAAGATCAAAGTGTCACTAAAGACTTAGGGAAAAGGAATGTTAGGGAAAAAAATTGGTCAGCAGTATCAAATATTTCAAAAAGGAAAAGTAAAACAGAGGCAGAAATTCCTAACTTTACACTCATGATCAAATTTGTTTAAACCATTTGAGACCAAAATGCCATGTAGTAAAAATGCAAATAGCTCCTTTGATTTTCCAAGTTGTTTATAAATGAAACCTTTGTACTGTGAATAATTATTTACTACTCCTCAAAGTATAAAAGAAATTAAGGAGAATTACAAAAAACTACAACTTTGACTGTGCTACATACAATCAGAAAACAATCTTAACAAACAAGTTGCATATAATAGAATTAAATGAAATTGTACTGAAGAGGAATCAAGAGATGAGTTTACTGGACAGCTTCTAAAAGGCAAACATTTTATAACGGGTTTTAAAGAAGTATTTTCCGAAGCTTAGTTCAGTATCATCACAGTTGCTAATGAATTAATCCACCAATATTGTACATCTTTATTATGCATTCTCCAACTTCCACATTGCCAGAAGCAATGTAGATGGTGTCCCAAAGTATAAGGCAGAATCTTGGATAAGAAGACAGGCAAAAGCAACAGTCAGAAAATATGGGTATGAACAAGCGTTTCTCTATCAGACAGACCAGTTGTAGAAATTACTACTCTCCCCTAATAGATTTAGGCAAAATGGAAAGATTCTAAACTGAAGTTTTATAATTAATTACATAATATTTTCTATAATTTCCCAATAATGTCATGAAGAAGTAATAGCTAACATTTAACACACATTTATTATTTACAATATAAAATATATTATTCTTTCTCATAAAATCTTGCCATCTATCTTAATCAGTATATTACTATCATTATCAACCTTTTCTAGAGGAAGAAACTGAGGTGTAGATACTTGTTTCCACACTCATTCTGGAACACATAGATACAAAGTGGCAGATTATCTTCAACGAACTTCTATAGAATATACTCTCTTGCTTCACAATAAGCATCTTTGTGGTTCCAATAAACACAGATGTCTGTTTTGTAAAGGCAGAGGGATAGGACTGTGAGATGACAGGACTGGGACAGGCAGAGAAAATGTTCCTAACAAAGCTAATATTCAACAAATCCTTCCCCAATGCAGCAATATTAAATCCTATGGGCCAATCTACACAAACATATATATGCGTATGTACACAGAATTCATCCACACATGCAAGCCACATAAATACACTCTATTTTTACATATGCATGTGTGTCTATGCATAAAGAGAACATATTTTTTAGAGCAAAATATTCCCAAGTCACTGTGGCAATGCTTCCCTTGCTGAGGGCAGAACTGTGCTGGTGGGTGTGAAGTTTAAACTCTTCACTGTTCCTCTGCTCAGAGGCGGACAGCCTGTCAATCAGCAGGGAGGTACCTTACCCAGGAGTGGAAAAGCAGTCACCTAACTGCTCCCTACCAATTTAGTTAGGGACTCATTCTAACTATTATTTGAAGTGCCTAGAAATTAATGTAATATTTCCTGTGCTCATTTGCATTGCCTGCGGGCTGGAAGCGCCCCCTGTGAGGGCCACAGAGTTATGTAGGGAGCTGTATCCAGGGCAACTCAGTGCCAAGTTAAAGCAAAAGCAGCCCTTGTAGAGTGGGGCTGACAGTGGGATTAGGATCTGTTCTAAGAGACCATGCCTGGCTGATAAATTGAAGTGGTAATTTGGGATTTAACCAGATAGAGCAGTAAATGTATTAGAATGAGAAAAATCCAATGGGAGAATAGACTGAAGGAACCATACCAGTTGGTGAGTGAGGTTTTGTTTTGTTTTGATTGGATTTTTAAATTCAAGCCTCCCCTTTTGCATTCGCATCCTGAATTTGAGCATCTCTTCTGCTACTGCAAATACATTAGTAAAGTGGACTGCCTTTGTTAGTCTAAATTGCTGCGTGTTTGCAAATACATTTCAAGAGAATGCCACTCAAGAGAAGGCTTCTCTGGGGCCCAAATTACAGCGTCTATAAGTAACTCTTGACCTTGATGCATCTGTGACCTGTGTGTAATGAAAGTAGGTGCAGAAGCAGTTGAAATTTTCCCAAACTATTCATCTTTTATTGATTCACTTGTTCTATTGTGAACAGACACCTACACACTAGTTTAAAATTAGGAGCTCCCAAGACTGTGATGAATGAAAAAGACACGATTTGCCCTTTGGGATTTAAAAGTACACAATTTCCTCAGCCAGGAATTGTTGGGAATCTTATTGTCCTGGCACATCCTAAACACATTCATTAATTTATTTCTTTAGTCCATGAATCCACATACATTTCCAGATTTGGTATTTTAAAAAAAAAAAAAAAAAAGCCCTCACTGCTTGATAATTCTTCCAAATGCTCTATAATTTTTAAGGCTGTAGAATGTTTTGAGCATTCAAATTAATTTGGGACTATTGTGGAGAAGAGCAAAGGCAAAAGGTTTAGAATTCCTTTTGCTAAATTAGAATCTGGTAACTCATAAATGATGCTTCTGTACACACACAAGAGAAAACCAATCCATTCAAGTCAGCGATCTAGGAGAGCTGCCTGGGTTACTTCAGACACATAGATTGTTCTCTACTTCCACTGAAAACATTTCTTCATTTCTAACACTTTTATTTTTAAATTTTTTGTAAAATAAACATAGTCATCACCATGTTCACAGGAAAACTGTCACCTCACTTTCAGAGCCAGAGTTTATTCTTACACCGCTTCCTCCACCTGGAAGTTAGGGACATTTGGAAAAAGCCAGGCAATTTAGTTTCTAATTCCTAAGAATAGCCCATATGGCCAGGTGAAAGTTGTGGGGTAAGGTGAAACATGTGGCAATGAGTTTGGAGTTGTATTCCAGCAATGGTGATGGGACTGACTATCCTTATCTGATCCTTTTCTGGGTAATTTCTCTACCAAGGACAGTGGCAATTTATTAAACAGTGTTCTTTGGTTTTCCCCATGCATAGCTCTATGTATACCAGTTCATTTCCTCCTCTGCCCTTTTGTGCATAGGATTCCATCCATTTAGGACACCTTTGCCAAGACAGATATGCCAGAAAAGATTTACATGTGCTTCTAACAAGACTCTCTAGATATCTTTGAATTTATAAATTTGACTATTTATCTTTATAAGTGACCACATAATGTGTATACTTCAGACCCCACAAAATCTGTGCTAATTAAATTCTATCCATTTCCTGAGTCAAATCCTACTTTCCTTGTCTCACTGACTCGTGATAGAACAAACTTCTACCAATGCAAAGGAACAACAAATGTGGGACAGCAAAATATCAGAATGCATTTCATTAGCTCAGTCTCCTCTGAATAACATTAGATACACCTAAAGGATGGGAACTACATCAGTTCACATTTCGTGAAAACACGACATAAACATTAAGCAAATTTAATGTTGGCTCTGAAGTCCAGTATCATGTCTGCCTTTTATTGGGGTACATGTTTTGTCAGAGAATGTCCTTTGCATACCCACAAATACATTATTAATCTCACATTGCTTTTGTTTCTTTCTAAAGTAGTAGACACAAAGTTGATTCTTTATAGAGTTGTTATACTATAATCTCAAAAAATGAGATTGAACTTAAAAGAATAAATCTTTTAAAAAGAGTAAACTTTATACAAACATAAAGACAGAATTAAAAACCTGTGTATTCTAAACAGAGGACTCAATTTAATACATAATATATTTCTATAATATATCCATATTAGTTCATTTTTTCATAAAGTGGCATTCAGTATAATTCTGATATCAGTTACATAAAGTCTTTTTGTTTTATTTTGGGCTTTTTGGCTTTTTTGTTTGTTTGCTTGTGGTTTTTTTTTTTTTTTTTTGTAACCCTGGAGATTAACCCAAAGCTTTTGCAGTGAGCTATATCCCCAGCTTATTTCTTCTTTTGCTAAAGTTACCAAGTTGTCCAGGCTGAGTTCAAATTTGCCATCTTCCTGCCTCAGCCTCCCAGAACGCTGAAGTCACAGGCATAAGCCACCACACCTTACAACAACAAATTTTTTTAAACGTTTTTCAATTCTAGGGAAGCTATTTCTTATAAAATAAAGGGTTCCAACATTTTAGAGAATAACTTATAAAAGCTAAATACTCACTTCTACTTTTTCAGAAAGCTAAATCTTGACAACTTGTTACATAAAGACATCTTTGCATTAAAAAAAACTGAAGGGAAAAGAGCATATAACACAATTCACTCTCCTTACTTCATTAATATAAAGTGATGTTTCTTAACTTTAATGTATGCATTAATTGTACAGGGACCTGCACATTCTGGGCTGGAACTGGACACTAAATTTGTCACCGGCTGACTGGTGACACTGAATTACTTTGTGTACCAAACACAAAGGACTGTCTCCATTTTCCTTTTCCAGGCACTCTGGCCCTCAATTTAACTTTTGTGTAAATATACAGATCAGGATACATATAACATTCTCATCTCACTGATAGCCCCAAAGAGCTAGAGATTTCTTTGTAAATAACTATTTTTTTTTAATGATTTGGGAAATTATCGAAGTGTGAATTCATTAATATAGCTAAGGAAAAAATTCTGAACCCTAAAATGGGTAAAGTAAGAAAACTACAATTTTAATTAATAAAGCTAAGACTTATGTTAATCCTGTCACAGTCACTAGGCCTTTCCAAACCTTGATTTCTTCATGTTTAAAATCAGGATACTAGCAGGGCATAGAGTTGCATGCCTATAATCCTAGCACTCAGGAGGCTAAAGCTAGAGGACCCCAAGTTCAGGGCCATCCTATACTAGTTATTGATTTCAAGGCCAGCCCATGAAATCAAATCAAATCAGGATGCTGGACAAGATCTCCCTGAGGTCTTCACTGGTTTCTAGATTCCATCACATTGGCCATGGGTTTGTATGAGTCAAGAAGGCTAACATATAATTAATCTGTTTATTTTGTGCCATTTTAATAGCCTGTGCAGATTGCCAATCAGCATATCTGCACAAACAATCAATATAATGACACTGGGACTTAGTGTTAATTAGGAAGATTGCTGAAAAAAAAGAACATGTTTCTTTCATCCTTTGTGTCTCTTTATTACTAGTTATAAACCCTGCTTTTGTGCTTTACTCATGCAAGAGGGTAATTCTCTAGAAAGAGAAGTAGGAGACGTAGATAAAATTTGTCTATACCATAATCAAATACGAGGCATTCACGAGCCATTTGAACTCTGCAAAGGGCCTTTCCAGTCCCTACCCCAGGAAAAGTGTTACCGGGCCCCTAATTCACCCCCATTTGAAAGTCAGAATGGGACACCCCAGGCAGGTGCTGCTTTAGAAAGGTTTGAAAAGTGGCTTGCAAAGGTAGGTTATATTTTTATCATTCCCCACATCTTTCCTAAATAATTTATCAACCAGCAAACAAAAATACCTTTGCATTTTGTTCTGCAGGCATTTTCTTTTCATCTATTTATTGACTGAAATAAACACAAAGAAGCAGGAAAAACAGGAAGAGATGAATAAATGAAAGAAAACACTCCCCAACACACAGAAATCTATGGAATTAGATTTTTCTCCCAAGAAAAAAAGTCTATTAGAATATTCTTAATGATCTAATAAAAGAATGAAGACACCCAAGTTTTATAAATCATCTTGTACTTATTTTGTTATTAGGAGGAAAAGGAAATGCATGGCAATCTACAAATCACAAATACGAACAATTATGAAGTCCAAATTTGGAAAGGAAATAAATGTATAGTTCACTGGGGATACTGGTAATAACCGCAGCCACACTGTTTTAGAATGTAATGGAATAACTACAAATCTATTATACAAACAAAATAAATTCCTTGACAAAGTTGTGTTTTAATAAGCCCATGCTAGTCTCTTTTTCCTCCTATTGGATGAGCACAACAATGACTGTATTAAATGTGAACTGATTCCACCTTCCTGCACTATCCTTCAGGGTCATAATTTAAGGTAGATATTAAAATATGAAGATCTGCCATCACCATCACTGTGTCCTCCTGGTTTCGATTCATTTTAACTTCAGTAGTGGCAGAAACACAGACCCCTCCTAACAGTATGAACTAAACTCAGTTAGCTTGCCGACTGTCTAATTCAGCTTTACTTGCCTTATCCTTAAAAGTAGGACAATTCTTACTTTCCTCAAGTATACATTTTAGTCACATAACTGAATAAAGTTAGAAATTCCATCCTACCTCTTTCCTGACGGAAAAGAAATAAGCAAACAAACAACAGACATGAATGTCCTGGATTCCTGAAGCCTAGTTAATTGGAGTTTCAATAAAACCTGAAAACCAGATTATTTTAAAAAGTTATTCTTTTAGTGCTAGTTAAAAATGTTCCTTATAATTGTCCTAGAAAACACAATTTGATAAGCCTAATGAAGTCTTATTTTCATAATTAAGAATGTTATACTACTTCATACTTGGTACTTTAAATCTCATCTCTCATTGTCCAGGATGATATGGATGAAACTGAGTTATGTATTATTCCCAAGGTACCCCTGAAGTTTTTGTTATACTACTACATAGAATTACTCTCTTTGTGCTTTTAAAGCTAAAAAACATTTTTAAAATATCCAATAAGTTTTCTTCTTTTCTCTACTGCTAATCTCCCTTCTCGGAATTCTCATCTTCTTGTACCCAAAGTATCACTGAAGCTTTGTAACCTGTCTCTCAGCCTCTGTTTCCCTTCTTTCTACCCTTCAGCTACGGCAGAGTTAGCTTTCTAAAACACGGTTCTATCAGGTCAGTCCTTGATCTGGAGTCCATTGCAGACAGCTAACCAAGCACTCATGTTTACACTTCCCTTTAAATCCCGCTGAAATAACAGAACAGTATTTCCACCCAAAGAATAAAATCTTTAAGCACTATGCAAAATAAACAACCAACTCATAAAATACAAGACAACTAATTCCTACTTGCAAAAAATGGAAGTATATTAAAATTAAAGCATAAAATACAAAAGGGGAAAAACTATCCCAAAACATCAGAGAAAAGATCAAGTTGATTCAACAGGTTTAAAGAATAGGAGTTTTGTGAATCTGTTGGTGCTGAAGTGGTGAATTATTACACTCCCAACCAGGAGCCATGGAGAACTTTCTTCCAATTCTTCCTCTCCAGTGTGTAAAATGAACAATAGTGCCAAATACCTCCACTGCAAAAATCTCCAAGAAGTGCTACCTAGTGTGGACATGTGGACAGAGAAATGAGGTAATATTAAGCCTTCATGCCAAAAGCTAAGCAGAACACAAAAAGATGAAAAGTTCTCCAAGACCACAATACTCCTCATTTGCCAGTTGCAGAAGTCCTGAGAGTCAGTCTACCCCTACACTACCTCCGTCAGATGCCCAGCACTGCACTCGCTGGCTTATGCAGTGCTGCCTCTGAAGGGGGAGCAGAGCTGAAGGGAGACACATTTCCAAGTACCATATCTGAGGGTTACCAAGAGCAGAAAAGTAAAGGACCAAGAACTTGTAACATCCATGAACTAATAGAGAAAAGACACTGTTTGGCAAGTAAAACTTTCAAAATTGTACCTAGTATCTTGAAAAATATCTGAAAGAACTTGATACACAGTATCAAGAATGGATTGTTCTTACACAAAAGAAGGACACAATCCCAGGGGCTCCTGAATAAACAATAAGGAGCACAGCCAATCACTAATAAAACTATAGTCAGATGTTATCTAATAATAAAACTATTATTGCCTGTCAGATGTCAACTGTATCCCAAACTTACATAAGGTATAATTTAAAAAATGGTGAATGTTTAAACTTTTAGAAACTAATTGCTGTAATAGATACGATGACATTAAGTCTCTTCCCTTCAAAATATTTCTCACTACATCAAAAATATTTATCCTATTGTTCTTGCCACTTTCTTAAACAGTTCTAGAAGTGTTTTCCTTTTTCCTGAGTCTCTCTAGTAACATGGTCCTGAATTACACTTTCTTAAACACTTCTAAAAGTTCTTTTTCCTCAGTATTTCTAGTTTACACTGTCCTGTTTACCTTTCATGGTTACTTGGAATTGGGGTAAATCCAGAAGTTCACAGTGTCAGGTCTTGTGAACAGATTATGAGTACACACACAATGTTTTTACAAGACTGCCTTTCCATTGGAGGAAACACGGCGGCAGCATTCACCATACTTTTTATTCACTTCATATAAGCACACTCACGAAAGAGGACTTCTAGGACTGCTTCAGAAAATGGCAAAGATAATGGGATGAGAGTGTTTGAAGCTAAGGGATTATCCTGAGAGGGATCTTTTATTAGAATAAAATCTCTTCAATTTAGATATTCACTGTATATCTTGACATGTCACATAACACATTTAATTCTCACAACCATATGGAATTAATATTTTAATATCCACATTAATGTTGGAGTAACTAAAGCTACTGAATTGGGATTAATGAAAGTGTCCAAAGTTATGCAGCTGGACAACCCAAGCAAGCTAGTTAGGCTCCGAAGTGTACTTTTTCATTTAAAACCTATTTTGTGGGATGTGGAGGTAGCTCGGTGGTAGAAGTCTTGCCCAGCACATATGAGGCCCAGGCTTCGGTCCCCAGGAGGAGAGCCTAAGAAATACAGAATATATGGAAATGCATTAAGTTGAAGATTTGCTCAGAGGAAATATAAGACAAGACCAAAAACCCACACTGAAGTCCAGTTCCCCAGAGTTTCAAATGCCCAGATGTAGAGATTCAATTCTGCCAGTAAATCGACAGTAAAGAGTCAATGAAAACTTTTAAGCAGAAGGGAAGTTCCAAACTGAGGGAATGATATCAGGTTCTCCCGAGACATAGGCAGGACATCTTGGGGTGAAGAAAAGACAAGAGGATGTCTGGGCTACTGTTATAAGTGTCTCAAAGACCGAGAACCTCGAACAAGCACTGGGATCGTCTCAAATTTGTCACGGGCACACTCTGTGTCTATTAAAACCTGCTTCTGTTTTCATTTATCTTTCCATTTTTACTGAAAGAAAAATATAAGTTGAAAATGGAGGCCTAGTTGTAACCAGTGCACTTCAGATCCCTGGTGGTAACAGGTCAAGTCCCTGGAGGGCTCTGCATTTAGAATAGGCTGTTTGCACACGTGAACAGGGCTCATGCATTTTGTTCATGCCTCTGAAACAACTGATGTACTCCAGTATATTGTGTATGTTTTTTATAATTACAGCAGAAGAAAGCATTCTTTATGGAAATAAATGTGCTTTTTAAAAACACATTTCTGAAAGAGCAGCAGGCAAGGCATTAATAACAAAGTGAAATGATAAACAGATTGGAAGTCTGAGAAAAATTCTATATTTGTATTATACAGGCATTGTTTTCATTCCTGGTACCTTATTTTTCATGTACATAAAGAGAACACAAGCTACAGCAGGGTGAGACAAAGATCAATGCTGAATGTATTACTTGGCACTGGTCAGACGCAGTTTAATAAGAAAAAAATTGATCCATTAAGCTAAACCTAATTTTTGGCCGAAAAATGGTTGAAATCTCTTCTTTATATTGCTAGCTTCATAAAGACCTATAATATTTGGAAGAAACAACTCAAGGCTCAGTTTAATAAGATTAAATGTATTGCAAATATACTTAACAAGAATCTATCAAGTTGTTAATGATTGCTATTAATATCAAACAATTTTGTATAGAATTTTTTATTAGAGCAATTGTAAAATACAGCCATAAGAAATGCAATATAAAAAGGTTTTCAGGTAATTTGTAATAGCTACAATTGCTGGTGTAGAACTCAAATGTTAACTTACAAGATACAGTCATTTATTTTATCAATCCAATTTCTAATACAAGTACAATTCAATTTATAAATATTTAGGTGCTGATGTTTAGTCTGTGCAGCAAAGTATAGAAGGGTCACATGGCTGTCAGGCAGTGGCACTGGTTCTTGTTGGGAAATTAGGAGGTGAAAGATTTGGTGTGATGATATGTAGAATTATTTCTGAAAATGCAATATTAATTTCAAAGAAATCATTTTGATTCCCTTCCATTTTCAAATCATTAGGGAGACAGAAAGTTTCAACCTCAAATTGCATAGAATCATGGATCTTTAAAGACAGGAAGGAATTCAGTGACTGTCTGGTTCCATCTGCCCATCCGTGGATACAGAACCTATAGCTGGAGACTGATTCTGTGAAATCTGCCAAGCATTCATACTCTTAGAGGGATACTGAATTTTTTATTCACAAGATGAAAAATGCAACTACAGAAAACTAAGACTACAGAAAAATGAAAGAGAAACCTGTAGTCATATATAACATATATCAACTTGAAAAACAAGGATAAAAAATTCTTTTTACCTAAGTAATAAAGATGCTCAAATTCTTCATCTCTTCTATTTAGATGGATGTTTATCATCTATTATACTACAAAAATTCAGAAATACACACACTTTTTTTAGCATTTAATCTGTTTTAAAATATATCCACAAAAACTTAGAATATTTTAAAGGTCATGATTTATACAAACAATTATACCAATAAAATGTTTTTTCAATCACTGTATTTCCCAAAACTGAGAAAGAAAACTAATGTTGTTACACTTATTTTTTTAAACCCCTAGAGTTTGGGCATTGGGTGATAAGCTATGCCCTTTTTACCTCCAGGGTACCAATTTAAATCTCCTCTGCATCAGGAAGGAAAAAAATATTGTTTCCACTTTACTAGCTGTCCAGTTTTCTAAAGAACAACAGATAGGAGATCTCAGTTCAATTCTTAGTAGATAGATGCTTACATTATAGAATTGTCACCTAGGAGAAAAGACAAAAACTGAAAGATTATGGGTAAGGAAATGGTGTATTGTTGTCCTACATATTATACAGTGTGTCACATGAGCAGGAAGGACATCTATGGCCCTTAAGAACACCTTTTGGTTCTCAGGAGGCTAATTAACTATACCCCATAATTACTGTATTCATTACAATTTGCAAATCTGAACATTTGAGTATACCTCTGTTTTTACATGCAGGACATCACCTTGCAGGAGTGAAGCTGTGTGGTCAAATACTGTGATCATTAAGTCACAGGGAGCTTCAAACACCTATTAGTCTGAATTATAACTCCTGAATATGTTAGCTGCAAAGAATGATATAAGAACTCTATTGATGATTAATTTGTATTTTAAACATATAAATCACTTCTTGGTTGTCATGCTAATACTGATTTAGAAAAATATACACTTCAGCTTATATTGATCTGTTTTTCTAATTCTTCATCAGAAAGACCTAATATGGCTGCTTTTGCAATTTACTTTCGAACTTATCCTTTTAGGAGATGAAGTAACCAAAAGACATTGAAAACCCAAAGTAAATTACATCATATCAGTTAGACTTCCCTGAAGGAATGGATACACCCCTGTCATCTGCTCAGCTCACAGCTGGTAGCCAGGGGATTCAGCTCTGTCTTAATCTTCACTAAACTATGACTCTTTTTAACACACAGCATTTGTCTTCAGGACATCTATCAAATATTTAGTATATATTCTAACAAAATTAAGTTTTCTATTAAATTACAATCTACATTATGAATCAGTGCTGAAAATGTATATAAAGTCCAATATCACAAGTTCTTATCAAGACACATAAAAAAGAAATGCTTTGGAAATTATGCCTCATTTTTTAAATTACACACATAATTTAAAAGATTTTAAATCCTAGGTTCGTTGAAACCGGTTTGCTTATTGAGAAAGTTAGCAATGTGAAAATGGGTTTATGGGGTGAGGGGGAGGGCATCACCCTCTTAATGAAATTAAAATTTGAATACTGCCATAGAAGAGTACAGAACAAGTGAATCATTTATTTAAAAGTGAAACTGAATCCTATTTATATATATGCATGCAAACAAATGTATATGCATGCATACATACATATGCATGTTATGTGCATTCACACATACACAAACACATGTATAGCACATGCATGAAGACAGATGGAGAAGATACATATGTTTAATTTCATGAATACAGTATAAATAAAGTAGAGGATAAAAGTGATAAAAACTATTAAAAATTATGAAATTAACTAAGTGTGACATAATCTCTAGAGTGAAAACAATGCTAGAATACGAAATCCATACTGGGCCACCTATTCCTCAATGTCACCTAGAGAAAAAAAAAACAGGCAAAACTATAAACAGTGGACAGGGTATTCAAAGGGAATCAATACTTCAATATTCATTGAACTTTAGAAAGGAAATGAATATAAGAAAGCATAACACTAACAAAAATGCAATCATATGAGAAGAGATCTAGCGGTATCAAGGATGCTGGCGGAGCTTTAAAAGGGAAGCAAGTTTTGCAAACTGCTGTAGTTATAGTATACAGCAGGCTGAATTACAGCTTAGGTGAGTGTGTAGTCCATCCAAAAAAAAAAAAAGACGAAAAAAAAGAAGGTGAAAATGAATATTACTGCCCATGTCATAAGAATTGATTCCATCTCCTATAAATGTTTTCTGAGAGTTGCTGTCAACCAACATGCCTCTGTATTCCTTTAAAAATTTATAACAAACTTATAGAACAATCTATAACCATGTATCATCTGCCATATGTCTACTACTGCTACTATAAAATTGCTTTTACTAATTCACACAAGACCTAAGTCCTGAAGTGAGAAACAGAATCCAGGATTTTTGATTTTTAGTTTACCTTAGTGACTTTAAATGTTTCTTTCTATGATGTTCCAAATAATACGCAGTTAATTTCCAGGTAATCAGAGTATAGATCACCAAAATCACAAGGCAAAACTAATAACAATGTATTTAATGGAATTAGTGTAAATTTAGTTAAAATTGTATCTAGTTGGCTAACTTAACTATGATATATTTAGAAAATAGAATAAATGTAAATATTTTTAAAGGATGATCCTATCTAAATATTCACATATATTTGTACTTTTATAAGTAAATATATAAATGTATATAGAAACTCAAATATAGAAACAGAAATATATGCCTATGTATGTGAAATTATGTGTGTATAACAAATTCTCACTTTATAGCTACATTTTAATTTCTATACTGATATACATATACCAAAATATAATGACTGCTTCTTGGGGAGTCATTTTACTGTATAATTTATATTTTTCATGGAGAACTTGTTTTTTTTGTTGTTTATTTTTTTTGTACCGGGGATGGAACTCATGACCTCACGCTTGCCAGGCAGGCACTTATGCCACTGAGCTAAATCCCCAGCCCAAACTTGTTATTTTCTAATAAAAAGATACTTCCAATTTTAAGAAAAAAATATGTCCTATTGTTACAGGCAGCTGAGCTAGTTAAAAGTATTACAGGCAGGCAGGCAGGGGCAGGCCCTGGAGGAAGCTAGCACAGAGGACCAGATGTCTGGTGACTATGGAGGAGACACACACCTTCTGCTGTGGGCCAGATCTCAAGACAGAAGGCAAAACAAATGCAACCACACCCTAAGTATAAACCTTAGGGATCCATATTCTAAATAGGCATGTCTCACCTTGAGGTGAGGAAGCCAGGAGTCACCATCCCAACCCACTGGAGGAAGAGTCTCTGATCCCTGAAGAATGCTCCCTTGCTCTGCTTCCCCATTTGTCCCTGATTTGGTCCACTTTACCTGAACAATTAAACTTACTGGTTGAACGCAGCTCTGTCCCACCTCATGCCATCTACCTCGTGAGTTCCCAGTTTTTCCCACTTTAGACCTGCCTCACCTCAAGGTTTTACTCTATAAAAAATCCCTAGAAAAGACAAAATCTTTGGCAACTCACTTGGGACCCCTTCTGTCTCTCTCTCTCTCTCTCAGAGAGAAGCTTACTTTCTCTCAGTAAATATTTCTGCTCTTAACCTCCAATGTTCCTAAAATTCATTCTTTGACTTTACAGAACACGAACTCATTGCAGACATATAGAACAGGGGGAGTTTCATTAGCCTGTATTATTTTCAGGATGTCTTCTTGTTCTTGTCTTGCCTGACTGATCCTTCCTGCTAGTCATGGCTGCCTCACGTCCTTCCTTCTAAATACTTTCACTTTAATGTCACAAGCGCAAGCTCCAACACATCAACTTACTCCAACGCACTTGCTGAACGTGAATTCCGTGTCGCGGTATGGATGAAGTTCACCACAATATTCAACAAAATTACCTTACATGCACTTTTCCTTGCCATGCAGCGTAAGCCAGTCGCAGGCATTCCCCGTGTCTGCTGCTGACGTGCTTGGAAGCCACGCTGCTGGTCAAGGTTACCCGGAGAAGGTCCTCTTCATAGCTTTATGGCTTTGTCTGTCTTTATCAGCCTGAAGTAACCATATTCCAAAGAGATTATATTTTTTCTTAGAAATAAAAAAAATTCCTTCTACTATTTAATTTATAACACAACCCATTTCCATGTGTTCCCCTTTTCTAATTGAGAGTTTTAAAACACTTTTCCTTAAATGTTAGGCATTATCCTTTTTTACAACACATTTTAAACTTCAGGACAATTCATCTGATAGATACACTAGTGTGTGAAGCAGAAAATAATTATAACAATTATTAGTTAATACATACTTCAAAACGGTATACGTCTTCTAAATCCACAGTGTTTTAATAGGTTTACAACTATTTAATTATATTTTCAAACCTAGTGAATTTGTTCATTGGTTAACTTTCAATGTTTTTAATTTATTTTCTTGACCAATACCGCACTTGGACTACTAGCCAGCACAATGCTATAAATACTGTAATAAAAAAGGAGGTATTTTAGATTACATTAATAGTGGATCAGTTTATAGTGTCATTATGCCACCCCTTCCATCTTTTCTTCTTTCCCACTGAGAAAATAAGAAAGACAAAAAAGGAGAGAGGGAAAGGAAGAGAAGAGAGAGAAAGAGAAAGGAGAGAGAATTTTTTATTACTCAGCTCCGGTGTATATTCACTTCAACTAGGACATATAGCCGCAAGATATTTGCAAAGAATTGCTTACCAATAGTCTCTCCCTAAGTGGCTGGGAAAAAAAGAGTTAAAGAATTTCAATGGTAGAAATGTAAGTAGAAAAATGAAATGCTAAGTATAGATGGTCTTAGAAGTGATTCTTCTAGGTTTATAAGTGTGCATAGTGTATTTTTAGGATTATTTATCTGTGTTAAACTACCTTTTTGGGGAGAGGTCTAATCAAAGCAGTCAGATATTATTGCAATCAGTCCTAAAAGTAACTATTATAAAAATGACTAAGAATAACATTAACAATTTTATATATATAGAGAGAGAGAGAGTCACTAATTTGCTCATTTTAATACACAATATAAATATAAATGTGCACTTCAACTGTTGATATACATAGCTATCCCTTGGGTTATAAGACTTTACACACAGTAATTTTTACATGTATGTACATATACCTGTAGTGTTGCAAGCACCTATTATGTTTACAATATTTACATTTTCATTAGCCATGTAACATGAATTGTATTCCTAAGTAAATTAAAGACTGTGTAAAGTGAAAAAAAATGGAAATAAGTAATTGCATAGAATGTTTGAAAACCCCTATGGAATGAAGTTACTGGAATAAAACAAAGAAAGTAATCAAATGAAAAAAAGCAAGAAAAAATAAAAGGAAAATAGATTTTAATTTTTCCAAAGAGTTATCCTTATTATGTGGTTCTTTTGTACCTGGGTTCAGTCTGGTAATACTAAAGCTTATCTGGTAGTCTGTCACCAAGTGTGGCTGTCTCACTGGGATGATGAGGCGGAAGTGAATGTAAGGGCACTAATCATAGTTGTGTTGTTCTCAAAATTACCTAATGAGTTTTCTTCCCACATTACTGAGGAAATTTTAGTGGTTGTCACTTTATACATCAACAAATTAGTACTCAAATCTATTAAGACAGGAGTTTTTTTTAGCATGTAGGTGAGTTTCCAAAAGAAAACCATATATCTCAGAATCTTATCCAAAGACAAACTGAAACAAAACAAAATCTATAGTACAAGAATAGTCTATCTGGTGATCAGCCTTAAAAAGCAAATGCTCATTTATTAATAGTAAGTATTAGAAATTCTATAATCTACAGGTTGGGTGATCAACAGATTCTCAGATATAGTACTAAAAAAGTTCTCTACCTGCAATCAAAATTGCAGAATTTTCATTGAAGGAAATTAAATGCTTTATATTCCAACCTTGAAAATATGAGCTACTGTTTTTCCTCAAGGGGAAAAACACATTCAAAGCTGACCGGCTGTACATTCAAAGCACTCAGTCAACTGAGAGATAATCTGCCTAATATTTTCTTTCAAAAATGCATATAAATATGCAACCATGTAGCCCCTCTTTCTAAGACCACTGCTTGCTGCTCCTACAGAAAGTTGTAAGAATTAATCTGTCCATTTATTTTGGCAACCAAAGGTTCTAAGAGAAAATATCCTCCAGGAAATACCCCCAATAAAAAGAATTATATCAAAGAGTCTGAATTGCAAACTTTTCTGCTTATATGGAAGCATTAAAATTTTAAAATTAGAAGTGAAATTGTGGTTCTTTTTACTATCATGGAGATCATATTTCAGAGGTGAAACATTTTTAAAAAGCACTATAATGAGGTTTAGGAAAGCTTGGAAAAATAATTTTATTTAATTTCATGAAAAAGAATATAATTGTATATCATTAAAAGGCAAGAATATTTGACAGACAGTAGAGACCACTGCAAGGTAAATACAGGTTTAAATCTCACTTATGCCTTTTACTAATTATGTGACTGGACAAGTGACTTATCACCTCTGAAACACAACTCAATACAATTGGAGTTCTTATCATAAGAAAAAATACAGTTATCTGGAGCCTCTACCTCAGGTCTGTTCAGGGGAGAAAGTCCTTGGGATTTAAGTTATTTCTATTCCCAATTTCATAAATATTCTTAAAGTAGAAACATAGGCAAAGAATTCCAAAGAACAAATGTTGAGTGCTTTTCATGCATAAGATGAGACCATGTCTATGTGTGTATGAATATGTTAAATATACATTAAAAACTTCCCTATGTCTACATAAGAAATGGTTGGCAGTATTTTTCTCTTCAAAGTGAGAATAGGAGTTCTACAGAGACACAGCTCAGGAAAAAAATTTTAACTTTACTTTATTCCCTCCTTTAGTGGTGGCACATGTAACAACATACATTTATCATTATATGCCTCAAAAGTAATTTAGAATACAAACAATTATGTCAAACATAACCAGGAGTTAACATAACTTTCATAAAATAGGAAAGTAAGGAGTCCATGTTCCTTTTCTCTTAAAGAAAAATGAAATTAGCCATAAAATTAAGTATAAAAAGTACCTCACTTTTAATAGCAGATTAAAATGACAATAATTGATTTTAACAGGGACACTAATGCCCAACATTTGTATCTAAAATAGCACAGAATTTTCTCAACCTTTGATCCTTAATACATCATCAAATATTCTCCTTCACTACCACTTTCATATAATGAAACTGTAACACTTTAGAAAAATAAAACCACTCGGGACAGGAAATAGGGTCATTCTTTCTCATCTTCATATCCTCATTGTCTATCACAGTGCTCACATTGGTACCTCTGTAAAAATCTGTCATTGAGAAGTAAACAAATTAATAAAAAAAGAATGAATACTACAGAAGATACCCATTCCATACTTTCCTCAAATGGTTAATGAACATATTGAAGTTCAACCTTTTGTCCTTAGCTCCATTCTGCTTAGAGACTCTGCCTCAGACCTTTAGAGCGAATCTTGTCTGCTAACTGTTCAGTGGCTCCCGCCATCTGATCTAAGATGAACAGGGCAAGCATGGAGACTGACATGAACTAAGCTAATAGGTCCTCTTACTCATAATATACTTCTTTCTGTTGGGCACATGAACAAGGAAGCCAAATCTGAGTAGCGTAGAAACAGAGGAAAGAAGTTAGTCTCCAGAGATGCAGAAGGATATATACACAACTCAAGAGCAGAGATGAGTCCCTTCCGAATGCCTAATTCCATGGTTTTCTGAGCTATCATTATACCTCTTCCAAAAGTTACTATATTTTTACTTTAATAACTTTCAGTAGGTTTCTGTGCCATGCAATCAATGCTGAGACTCCTACCATAACTAACAGAATCTTTACTATGTGCTTTGACTTCTCCCACAATAAACATAAACTACATATATTCATGTTCAAAACCAATCCTACTACTTGTGCACTAGATTACATTTCTCACCTACTTTAAGAAGTTTAATCCAGAAATTCTTCCCTTTCTTACTTACATCATCAATTTTTACCCCTCTAATGGATTAGTCCGTTATAATATACAAACTAGCAGTTTCTTGTTTCTTTGCTAGCTTGCTTGTTTTCTGTCTCATCTTGAAACAAGTGGCGTTTCAAGCTGATTCATGTCATTTTAGGAGCCAGTGGCACACATCTTTTCTCAACTCTGTGTTCAGAGAAATTGGTCATTGCAGGGACCCGACACTACTGAAATGGACAAAAGTTCAAATCCGAATTGGCTGTCCCCTGCCCAAAGATCTGGTTATTCAGTACTTACCAGGATATCATTTTCTTAATCTCACTACCTTTAGCAAGCATTACCACATTTCTTTACTCAATTTTTCAAGCAAAATTTGTTAAAACTTGAACCTTCTCTATAATGCATTACTCTTACAAAAGTCTCCAGTGACTACCACATTAACAAGGTCAGTGGTCACTACTCGGTTCTATTACTTCACACATCAGCACCATTTTACCCAGTTGTAAAATGTTCTTCTTTACATTCCCTGTAATTGCTTCTTTTTTTGCTGGTCCCTTCTTTTTCCTGCGACCACTAACGTTGCAATGCTCCAAAGCCCTCTTCTCTCTCCATCTCCACTTCCCCTTGATGACCACTTTTAGACTCACAGCTTCAAACACCACCTATCAGCTCAGGACTCTCCAATCTATAGCTCCAGATCAGATCTTTCTTTTCAATTCCACATTCTTACATCCAACTGACTTTATCCCCATTTGGATATCTGAATAATACTTCAAAGGCAACAGGTGCAACATCGAACTTCTCATCTTTCTTCCAGAATCTAATTTACCAATAATTGTACAGCTAAAATGATGACAATACTACCTTATCAGTTGTAGAAGCCAAAAACCTTGTGGTCATTTTTTATTCCTTCCTTATTCTCACCCACCCCATTAAGAAATCCAGTTTGTTCCACTTTCAAATCAACTCCAAAACATAACATTTCTCTCCATACTCCAATGTTGCTAGTCTGCTCAAGCCTATAGATTGGAATTACAAAACTATGACAGTCTCAACTAAGGCCTTTACTATTACCATAGTTTCCAAACTGTATTTTCAATACAAAATCCAGAGTGACCCCTCAGACAATACGCCTGCTTACATATCCTCTCTGCTCAAAGCCCTGGCTCTGCACCGTTCTGCTAAAATGCAAAAATCAAAACCCACACTATGGCCTTCAGGACGCAGCCTTCTGGTACCTGGCTGATCCCATCTCCTAGTGCTCCCATCCTCTCACTGTGTCTTCCCAGCTACACTGAGGATGAACCTAAAATATGTCTTTAAATGCCTTTGCTTTGGGGCCTCTGCTCCAGCTGTCAACCTCGCCTAAAGCCATGAACTTGGTTACCTTCTGGCCTTCCTGGTATTTTCTCCTTATATATTAACATAATGCAACTTATTCAACAACTTCCTGGCCTCCTGAGGCTTCTGACCCTGTTCTTTATTTCTTTTTCTCACTGCACATACCACCTTCTAGGCTATTTAAAAATTCATTTATTTGTTATGTTCACTGTCTGCCTGGTCTTACTGGAATGAAAGCTTCTCCAAGGCAAGGATGATTGTCTGTTTTCCTGAAGGCCCAAGTGTTCAGGTTAGCCTGCCACATAGTAAAGTTTCAATAGCTATTTGTTAAAAAATAATAATAAAGGGCCAACAATGAACAATAAATGGCAAGCATTATACTGTATTAATAATATTAATAATCTGTGATTATAAAAATCAGAAATTTTAGCATGGTTTTACTAATGAAATTTTAGCTTCAACAGTTTTTTTCTTGAAGTTTAAAATTTACAGAGGAAATGCAGCACTATTCTCACAAAATTACCTCAACCTCTCTCATACCTGGGACTCAAATCCTGGACTCTTATAAGAGCTCATGGCTCCTACAGGAGTAGCGCATTTATCAGTGGTGACACAAATAGGCCCGGTAGTATTTTGTACATATGGTGTTAAGTTTGATGCTTTAATATATATGCACGATATGGCTGAATTATACCTGTACTAGGAACCATCACTTTTATTTTACTGACTTTTGTGTTTTAAATACCCCAGGCATAATATAGTACTGAATTAACAAAGTTTTTAGTTGCTTAATTTCCACAGAAATTAATTTCCACTATGAAAAAGTAAAATATAATTGGTTTCACATTTCTTCATGAGTTGTGCAATGCAAAATCCTTCCAAGCTTAGGAAGTGCATGATAACTTCAAAATTAGAAAATGAAGGTGAAATAACTGAACATATCTACATCAACTTCAAATAAGTTTCTAACGCAAACAGTATTGTGCTTAATTTGTTAACAATATATGATATAAAAGATTGTATAGAACTTATAAAATTATTGATAAAATATACTCATTCAAACATGAATTGAAGTCTTACCTAGTCACAGACTGTAGTCATTTCAAACTGAATCTAGTTTTTATTCTTCAACTTAATCTTACAGTTATGACATCACAAGAAAACATCTCAAAAAGAGTGCTTAATTAATTTTAAGTGGCACATGCCTATTTAGAAAATAAAAAAAGAACGAACCGATATATAAGGCTAAAAAATTGAGTTTGAAAGGAAATATAAAAACACTAAAAGAGTAAAAATTAAAGACATTAAAATGAATCATGACAGATTTGTATAAATTAATCATTAGATCAAATAACTTTTAGAAGTGCATATAACTATTATGTAAATGTTATAAGCCCATAGATATATCCAAACAGCACTTTGAAAAAGTTTACAAATATGTCAAGGTAAAATGTAATTCTAGAAAATAGGAAAAGCAGCTGAATAAAACATCTTTAAACACTATTTTGAATGGACTGTATTCAAACTTACTTTCACCTGTGCCAGCAGCAATGTTATAATAATTGAACCACATTATGTCCTTGGCCTCGGTTTTATGCCTGTGTCATGTAGGAACTGAGCTCAGACTCTAATAACAATGATGTGCCTCATAGATGGAGTAGCGGCAGGGCCCAGAGTTTCTAAAATACTTTCAATTCTAATATTCTTTCCTTAGTTACTGGTTTACATGTCCCTGTATTTTCTTCAAACATAAGTTTAAAATTTTTCTTTGTCTACTCTGCTTCTGAACTTATAAAAATTGAAAATCAGTTTAGATTGATTTGAACCAATTCAAAATATCACAGGGAGGATACAGAGAATATGTGTATTAACCTCAAAGTAGTACAGCTACTTTCCAGCCCTTTGTCATCATCATCTGCATATAAACAATGAAGTAGTGACAAACAATTTCCATCTTTTTGACCTGGGAGGATTTCCACTTGACAAAATAGTATGAACAACTACATTTTATAAATGAACTGTATTTTTGAAAAACTTTCATAATTCATTATTTTCACTAATTCAAACTGACTGGTCCTTAAGTGTAGTTTAAATTAAATAAATTTTGGTTTTAAAAAATCTTCCATGGTAACTTAATCAAATAACAAATAGCAGGCTTTTTAAAATCATGTTCGCAGTGGTGAATGCCTATAATCTCAGCACTCAGGAGGCTGAGGCAGGAGGAACACTGCAAATTCAAGGTCAATTTGGACTACAAAGGGAGTTCAAGGCCACCCTGAGTTGCATAGCAAAACCCTGTCTTAAAAAAGACAGAAAGAAAGAAAAAAGTTAATACCATCTTCACTAATGCACTCAAAGTCAGATCCAATCATCACAGAATTATCTACCTTTGCTGTAGGCAAAGGATTACCCCAGGGAGAAGTGGTTTTTCCAATGGAACTTCCCATAGAGGTTCACTTTTATATTATTTACAGCTCTCCTTTGAAGATTTCCTAATAGCAAATATACACACAGAACAACCAAAATGTCAACAGAAGACTGACCCTAAAAGTATGACCACACAAGAAGCTCAGATTTACTTGGACCCTAGTGGGCAAGAAATAGCCCTCTGGGCTATTAGCACAGAGCCCAGCACAAGTGAAAAGCAAGCAGATGAGCTGGTGAATGAGATGACAGAGGCTGGCACAGCCCGGGCATCAAATGCTGCTTCTCTTTCAGGGCCAAACACTGGATGCTTGGGCCTCCCGCCCTTGTCCTGACACTGTGCTTCAATTTCTCACTTTATTTTTTATCTACTTGACTTTTCTGTTACCCTCCCATTAACACCTATTAGAAAACTTAGTTCCAGTCTAAACAGCCTAAGAGCTATAGGTTGAATTAGGTCATAGTAAGTAACTGTTCTAGTTTCCACAGGGTCTTCATGGACCATATGGAAATTCTGTAAAAAGCACTCAACATTCATATTCATTCTCATTCTCTCTGTCTCTCTCTCTCCTTTTTTTCTGCATCTCTCTCCTTCATGTTTTTTTTTTTTTTGTATTTGGTTTTGATGAGAATCCCTATCTCTAAGGAAAACTTTTTTTAAAAAAGCTGCAGCCAGTGTCTGAATTATCTTAAGCTAATATAATATGCCAGAGGGCATGAAGGGTTTAGATATATACTATCCCACGAATATTTTCAAAGTTTCCCAAGACCATACATTCTGTGTGTGAATATAGGTATATATTTTTAATTTACCCTCAGTAGGACATATACAGTGTCTGAAATATATGATAAGGTTGTGATGAGTAAAACAGAAATTGAGAAAGAAAAGGAGGCAAAAATCATAAATAAAATCAAACATAATAAATAGTTTGCATTTATTTAACAACTATTCATTTGTCCAAAAAAATATTAAGAGTCTACCTGGTGACAGGGAACAAACAGATAAACAATAAATTTACACCTGCTTTCACATTACAGTGGTGAAACAGACATGCTACAAAACCAATTCACAGTAGTGACTGCTATGGATAAAAATAAAACTAGGAAAACAACCCAGAGGGGAATTCTGTTTTCCCTAGGCTGAGCAAGGGTGCTCTGTCTGAGGTGGTGACATGAGTGCAGAGCAAGGAATGACAGGGGAAGTAGATCATGTGTCTATCTGGATAAAGGCATTCCAGGAAGAAAGGATATGAGAGGGTCTAAAGAACGAAGATTGAAAGCAAGAAGAAAAAGCAGAGAGGTTAGAGAAGGCATCAAGGGACAAATCACTCAAACTCATTGAATAATGACTTATTTATTCGATTCACCCTTCTAAAACCTCATGTGTTTACTAGTTGGAGAATGTACTGCAAGAATAAAATAGCAGAGACAGAAAAATCAGAGAACTAATGCAGTGTAGCTTAGAGAAGACGGTGACCTGGGGTACAGAAATTGAGATGGCTCAAATTTGGGGAAGCTGAGATAGCCAGCCAAAGCTGTTAATGTTTGCATGTGTCTGCCAGAGGGGTACCAAGGATGGGTCAGTGGTCTCTGCTGTGCACAGCTGAAGCAGTGAATGAGTGCCAATGGCATTTACAAAACATAGATCACAGGGCATTAAAGGTTTGCAGGCAGGGCCTCATATTAATTTTGAGATCTTTATTTTATGTGAATAGGCATTCTGAGCTGAGAAGACAGCCAGGCGCCAGAGAGATACACTTGAGGTCGTCAGTATGAAAATGCTACCTAAAATCACGTGAACAAGGATGAGTGAGGGTCCAGAGAAAGAGACAATGAAAACCAGTAGCTGAGGTGTCAATCAAGAAGGGAAAAATCCAACAAAGAGAATTCAGGAAAGATCCATGAGGTAGGAAAGTAAATATAAGTGTGATGTCCAGGATTATTAGGCAAGAACATAATTGAACTGTCCAAATACTATTGAGACGTCAAAGATGAGTACAGGAAATTTCAGCAGAGTGACGAGCCTAAAAGTCTAACTCAAGAGCGGTCAAATCAGAGGCAAACATGCAGAGAAAACCAGTCCCTTAGCAACAGTCTCTTGCCAAATTAGCATCACAAGGAACTGTACTTCATGCATGTTGTTCCTTGTTTCTTTGCTGCTTAATTTTCAGCACAGCCTTTAGTCATTTTAGAAATGAACTTCTGAGTTCGGTCTTTGGTGCTGAAGTAAGCTTCTTTCTCTCTTTCTCGCTCTCTCTCTCTCTCTCTCTCTCTCTCTCTCTCTCTCTCTTTTCCCTTGGTGTCAGGGATCGAACTCATGACCTTGCGTTTGCCAAGCAGGCACTTACGCTGCTGAGCTAAACCCCCAGCCTGAAGTAAGCTTCTTGAAGAGTTTAAGTAAAAAATAAAAGAAGATGCAAATCAGGTACTTCAGCTTAGGTTCTTCCGAGTTAAACTGTGTTGTGGTTAGTATTTTATTATACTAGACAATTATCTGAGAAGTACTGGTATTATATGTTAATACTTATTCAGCTATGTTTTTCTTTGATTACGTCAAAGAGAAGAAGTTAAATAACTACAAAACATCTAAATGATAGAATTTTTAAAGCACATGTTGGATTTAATGAGTATTTAGTTAAATAGAAATAGGCTTGGATGACACCAAGTCTCTGAGATCATTTTAAAAGGGTAGAAGGTAGTTTACAACTTAATGATTTTTCTTTTCTTCTTTTTTCCTTTTGATGGGGAGAGAATAGAGTACACAACAAAGTGAAATATTATAGACTTGAGAGAAAGTATACTCTTACAAGAAGAATTTTACAAGTATTTTCCTATTTTAGTATGCATTTATCCTTTCTTCAGAATGTCAATTATTGACTCTAATGAAAGTATCATGAATAAGAATTACAAGCCAATGTTAAAGGAGAAACATCTTAAAATGATGACCAAAACATTTTCACCAAAATGTATAAATCAAGACCCAACTCAGATAAACCTTCTTTGGGACCCACTCAGTCTCATCCTCTCAGAACAAATCTCTTTCATCTGTTAATCTGAATAATATTCTATCTGTAACTCTCACTCTTGCTTTCACACACTCAACTAGTGTTCATTGAATAGTTTTATGAGCTAGCCCTCTTCTAGGGGCTTCAGATACATCAGAGGAGACAAGACCACTGGTTTATGGAGCTCAGACATTAGTAGGAGGAAACAGACAACAAATGATTCCATAATACACGAAACATCGCGAGGCTCTGAAAGGTAATGAGTTCTTTGGAATATGAAATGTAGAGCAGAACAAAGGGAAAGAGTGCAAACGGTTCCAATTTTCAATAGTACAGTGTTTAAGAAAGGGCTTACTGAAGGAAAGCAAATACTTGAAGAAGGTGAGCTCATGGTGTAAATCTTTGGGGAAAAACATCCCAAGCAGCAGGCAGAGTCAACACAAAGATACAGAAACATGCCTGAAATACTTAAGGAACGGCAAAGAGACTAGAGTCTCTTTGAGGGATTGAGGGAATCCCTCAAATTGAGGATTTAAGGATTGAGGGAATATGGCAGAGAAAAGATGGTAGGAAATGGAGTCAGGAGTCTCGGCGTGAATGTTTTGAGGGTTTGGAAAACAATGACAGTGAGTCTAGTCTTGGAAGACTGGCAGTGGCTATGGTCATTAGGAATTTCAAGCTAAGAAATGATGTGATCTTTTAGTTCAAAAGCAGCCTCTAAATCCTATGCTGAGGTGTGTAAGAAATACAAGCAGGGAGACCAACAGTAGTCTTAGAAGCATGAGAGGAAGGTGACTCAGTCAGTGCCAGTGTGGTCAGTAGAGGCTACAGTCCTCTAACGTATTACTTCCTTATTTTTGTCACATTAGATACACACCCTACCACTGTGTCTAGATACTGCCCTCCTTAAGATCAGAATTTGTGCTTAGCTTTATACTTCCAATGACAGGGATTTAAGGAAAGTTTTAATTAGTAAATGAAAGCGTTTGTCATTAGACAAAGAGTCTGGCTTATCAGTGCATCCAGCACATGCCTTGTATTTCCAGGCATATCCATAAATGGGCAACAGCTCCACCCAGAGATTCAATGTTAAATAAGAGGGGCAAAAAAATAGACTAAAAGCTAAATATAACACACAAGTAACGGCAGAATAATATAAATGAAAAGATGTCCCTTATATCCATGAGTGTTATTTAAATTCTGATAAGATTTTAGAAGTAATTTGCATTTTCGTTGCTTTTTCCTTGAGGTAAAATAATAGCCAAGGGAGAGAGAAATTTCTGGAACACACAGACAGGTTCACAGTAGGTTTTGTCATAGAAATATTTATTATTATTATTATTAGAGCCAGTCAAATGACAAGCCATAATGCTACCCCTTAAGGTAGTTAACACTGCAGGGAAGAAATCTATCTCTGTCTTCAATTTCCATTATAATAATAAAAAAGAAAACAACGAATGTATATAAAATAAATAACTTCTCTGACACATACATACTTGGCATCACAACAGGGAAGTGATGCAATAATTTGCTACTAACTCACAAAATTACCAAATTTCAACATAGCAAGAAGAACATTCCTTCAGGAAAAGCACCCACAATGATGTCCATATAGAATACAGCTAAAGAAATTTTACTTTTGAATAAGAGCTTCAGGTTTTAAACTGGGTAACACTGCTAGGCATGGAGGCACATATCTGTATCCCCAGCACTCTGGTGCTGAGGTAAGAAGATTGCTGTGAGTTTGAGGCCAACCTGGGCTACAAGTGAGCCCATGGCCAGCCTGCATGATATAGTGAGACCCTACCTCAAAAGCAAAAACAAAAACTTGGGAACATTGATTTGGGGTATATAATTGGAAAAAAAAAAGATACTATTTGTAATGTGGAGGTAATTTACAGGTACACAGGAAACAAGAAGGGGAAGGATTTCATTATCTTTCTTAAAAAGATTATGTCTTTGAAGAAATCAAAGCAAACAGTCCTTATGATGAAAGTAGAGGATTCAAAGTGTGGATTCCAGACCCAAACAATTCCTGCTTAAGTCTAAATTGAAGGGAAAATTTTACTTTTCTCTAAGATGTGTATTCTATACCGTTGTCCCCTAATTCCACTTGTTTTGTATATATTCTGCCAAAGAAAGCATGAATTCCACTTTTTTAATAACTACTGAGCAGATGAATTTCAAATTATGATAAATCTAATTTTAAAATATCAGCCTAAATTTGAAGTCAATGTTCCAAGCACATGGTTCTCTCTAATCATTCCACAAATATTTCTTGAGCATTTAACATTTCCTACAAAAAGATGTGGGCACTACCACTTAGAAGTTAATACTGACCAAGAAAGAAAAATAAACAAACAGGGAAGCAGTTGATAGTACTCTGACATAGCCATGCCCAAGGTGCTGTGGTCACATGGTCACTTGGTCACTGGGGTACCTGTGATCCCAGGGACACTGAAAAGCGCTGCAGCAAAAAGAGCTGCTTCCACCATACCTTGAGGTTTGAGCAGCCCTGGGCAGACAAAAAGGAACCCTCGGCAGCAGGCAGGTTTGATGGTCCCGATCTGACACCCAGAAGGACCACCTCTTAGTAGTACCCAGGATGAAGGGATAGAGGCTGGATGGAGGCAGGAGGGTCACTGCAGGGGCCTAAAGCAACTCAGGTCAGATCACCTTGGTTGGATGCAGAAAATGGCAGTGAGGAGGGCAAGAAGGTGCAAGCAAGCTCAAAATACCCACAGGAAATGGATCATACAGATTTGGTCTCAAGTGACCTGGGAGAATGAAGGAGAAGGAAGGAACTGGGGGCTTTCAAGGCTGAGAAGATGGAGAACTGTACACTAAAGGCAGAAAATTACAGAAGTAAATAAAGTACAAGCTCAGGGGTTTCTTTTAAAAATCAAATAAAAGACTTGGCATGATTTTTTTTGTGTGAGATTATAACTGAATTGACTATGATCTGAAATATTCCACCCCCTGAACTTAAAGTCATGAATATTACAAAGCTCATTGGAGAATACTTCCATAAATTTCTTTCATTCTGTTTGATCACCAAATGAAAAGTACTGACAAAATGGAGACTCGCTACAGTATAGATTTTAGGTATTTGTGTCTAATGAATATTTATCAATTTTAGGACTTATTACACAATCACAAGCATGTCTTTCTTCTAAATACTTCTTACTATTGTGTATCTCATTTTTTTAAAAGTCAGCATACTATGTTTTAGTGAATATTAACCTATATGTGGAAAGGAGTAAAACAGAAATAATTTTTAAATAATTGACTTCATCTACAAATTAATGGTGACTTAGGGATCTTATTATCAAATCTAATTTCACTTATTAAAATTAGATAGATTTCAATATTCAATTTATGTAATATAAAATTTGCAGAAATTTTATTATTCAAAAACTTTCTTACCATAAAAAAAGAAAATGAAATACTGGTTTGGATCAGCTATTGCTTGCTATCAGATATTTTCCTTTTTTTTTTTTTTCCTGCTCCTAAATCTGCTCTGAGAACATCAGTGTGCCCATGAAGTGGGTCCCTTACCAATCAAGATATTCTGAGTACTTGATATAACATCATTCTGTAAATAACCCATTAAATAATTTCCAAAGTTTTAATGATAGACATGCTTTTATAATAATACAGTTTAGGGTGCTCTATTCCAAGATTTTAATACTAGAGGCATATATGAGAAAAATTTCACATCTTTTTATATAGTTCTAGATTCATAAATAATCAATCTTTATTAGACTATACAAATATGATCTACTAATAGGAGACTTCCACTCCAAAACTAGCCAAATTTTATTTACCTGTTATAAACTAAAAAAGCTCTGTATACCAACAATAAAAAGCGTTGTCTAAATCAGTATTTTTCAAATTGCTGACTCTGACCCCTATGTGGATCATGAAATCAATTTGGTGAATTACAACTTGCATTTTTACAAAAAAATAGATATGAGAGTATATTATATTTTGTAAAGGTAAATATAGTTGTGTGAAAATTTTGTATGTGTGTGTGTGTGTAAGTCCTCATAAAATATCTTTTAACAAGAATTGCATTCACAGCCTGGCATGCCTGTAACCTTAGCACTCTGGGAGGCTAAGGTAAGAGGGGTGCAACTTTGAGCACAGTCTGGGCAATTCGGAGAGACCCTGCCTCAAAATTTAAAAAAGAAAAATTTGAAAGGCTGGTGATATAGCTTAGTGATCAATCCCCACTACTGCAGACCAGAAAAAAAAAGGACAAGGAAGAGAAAGAGGAGGAGAAGAAGAAGAGGAAGAGAAAGAAGAGGAGGAAGAAAAAAAGCAGAAGTAGAAGCAGAAGAAAAAGAAGAACAAGAAAACAAAAGAAAAAGAGCACTATTCATAATCTAATCTGTGAATATTGTTAAGAAATATCTGGAAGATTTAGTTCATATATGAAATAAAAAATATATTTATGAAATGTGAAGCTCCTTTAAAATCATCTACTCACTTAAGTTGATGAATACCTTGCAAAACAATACCTAAGAATTGGGATGAAAGGTTTCTCCTATTCTGTGTTTTCCTATTAAGAACATACAGTTCAACATCACTAAAATACAGATTGTCACTTGCTTGGTTTAGCCTTGCTGTTTAATAATATTTATCACTAGAAGTCTCAGTTGGTCAGATTGATCTAGTATTTAACTGTAGGATAAGTTGAGAAGCAGAAACATAAAATGTAACGTGTGACTATCTAACCCATAAGGACACGTCGAAGGTCAGGAAAGCAACTATAATCCTCATGAAAAACCCACAAATACATGTGGTATCCTTATATATAACCTATTCAGATATGACCCAGTATCTCAGTATTATGTAGAAATTATAGAATAGATATTTTAGTGCACATACAGAATAATGGAAAAACACAATTTTAATTTTGGGGCTTTACTGCAACTTTAAAAGAGGCCTAGAAATATAAACATTACATATAACAACTTATTTATTCTGCCAACAGTGTGTTTTATTCATTGAAATGGTAACAATATGGCCTATATTCTTTAACCTATATTTTTCCAAATTTTAAGTCAGCAAATAGCAAGTGTCAAGCAGCACCATGAGTTTTACCTGAACTCAGAAATCCTCCTCTTATGAAAAAGCCATAGTGTGAAGTTAATGTTTGATTTCATTTCTATCACTCCATTCCTTAGGTTCTTTATGATGTTCTTAAAAATCCATAATATAATTCTATGAGAGTTAACATAATAGACTGTAACAGCTGTTATGGTCTATTGTGTAAATAAGTAATTACAGAATTTACAGACTATCATGTAAATATGTAATTATGGACTTTTTAAAATGTGCATTATTTACTCGATAGTCTATCGTTTACATATGTAATTATGGACTTTAAAACATGTATTATTTACTCAGTCTGTAACAGCTCCTTGGGACAGAGTCGTTCTGGTCTATCGGGTAAACATGTAATTACAGAAATTTTTTAAATATGTATTATCTGATAGTGCTGCTACAGATTATCACATCCATACGTAATCACAGATTTTTACGAAATGGGTATCACTACTTTGCATGTTTCCACAGTTTAACTTTCCTTTCACAGATGGGTTGCCCAAAACTACACAGAGATTCTAGTATATAGAATGTTTGGATTCAGAAATTGTGGGTTTCTGAAGTCCCTAAAGAACATTTTGAAGTTTCTCAAAAGAAGTTAAAGAACTGACCCCAAACGGAAAAAGTCAGTTTGAGAGAAAGGACTTTTTTGTCACCAGTTTAAGATTCTAATTGGCATTTCCTCAGAGTTATGCTATATTACCATAATTGGTATTTTTAAAAATCTTAACATATTTGATTTCTTTAGGACAGAGTATCCAGAATGCATCCTACCAGCTTTCTTCTTTAATAACAGGTGCTGATAAATATTTAACATTTGGCTGCAGTGAGGGACAGGAGGTAAATCAATTGCCAATTTCTGTGGTGTAAATGTCCCCACAGTTGATTTAAAGCAAAAGGATGTCTGTCACTTAACTGGGAATGCCACTTAACTGCTGTGCCATAAAAGGAGGTCAGATTCCACCCAACTCTGCCCACCACTGCCTCTTAAGCCATTCCAAATTTCAATTCTTGACTTGTGGTGACTGAAGCTCTTTTGACATAGACTCTGACGAAGTCAGAACAAAAATCTAATTGCTGAGGACAAATTCAGTGTTTTAAAACAAAATTAAGTGCCACACCTTCAAGTACTATCAATAAGAAATCCAGTACTACTCACTGTTCCTTGAACTTTCTGGGTGAATGCAGCACCCTGGAAGGAAACTCCTTGCCCTGTTGAACAGATGAACACTATCGGGGTGATTCGTTACAGCTGAGGTTCACCGTGAGCAGTGGCTTGATAAGGGTCTGTTAGGAAGGTATTCAAATGAGTTGCTGGTATGGAGGATTTTAAGATCTAATTTTATTGTGCTATGTTTTGTGTCTTAATAATTGAAATAATGATTAAATGTATCACATTGCAAGATGCTATCCATACTCCCACAGTTGCGCATTATCAGGTTGAATTGCCATTTTCAAAATAAGTTTTATCACAAATGTTTAAGGACTGTCATTTTTTAACTAAATAAATACTAAACTCACCTTAGCAATTCCAGAAGATATAACTTTATGGTGAAGAGTAAACGTAATACCAGGGATCGAACTCACAACCTTATGTTTGCCAGGCAGGTACTTGTACCTGCTGAGCTAAACCCCTGGCCCTAAAGTTGTGTCTTTTAGTAACAAACTTCAGCACTGTTGTGAACTGATATTTTAAAAAAGACAAACTTTTAGTCAGGCATGGCAGCACACACCTGTAATCCCATCATTTGGGAGGCTGAAGCAAGAGGACTGCAGCAAGTTTGAAGCTGCCTGGGCTTCACAGAAAAAAACAAAAAACAACAAAACAAAATTTTTGCCTTACTTGTTCAGTCTAGCTTTTTAAAAATCTATTAATATTCATAAATAAATCATAAAGTTAAACAATATATCCAGTGTTTATTGATTATTTCAGATATTCCTAATTTGAGGAAGAATATATAATCTACCTACAGAACATAGCAGAGGATGGGTGCACATATATCTGATTAATTCTTTACATAGCACACTAGATAGAGAAGCTCATAGTATGTGGTCAGTACAATAGATCGCCAGGGCAAAAGTGCTATTAGTAATATCTACCCAAAGTCAACAAGATATCATACACATTTGTCTAAGATGCTCCAAAGGTTTTACTGCATTCCACCAATAAAAAATACTCTAGAAGGCAGACCTCCCCTATACACGGAATTTTAGTTATGCGAAGGTATGCAAGACCTGACATCATGGGCTGCATGCCCTTAGGGAGAGACTGTGTTCCCCAACCTTTAGATCCCCATGCAGAGTGAAACACAAAATATACATTACATTAGGGATATCATATGGCCAACAGCTGACTAGAGCATGCCAGGAAGAGGGCAGGTGCCGCCTGCCAGAGGCTGCAATTTAATATCCTGCTATAAAAGCAATAGGTGGCTCCTGTTCATCTGAAACCTAGAACCTGTAATAAAAACAGCGAACAATCCGAAATTGGCTCGTTGCTACCACTGGCTGTTTACGTGCCAGGATTTTTTTAAACTGTGCCAGAATTGTAAACTGTGTACAGTTTGACTGAAAAAACTGAGCTCTTCTTGTTTGTAAGGTGGAATTGTGGGTAATAAGGGGTTTGCTATGTAGGAAATTCTGTTTTCTGTGTTTTAAGGAAATAAATGTAATATATGTCCCAATGTTATTTGGGGGACTCACTCTGAATTTATTAAATGCCTTAAGTACATGATTTTAGATAATGTAAGACATTTATAGTTAACACTCTGAGACACAGAAAATGAGAAAAGTAAGTCAGAACTTAAAAAAATCCATTCCATCCAGGTGCACCACACTGTAAACAATAAATGAATCTCAGGAGTGAGGTAAAGATAAAATTCTTATAGATTGAATCACACTTTAAATTAACTAGGGATATGGTTACTTAAAAGGAAGTTAATTCGTTGGTTATGTGGATGAATGATTTGCAATTTATGAGTTTATAAAATATGAATTTTCAGATGTCAAATTTTAAAGCTGAGTATATACGTATATGTATGTATGTATGTATATATACATATGTATATTTTTGGAAGTATATGCTTATAAATATTCGAATGGTCATATAATTAAGAAATACAGTAAAGGCATTAATGTTTAGCTTGATCCCAGTGGATTTTCTGGATTTAAAGGAACATATGAAACATTTGCTTAAATATGGATCTGCTGGAAAATGGAAAACAAAGGTTTTCATGAGTGCAGTCAGTTATCTGTGAAGTAAGAGTGCCAAGCAGTAAAACTCCGTGTCCACTTGGCTGCGACAATTAATATGGAGCTATTTTCAAGGTGGGATTATGGGCACTGGAACCTCTAGGGAGAGAATGTTTTGCCCATGCGTTAAATCCTCATTTTGTGTGAACTTAATGAAAAGATTGCAATATGGTCTGTCAATGGTTCCCAGAGCATGGAGATGTCTCTTTCTTTTTCCCCTGAGTACATGTGGTGAGATTTGCGCTGCATTTTATGGATGGAAATGTAAAGAAAGTATGTGCCTTTTACTTTGTTCAGAAGTCCTGAAGACAGAGAGACCTACAATTATGTAGAGAAATGCAGTTGATCTAAGGCTGCAGTATTGGCTGGATGCACAGTGTATTTGTAAAATTTTGCTGTATTTGAAGAAAACCTCTAACACTACAAAATACCAAGAAAAAAGAATGGAGTTTTTCTGTAGTATTTTAAATTAGGCAGTGTCTATTTTCAATTGAAGCATGTTGGTCTGCTCTAAAAAAGTTTTTGTAAAATTTATTTAGTATTCTAACCAATTTGAATTCATAAGTAAAGTGTGCTCCAGCCAGAATAAAGTCGTGCTTTCACAGAAATGTTCAGGGGCTATAACATGTTAAGTGTGTGCTTATTTTTTTTTTGATAAAAGATAGACTATTTCAGGATGGAAAAGAAATGTGAAATACTACTAAGTAACCAAACAAACAAACAAACAAAGCTTAAGGTAGGGTGGATAGAAGCAGAAATGAACAGGCCTCTTGAATTTAATTACCCTTTCCAGTATGTGCCCAGTCAGGCTGCAGGGCCCTTGAGCACACTCCTTGTACCTCAGGGGCACCAATGAGGCCATGAACTTGGCAACAGACTGACACTTGGACAACTGCTAGAAGGTGAGTTTTTCTCAGAGATGTCAATGCAGTAAAGGCTGTCTCTGCTCACTGCTGCTCAGTCTGGAGCTTAGAGAAGACCAAACATTGATTTCTTTAGGGTTGTTGAGGAATGGGATTCCTGAGCACAAACTACTCAGGGTCCAAGCAAACAACTCTCTTCATAATTACACAATCACCTCCTTCTCTAAATTCTATCCTTCCATGGAACACAGGCCTCTGATGTTTTAAGATCAGTTAGTTTGCTTGTTTGTTTTAGTGCCATAGAATTCTTCAGGTGAAAAGGGACTAAGAAATTTAAATTCACTCTCTGTTGGTAATTAGTAGACATCAAATGTTCCAATTACATGGCCCATTATAAAATCTTTTCTGGCATTTCAATTTTTTTCTACACTTATAATAGTATTATCTTAATTTCAAATCTTCCTATAAACTAGTAACAAGTTAGCATAGACAGGGAGAATACATAAAATTTCTGCATTTCATAAAATTTAAAAAGCTTTAAATTTCTAGTAAATTGAGTTGCATGGGATGACTTAACACTCTCAATAATATATATAATATTTTGTTTAACTGCCCTAGTTTTGTTTATTTTGTCATGGTCATTTTAGCCCAGCAATTCTGCAGCATATTTGTCAGTCCATACCAGCTGAATGATATTTCATGTGTCTTTCACATCTAAGGCATTTCTGAATTTTTTTTTTATTTTAAAGAGAATAAAACAAAAGAGGACAGATCTAAGCAGATCAGAACAGAACAATGTAAGCAACACAGCACTTCACAACAAGACAACTGGATATTAACAGCAGCTATCATAATGTCTCTTTCTTTGAAATAGTTGAGCTTAGCTTTACACACAATAGTGTCAAACTTAACAAAGTAGAATAAAACAACTCAAGAGAATGGAAGTATTCCAAGGCATTCTGAACCAAATAACCGAAGATGAACAATGGCTGCTATATCATCTCATTTTCCATAAAAATTTTGTTTTTACTATCATGCATATTAAAATCCAATAAGACACAATGTGATAGAACCAATGGTAATAGAAAAACAAAAGTATGGTAGGACTTCAGAGCAAGATGATATTAAATCAACACTGGCTGCCATATTGTCTTGTCTTCAAAGTAACTATTCATATGATCACATATATTAAGATCAAATAAAACAGAATAAAACCATTCCAACCAATGTGAAATGTTTAGATGTATTGCAAGAAAGCCATTTGATTCATCCAGAGAGCAAATCTATGAATAAAAAATATACAAATGCAATTGGCCAGATTAAACAGCTGTTAGATAACAGAAACTCACTTTATCCATATGATTTAAGAAGTTATTGATTTTAAGATGAGCACAGTGCTGCGAATTGAAACACATACTGTCATCATTCCTGAAAATCAGGGAAGAACAGTCAGAAAATCTGGAGCACATGGGATTTTAGCCAGAGCCTATCAGACTAAGAAAAACCCAAACTACTAAAACTTCAAAACATCCCCAAAGTTGAACAGTTGTATTTTACCTTAAATAACAGAACTTGCTAAAAATTTTAAGAAGGCTAGTAGAAGGAAAAGTTTGATAAATCAATGATTAAGCAAACTGGTCATTCCATTAATGAGCCTATAGGAGAATTAAATTTTGATTTCCTTTCTGAAAAGCAATTTCTGAAGAAGTAGCAATTAAAGAAATTAGACTTTCAGAAAGCTGGATGTATCATTTTGTTGTTTGTTCCTTTGAGGGGTGGGGTTTGGGTTTGTTTTGTTTTGGTTTTTGGTTTTTGTTTTTGGTGAACTCACCTGCCTCTGGCCATCAGTAAGTAAAGTGTGGAAACCTGTTTGCTAATTCCAAATGTCATATTCTAGCCTCCTCAGCTTTCCAGTTAACCATAGCATTATTGCAAAGATGTAAATAAAAGTCTAGAGTATTGTTAAGTCTCCCAAATATATAGATAGAAAACTGTAGGCCATTGAAAAAGTTCCCATAAAATGTACTAAACATATTGGATAAAATCTCATAGTTAAATCCAATGTGAATCCTGTACTCTATATTTCAGTAAAAGAGTGAGATACAGTGGTTTTGACTTGCCTGGTGAGAAAGAGCTTTCCCTGATACCAAGAACCTTAATTTGAGCAAGACTCAACATTTATATTCATATCACGTGGATCTGTCTGGCCACAGTTAATTTGAGCATGTCACTTTATCCCCCGCACAGAATATCTAAAGCTTTAAGGCAGATTCAGGGAGCCTTTTCTTCCTGAAACACAAACACTTACACAACGCTCTCATTAACTGGAACTTTCACATCTGCACTGAAGTGAAAATAGAACCTAAAGCTCTGTCCTACCTAGTGTACGTCAAATAACACAGATTAGAGAGGGTGTATTTGACAATGGCATTTTTTTTCAGACTTTAGAGAGAAAGAATTGGACAAGTCATAAACCTGCATAACCATAAAATAAAAATAACTGCAGGGATATTTAAGAGATATTTTAAAATAAAATTTTAAAAATACTATATAAAAGCAAGTTTTACCTGTTATTCACTTGACTTTACCCCAATTTGACACAATCATTGAAACGCTAAAACCACTTCCAAGTTATCTGGAGACACTGATTACAATGGAAGCGTGTTTCTAAGTTAGAAGAAAAAGGTAATTATTTGGTAGGACCTTCAAATTTCAATAGTCCTGCCCATGGAAATACATAAAGTACATAATTTTAAATTTTCTAGTAACTATATTAAAAAATTAAAAGGTGAATTAATTTTTAAATAATAATACATATTTTATTTAACCCCTAGTATGTCCAAAGCATTATTTCAGTAATTCATCAATATAAAAATTTGAATTTCAATCCAAAGTACCACAAAAAATAAAAAATTGAGATGTTTTACTTTTTTCCATAAGTCTTTGAGATCTGGTGTGCATGTTACACAAACAGTACCATTCAGCTCGGACTGACCACACCTCTAGTGTGTTGTTGAGTCTCTAGACCCACAGTCTCACTTGAAGGAAAAAGAATTGAGTGATGCTATCTGGATAGAATTTGAGTGCAATTTGTTTGTCCGTGGTTCTGAACATTAGATTGCTGTGAGAATATAGACTAAAAGAGTAGTTAAAAAAAAAAACCAGATTTTGGGCTGTAATGCATACTATGGTTAACATACTGTTAATATTTCCAAGTGGTAAAATGCTTGGGTGGCCCCCTGGTTTTAGGACTATTTCTCTTCATATATAAGCCACATAAATCAGAAATTCAGCAACTTTCTGTACCCTGTACCACACTTCTAGCCATGCTTCCACTGGATTATCAAGAGGAGCCATGCTTAAATGTAGTTTGCCTTTTATTTTGACACAAAAAGTAAGGTATCTCTGCTCTGAGCCTTTGCCAGTGTTGCCCTCTCCTTTTATAATGCCCTTTATATCCCACACTCCAGCACTTAGTTAACTCCTGATTATTTTATGGAGTCAGTTTAGCTTTCAATTGCCATTAAAACTCCAAGACCACCCCAGAGAATCTTCAGTACTCTTCCTCCATGTTGTCATAAAACATATTGTAGGCCCTTATGTCATGTTTCCACCGTGGCTTTTATCCCACAGTATTATCACATCTGTAGTTTCCTTCCACTCCTTTTCCCAACTAGACAGCAAGTGCATAGAAAGTATCTCATTAGCCTTTGTAGTTAACACTGCTTGGTACAAAACAAACACTCAGGAAAGGCTCACTGTGGTTAAGTTTGCTTGTGTCAACTTAATTGGATTGGAGCCACCCAGGAAACTAGTAAAACACATTCTGGGAGTGTCTGGTTGGGTCATGAAGCACGACCTTGGAGAATATAGCTGGTCCCTTATCCCTCCTCCCTGGCACTCTTCCCCTGGTCTGCTCCCTAGCCACCTCAAACCAAGCATCTTTGATCTGCCTCACCTTTCCACCATGATGTTTCTGCCTTGGAGCCAAATAACCATGGATGGAATCCCTTGAAACTATGAGCCAAACCTTTCCTTTAAATGGCAGCTCTCAGGCATTGAGCCTCAGCAATGGGAAAGCTGACTAAACACTCAAAAAATGAAATGTTGAATGGCATATAGAAAGGATAAACAAGTGTATATATTTAAAAATATTTTAAAGTATGTGTCTAAGACATTTTGTAGAAAAAATGCATTTAAAATGCAATAAAAGTCATTAAGCATGTTCAACCATGCCCAGGCAATGGTGCTTGCCATTAGGATACAGAGATAAATGAAGATTTCATACTCAGAGATGTAGGTTATGCAACTGCAAAAATGAGCACTTCTCAAAAGAAAGTAAAAAGCTTTTAAAAACAGATTTTGACACAGAAGATCAGAAGTACACCCTGAAATTCTTTCTGTTTAATAAATTTCCAAGTGATGTGCTGGTCCAAGGACCACCTTTAAGTAGCAAAGAACTATGGCCTTGTAGTTGGGAGACCTGAAATTTATTTGTAACTCTTGTTGTATGGACATGAGTTATTTCTTTAAATACCACTTGCTCAGCTCATAAATTTCCCAGAAGAAGTGATTTCTATATTTTCTATAAACTCTACAACTCACAATGTCCATATTCTGCCAGCCTCCAGAGGACAAAGGGGACCAGAGCGCGGTTCCTAGTTTGGCTGCTCACTAGATTTATATGGTGCTAACTTCAAAATCCTGATACTCAGTACAGAACCCAGACCTATTTCACTGAAATTTATGTAGGTAGAACTCGGGTACCAGTTACAAATCTGAGGGCTAAGAACTACCAAATAGCATAATGTAATAATAATAATATTAGTGAAATCAGCAATAGACAAGTGCTGTGACTGCAGCCAGATAATTTTGTTCTGTTGGCAATACTGCAGTGCTCTTATTTTTGGTCCAGATTAAAGTAAGTACTATCTCCAACAGATTAAAAAAGAAAGAAAGAAAAAAGAAAACGCGCAAAAGAAAAGCTGTGCTGATGTCTTAAGAGCGCATCACCATGTTTACCACAGGCCACCACTTCACTCAGGAGACCCACATGAAAACAGATTTCCCCCCTCAGTGGAGAACACAAAAGCCAGCATCCAGGAAACCAGTGGACATTTTGGCCTTTCAAATGGAGTAATATCCTAGGATCTTTCTAAATGAGGTTTGGAAATTTGAAAAATATAAATGAAAAAGCCCAAATACTTTTTAACTATACTTTTTCAGATTTCAAAAAGGCAAAGATCTTTTTAATTCTTTCCATCTCTCTCAAGGCTAGGTTAAGAATGGAGAGAAACATCCAAACTTCTGGTCTATACTTTTAAGATAGCTGAGTTTTAAATACGTTGGTTTCTTCAACTTTTTTTTTTCTTGGCTAAAGTAAGAATGAAAAAAAAAATAGAATTAGATTCTTTTATCATTCAACTCAAGTAATGAACTGCCTAGTAGCACACCAACAGCACATGCCACTAAAATACTAATTTTTCTCCTTCACTAGTTTTCATCTTGGTCAAAATATACTGTGCATACTTTTCCAAAGCATTTTATTTATGTTTTATAAATATATCAACAAATAGCTAAAACATACCTACCAAAATGAAAACTTTCTAGTACTTGAGAGGCAAAAGTACATGATATTCCATTATCTTCAAAGACATTAGAACCTGTCTGAAGAGATTAAACTTATATGCTTTGAAAAGATAGCTAAAATTATGAACAAAAATAATCAAAGCTAAAATAGTAGTTTTAAAGAGTTCAGAGAAGAGCGATGCCTCACTTCCAGCTGGGATGGGCTAATGGAAGGCTAAATAAAGAAGGGAAAGGTTTCACCTGCACCTTCAAGGATGGCAGGGATTAGATCATTAGCCCAGAAAAAGAGACTCCATGATCAAGAGCACGAAGACAGGAAAGCATGAGATGAGCTCAAAAATAGTTACAAGACAAGTAATGAGTAGTGAGACAAGAGCGCTTGACCCAGACCAGGGGAAAAGTTCCACATGATCCAGGCTTAGATCCAAAGGGTTAAGGACTATATATATGAACAAAGCAAAAGCAGAGTTAGGCAAATTGGGTTACTGCTCCCGCTCTGCAGGGACAGGGTGAAGTTGACATGCACAGGACATTATAAGCCTATGAGTTGACAATGATCAGGTATTACGGGGGCAGAATGAAGCATCTCAGGGCTGGACTGAGGATTTTTATTTTTAGGTTTTCCCTAGCTAAACAGGAACCTGATGAAAAATTCTTGTTTCTTCACTTCTCTGTGTTAACGGACACTATAAAGGCCATGATTTTTAAGGCAAATTTTGAGGCAAGACACAATACAAATTAGAGTGGATGGAACCAACTGGTAGAGTGAGGCAGAGAGACAGACTAGGATTGTCATTCTAGAAAATGGGAAATGCCAGAGAAATTAGGGAAGATTAAGAAAAAGTGATACATCAAGAGAAAAAACGTGAATCTAGTGGCAAGGGTGGAAAGAGGTGATGGGGTGAAGTGCTCCATGTGCTGTACAAAACTGACAAAATGAAACCCGTTAGGCGGTATAGTCCATATGTGTTAATAAACAAAATACATGAAACAAATGAAAAAGCGTAATTTGGTGAAGAATTTTAATCTTGGAGGTGAGGTCAGAGAGCCACTGGCACACTACACAGAAACTCTTGGCATTCACTTCTTCACAGGGAGACTGTTTACGGTGAGCACCAACGAGCTTTACTTCAGGTGGTCAGCCCGGCAGGTGGAACGTCCTTGGCCCATGTGCCAGAGAGGTGACACTTTTAGCAGTAGAAACAGGATCAATCAGGACAAGGGTACAGATGAGAAATGCTCCAGATCCCACCATTAGGATAACCCTCGGTTTTACATTATTTCTCATATTCCCCCAGAGGATCAAGCTTCAGTTCCTAGTGGCAACTAATACACATTTTCTTGACTCTATTTTTTCTCTGATTTCCCTACTTCCTTATCCTACTTCCTTATCAATATCAGCAAAGAAACTTGTGGCCCTGCAATCCTACCTTTGGTTTCTACTTGTAGTGATACCTGAACTATCATATTTAGGAAGAATGGAGAATTCCAGATTAGGCAGAGTAATGACCCCCAGCAGCACCTACATCCCTGTCGCTGGATTCTCATATGCAAAAGGCACTTTTCAAATGAAGTTGAAGTTAAAGACTACAATACTGGAAGTCTATTCTCGACTACCCAGGAGGGCTCAATCAAATTGCATAAATCCTTAAAAGCAGAGGACTGTCCTCAGCTGTAGTCAGAGGGAGTTGTGACTACTGAAGAATGGCCAGAAATATGTAACATTTCTCCCTCTGAAGATGGAAGAATCAGTCCTGAACCAAAGAATGGGGAAGGTTTTTAGAAGATGGTAAAGTAAGGAAATAGACTCAGCCCTAGAACACACGAAAGGAAAGCAGCCCCAAGGCCTCTATAGTATGAAGTGAGACATGCATCTTATGCATCTCACTTACCTACAGACTGACAGGATTGTAAGATAATAAATTTATGTAGTGTTAAGCAACAAAGTTCATAGCAATTATTTGTAATAGCTATAGAAAACTAACATTATTCTTAAACTGCATACTATTGAAAATTTGAATAATAATAAAAGGTAAAATAAAAGAAAAAAGATTTGACTTTTCAAATGTTGGTCATTGAAATGGTAAGTACCTTAGGTAGTGCTTTTAAAGAGATTCGAAGAACCTCTTTTAGATATGTATTATCATTTTCAACAAATTATGAGATGATAAAAAACTTTAGTATTTGTTTTTTGCTGTGTTTTAGTCAAGAAGTTACTGAAATTTAATCATGTTAAATCTTACATGATGCTTTTAAGAAGTAATTAAAGAAATGTGCTGTTCTAAAGGACACTCCATAATTGACAACACAATGCCAAGTCAAACTGTCTCTTTCCAGCACTCAGTTTTAGCTGGGCTATATTTAGAAGCTTTCATTTGGAAAGAATAGCTCTGTGACAAATGTGTTGCATGGGTATATCCTTGAATTTTAAATTTCACGGAAGTATGACAACACACACACAAGGGCATGATACAGGAATTCTGACTAGTTAGCTCAGAAGTTAAAGTAACTTTCAGTGCACTACTGGAAATACATAATCTTAGACACATGATTCTGAGTATAGGGTTGTTGCTTTCAAACTCTATAATTATGGAATATTATATAAGGAATATTTTAATAGTCTAATTTAGCAGTTTCACTTGGCTATTTTGCTATTACCAGTTCCCACCTTTTCCTATCTATTCACTCAGTCCTTACCGCTTTCCACAAAACATGCACAACAAAGACATAAAAAGAATTAAATTTCTAAACACTGGTGGAGTTTATGTGACAGGAGAGTTGAGTTTACTCCCTGTCCACAAATGGCTTGGGAGTAACTACACAGCCGATATACCCGTAACTCTACTTAACATGCTTCTCATGTATTTCACCTATCTTTCAGATTCATCTTCCTATTTATTATCTTGTGTGCTGATATTACTGGAGCCCAAGTGCAGCCACATCTAGGGCCTCTGTACCGGCAAGTTCTGCTCACCCCGGCCCTGCCCGCGATTCTGCTTCCACAAGCCGTTGTGCTAACAGCCACAGAGCTACCTGCAACGGCCTCTGGAAACCCGATGATGAAGAATGCTGCTCCTTCTCTTGGCGCAGATCCTACCCATCTGGGTGAGCTTTGCTCTGTGACCAGTGTTTCTATTGCTGCTTCTCCTGGGGTGGGCAGCAGTGAAGACAGGGAGAGGGAATTGTTTTCCTGACCCACTTTCATTTTCAAAGCCCCTGCTGGTCTCTTACCCCTGCTCCAGGCACCAGACTTACCACAGAGCCCCAGTTAACCAAAAGTCTTATTTTTAATTAAAGCAAACATTTTTTTAGAATCCATCTATCTCCAAATCACCAACCAGTAAGACAAATGCTTAGCTTTTACTTCTCCGTATCTCACAACATACATATACCTAATAAAAGACAAAGTTTAAATAACTCTCTTCACATTTAAACACCATACATTAAAAAAAAAAAAAAAAAAAAACAATGATCTATTTAGGGATTGCAGATTCAGTTCAGCCCCTGGAGTGCCTTCCTGGTGAACTGTGGTCAGGTGTTTGAGAGGGGTCTGCTTACAGCACATCCTCTGACTCTGCAGAGATGCCAGCAGAACCACTCTCCCCTCACCGGAAAGAAAAAAAATACCCCCTAAATATCAAGATATTTGTAGAAGGGATTTACGGTTACAAAAGCACTCTGGCAGGGCTTAAGAAAATGAAACAAGGGAGAAAGCACATGCAAAGAACACAGAATTTCAAGTTAGAATGGACTCAGACACTTTATAACCAAAAGTAATCTGTGTACCCGACAGCTTGGAGACATCTGCCGTGCCAGAGCACCGTTCTGCGGCCTTGCGTCCCTGAATGCACAAAAGAAGATGACTGAAGAGGATTACCTGTTGGCACAGGCCTCTAGTGCTGAAAAACAGGGCTGCTTCTGCAGCTTTTATTTGCTACAGAGTTTTTAATGTATTTAATGCTGTTTTAATTTTCTAGAAAGACCCTGTGTCGTCTCTGAGACTCCAAACTGAGTATTTGCCTACTACAGGGACACTTAAAGAACATTACCCGCAGATATTCTTACTTATAATTACCTACCTGAGCTTCCTTATCTTCTTCTCTCCTCTCCCCACGGTTGCCTGCTCCTTAATCCCGTCAGTGTTACCTACCCTATGGTCGGTCATCAGCCCCTGGATCTTAACTCATGGAGGAAGGTCATCAGTCATCTCCTTTGATAAATTCAGTGGCCTCTCATGATTTGGAGGACTATTCCTTTGTTTTTGAATCATCAGGCTTCCTTAACACCCTTAGTCCTGGTTTTAAAGATATAAAAAGTCCTAATTTTCCTTATGTTTTCTATAGAATAATTATTGGATTTGATGGCATTTTTGTTGTTTTCATTTTAATAAATATTTGCCAACCAGACAATTCAAAACCTCCACCTGAAATTACTGCTCCTTTTGAGAGCAGTAGCTGACAAGAGAACAGAATTTAGAATGAAGTTCCAACTGAAGCAATGTATACAATACATAATCTGTCATCTGACTGGTTTTATAAACTTTGCAAGATTCTCTAGCAGTTTTTCCATCTTTATTGACATACTGATTAGCAAATGGTGAGATAAAGAGTAATTACTTATGATTCTCCAACAACCAGTATTACAACCAGCTTGGAATGTGCTATGAACTTCAAGGAAGAGGAAATACTCCATAGATTTAATAATTCAGCAAGAGACTGGTTTCTCACATATGTTGACCACAAATGTGTGCCTCACTGGGGCCTAACATTCACACTGCCTAGTAGTCAAGTCTATGCCTTGACTATTCCCAGTGGCCAAGTTACACAAAGCACCACCATGCTCAGCCAGAGTATCATGTAATTAAACTTGACTGTCACTCAAATGCACACAGAAGGCTAACAGGGATAGAGTCCTAGCTACCAATGAGGATGTTGCCTTTAAATCCTAAATATGCATGTTTTTCCATCTGAGGTAGTGTTTCTAATTGAGTATCTTCATGTATGTTGGAAAATTCTTCAGCCAGATATTTTACTCCTAAATTCAGATATATAATATTGAATGCTTTTCTCTATAGAATTGTCTAATCACTGGCTCTTTTTCAGTTAAAAAAAGAAATTAAGGCCCATGATAAATATTGATTACCTTGGAAACCAAAAAGTAAACATAAAAAACAATCTTTTATTCTAAAACTAGGTTTAACAATGTGCTAATAGCCCATAATGAAGACAGCAGCCATAAGTTAATCAACCCATTAAGTTGAGATCAGAAGTGTCAACTCAGTCTACTAATTTACTAACCCTTAATGGGTCAGCAAGATCTATAACCCACAGGCCAATCTATCTGTTTCTGTTAAAGTCACTGTGGAAGCCAATTCACTTTATCCCTTGATTACGGTCCCTGACCTGTTTTGGGCAGGGACTCAACACAAAATCCATTCATGAGAATGTACTCATGGCTAGTATTGCAATCTCAAGCTAACTAGTCAGAGAAATGTCTGGGTAGACGCTCTTTGGAAGCACCAGCTTTGTTTTTCTCATGTGCATACAACTGTGAAAATAAACATGTACAATCTTCCGTGGGAGCTTCTGTCTCCAGCAAGTCCTAGGTTCTTGAGTTAGTGAAGGCTTATCACCTACTCCCATTCCTATCATATTCTGTGAAAGTAAACGTTCGTTTTGGAAATCCAAGAGGGTCCAGAAGAACTGAGTAACGGGATAGTAGGGTGAAAGACCATACCTGGAAAATAATAACTGCAAAGTAAGTCTTTTTTGATTGAAGATGTAGGGAATTGTATGGAAAGTAGCCTTGGTTATTAACACAAAGTACACCTATTTTTTGCTTGTTATCCTACTAAATGAGTACCATTTGCCCACTGTTGGTCACTTTCAAGAGAAGGGGGGAAAATGTACGGTTTATGCCAGATGAGCGTTCCTCAGGTATAATAAAAATTATAAATAAAGAACTCATTTTCATGAACCATAGTTGTATGATTGCTATGATAACACAAGCGACTTTTTAATGTCATCATTTTTTCTCAGATGATAAAGCAATTTGCCATGCTATGATTTACAGTGTTAATTAACAACCTGTCAGCAGTGTGGCGTGGAGACTCAAAAGGATGCAAAGAGATACAACTGGACTTGGTTCTGATGTCCTGGTCCCCAGCCAAGGCTGCTTAAATGCCACCAACCCCCTTCCTGCTCCATCCAACTGTCAGTCCTTGGCTATGATTTTTCCTCAAATTGGACATAGTCGGCTAAGATACTAAGGTCCTGGAAAGGGAAAACAAGAAAAAGAGAAAAAGAGAAAAAGCAAACTAATGAACGCACTAAACACTTTTTTTAAGAAAAAGTTTTATTGCAAGGAAAACCGAGGTTCATTTGAAGGACCCAAGGCTTTTTTTTTTTCTGTATCAGAGGATGCCTATGAGACTTGAGTCCCCAAAGGACACCATCTTTCTAGGAAGACAGAGAACCCCCTCTGCGGCGGGTGACACTGCCTTCCATGCCCCACCCCCACTTTTTGCCTTTGTTTTCTTCCCCTGTCATTAGCAACCTCCTACCACTGCCGCACCAACCTCAGCACAAAGACACTTGTCAACCTCTTGGAGGGAAAGCGCGCACCCTAGAGAGGACGGCGGAGAACCGGGGAGAGGGGCGCTAGGACGAGGGGAGGGCGCGTCGCAGGAGGCGAGCTCAGCCCCAGGCCGCCGGAAGGAAGGGCGCGCGCGGCGGCGGCGGCGGGGGCGGCGGAGGCGGAGGAGGCGGCGGAGGCGGAGGAGGCGGCCGCGGGCTGCGCACGCTCCGGCCGGGCCCGTCGTGTCGGCCGCCCGCGCCCGCGGAGGGCGGCGGTGTCGCCGAGCCCCCGCCCCGCTCTGCTCCGCAGTGCGCGCGGTCACCGGCCCCACCCCGGGCGGCGGGCGAGCAGGGCCGGCGGGCGGCGAGGGCCAGGGCCAGGGCGCGGGCCCGACCCGAAGGCGCCGCGCCAGCCGGCCCGCCCCGCCGCCCCTCCGCACCCGGCTGTCGCCACCCCTTCGCCGGGGCCGCAGGGCGGCGGCGACGGCCGCGCAGGAGCAGGAGCGGGAGTGCAGCCACCGGGACGGGCTCGGCGCGGAGCCCGGCCGCGCGGGGGCCGGAGGCGGGAGGCGCGCGCGGCCGCGTGACTTACCGGCCAGGGCGCGGGGCGCTCGCCGCTGCTCGGCCGCGGACGTAAACAGCCGCCATGATGCCTTTGTTCGCAAATTGGCCCCGCCGCCGCCGCCGCCGCCGCGTCCCAGGCGCTGCGCTCCCGCTTCCCCTTCCCCCGCGCCGGCTTATTTATTTATTTGTCTAAGTCAAGACTTCGGGTGGCTGGTGCAGGCAGTGCGGTGGTGGATTTTTTTTTTTTAATAAAGTCAAATGAAACCCAGTTCTCAGGCCGAGGTTCGGTGACTGGAAGAGGCGGAGGCCGCTGCTCCGCCACCACCTCCTTCCCTTCAGAAAGCGCCCCAAATGGGGTGCACCGCGGTCACCTTTACTTCCCTCCCCCGAACCCCCAGCACCCAAGTTCGCTGGCAGCTTTGGACCCAGCCAGAGTGTTAGGTTCTTCGTTTACTCTGAAAAATCTCCATGTCAGGGGATCGCCTCCACCACACCCGGGGACCTGACCCTAAGACGCGCTCCTCGGGACAACGACCCGTGGGCCCCTGCAAGAAAACAGTGACACACACGACAGACGGCCAGACTAGCACCAGCACGGTGGAAAGTTCCCAAAGAGCCGGAGGACTTAACCTCACAGTTGTTTGCACCAATGTTGGAGAAAGAGTAGACTGAGCTTAAAACTTAAAAGGAAATAAGCCTTGTAGGAAAGGCCAGCATCCCTTTATGTGCGTATCCCCATCTAGAAGTGCACAGGGTATCTATCCGTTTTGACTAGGATTAATGCAAACATTATTTAGTTCTGGGCAGATTTATCTCGAGATTGAGAGCGATCTGTGGCAGAAACATTCTCAAATAATGGCCTTGTTTGAAAACCACCCCCCTCCCCGTCTCACTTTTATTTATTTATGACTACCATGTTAGTCATACCAATAATGATTACGATATTTTTATTCGACATTTTCATTCATAAAAATTGAAAGTTATCTACATCTTGCCATAAAACTCTGCTTCTTAAATTATCATCTATATTACATTTTTAAAAGTCATTGCCTTACCTGTGTTTATTTCGTGTGGAAAGCCCTATTGAATATTGTCAGCCGCAGAATTTTGGATCTCCCAATTATAGGGTCACATAATGTATAGATTATGTGCAGAAAAAGCCATCTGATACATTCAAAAATTGAACCAATGAGTGCTTATATCAATCACTGTAATCACTGTAGTTGTCCTAAGCATTTTGTCAATTGGTAGATAAGTGGTCAAGCATTATGATTATATATAAGATAAAAGGAGCTGTATTGCCAAACCATCAAAATGACCCCAATCAAATCTCTATGAATGGCTCTAGTCTGTTTCCGGAAAAAATTCAACTGAAGTTGTTTGAAATGTTCTTTTTCACACCTGCAATATTCTTTATATCATGTCAAAATTCACTTGTTTCTCCAAATTCTTGCTTAAACTTGACTCTATGACAGCTACTTTGATATTTACCTTCTCCCAGTGATTGTTCCTTTTCCTTGGCATCAGGTATGAAACTCCTGAGTTTTGAAACTGGTGATCAAAGTCCTTGAATTGAGGACTAATATACCAAGTATATGAAAGACTTGATTTTATTATGCAAAAAATAAGCAAAAGGATCTATAGTCGTGTTTAAAAGTTAGGTGAATAAAACAATGATACTTAGCATTAATTGCTTTAATTATCTGGCTTGCTTTGGCAGACTTCTTGATCCATATTGACATTAACTTTCTAACACATTAAAATTTGCATGTTCGCACCATATCCCTGTCCATCCTCAAGGTCATTTCATGTGTCACTTGCTGTGACCCAAAATTTGTTTTGGAAGTTGAAAAGAACAACTGGAACTGCTCTTGAGCCCATTTCAAATTCTCATAGCACTCATTAAAGAGACAAGATCACATTATAGATTTGTGTGTGTATAGATTTTCTTCCATATTAATGAAAAGCATCTTCTAAGTCTTAATACCTAACAAAGTATTAATCACATACCATTTACTGAAAATATGTTGAAAAATTGCAAACTAATACATAACTTGATCCTTCTTTTAAATTATTAGACTATTACAATGCACAGTGGCCCCCAGTTAATCACAACTCATTTTGCAGTCCCTCCCACATGGCTCAAGGCTCTGGCCATATGAATTGCTCAGACCCTAGGGTGTGTGATACAACCCGAAGCTGGATAAGCACATGGACATGGGAACTTGTTGTTTTGGCACACCTCCTTTTGAGATACAAGTATCTTGCTTTATGAAAATCTAGATTATTCCCCTGGGGAGACAGGCCACATGGAAGAGACCAGAGATATCCTGCCCAGTCACCAATTGAATGCAAAGGTACAAGCAATCCAGTCAAACGGAGCAGAGTAACTGTTCAGGGAATTCCTTGCATCATGGCAATGAGTCATAAGGTTTTGGGTAGCCTGTTAGGTAAGGACTACTGATGCAGCTTCCTCCAGTTTCAGTGACTGGAGACACAACTAGGGTGTGGGGTAAAGGAAGGAGCCTGGAGAACTGCCTTGTAGAGCTTCCCAGAACAAGAACCTTATCTATGCCTCCTTGGAACTCAGTGGCACAGTTGCTTCAATGATGTGATAGCCGTTCTGGAGACTGGCTTTAGAACTAAGAATCTTTGCAGTCTGTGAAACTGGGAGTCCACAGACAGGCTCTGGAGTGTATCCCATGGTCAAATCCCAATTCTGCCCAAAGAGACAAAGCCCAGTAAATGTACATAATTTCTCTCCAGTCTTTGGAACTTTTAGAAATTAGGCATCTATGAAACTGTTCAGGTTTCAGAAATGAGTAACTTATGGAAACATTGGGTTCTGACACAAACCCAATATGTGAAAGTATTTATCTGATTACTTACAAGTTTTCACCCTAAGGATAGTAGTCCTTGGCTGCTAATTAAGCACCTAAGTGTCTTATTCCTATGATATTTGATTAGGTTCTCTCTATTTGGAGCTGTTGCAAATGCATGTGCATGTACACACACACACACACACACACACACACACACACACCCCACCAGCAGTTATTCTGATTGCAAATGGGAGTGGGGTTGACAGTAGCTGTCTCAGTGTGGTAAAGAATAGAGTTTGTTGAAGTTGAGGGTTTAAATGATGCTTTGTCTTTAAAAGTTGAATTTTTGAAGATCTTAGATATGCTCAAAGGTTTAATATTGCCATGAAACAACATATACAAATTAACAAAGCCAATAAGACCAATATTAACCACATTAATCTATATAATATTATCTTACCAATATTTAGTTGTGTCTAAATTCAAGACAATAGTTTTGGTGATTTGCAGTATTCCTAGACTAGCACATGCTAGGTAATTGTGCAATGTGCGCACCACTTGTGCTATGCAGAGTTCTATGGAGCTTCCCTTACACCACACTTCCTTACCTCTATGGACAGACCCATTACATTCAGATCTGTTTTCCTCCAAGATAAAGTTAAGCTAGCTGGCATCGACTGTTAGACAAAAATAGGGGAATTAAAAGTGATTGATGATGCATTTATTTTTAAGGTTAGTATTGAAATAAAAATCCTATTTGAGGAAGATTATTTATCAGGTAAATAGCACTTGAGTGGCAGGCAAGAGACCTGGATTCCAGTCATGTATTTAACACAAATTGTAAGGTAATTTTAAAAGTACTCAGATATTTCAACCTTGGGAAGGGAAAGATAGGAGAATTCTAAAAGGATTTTTGGTAGAAATCAATAAAGTAAGAGCTCTCTCCTCATGGAATCACAGCAGTGTGGCAAAGATGAGGAGGCGCTTTATGCCAGGGAAGCTTCCCAGTACCTTTCCTAAGCATATAACTTCTAACTCTGCCTGTAATTAAAGCCTGTCTTCATGTCTCACTCTTCAGTTTTCATCTCCCTTAATTTTAGTTGGATTAACCTATTTCTCCTAACAAGTTAGGCATGTAGGTTTTATTTTTATGTTTTCCTGAAATTATTACTATTTATGACCAAAATATGTCCACTGATGATGAATTAAAAACTTTTCTATTATGGTTGTCACTTGTTTATTAAGTTTCCAGGAAATAAATTTCTTTCTGTCTCAGAAATACAGACTTGGCTAAAAAAGATTATGTTTCAAGTCCTAGGAGAATAAAGATTGGAAACCCTGTGCATTCTGTAGTTTCTGGAACCACTGTGAGGTTCTAAAGGCAGCAGAGTTATAAAATGATCAAATTCTCCCATCTCAGTTTCATTATCCTTTGTTTATTGGAAAGCTTTACCCACAGCATCCATGGCAAACTCACAGAGAAGCATTTCAGGGTCTTGACAATGCTTCTCTCCGCATTTGGCGCAAGTAGTCAGGAAACACGAATTTCCCACTTCCAGCCAGGCACTTCTTGGAACAGGCACTGGATCATCTACAAGCGCAGCTGCTGCTGTACTTGAGGGGTCCCAGCAACCAGACATATCTCTCCAAACAGCCAAATGAGTATCTTCCCAATCACTACCACCTCATTTTTTTTTTTGGTCTGAAATATTAAAATAAGCCTAAAGTGTCTTTAAATTTTAAAATTTTAATTATACCCTTTGGAATCTGTGCTTTGGAAAAAGTTATTTTTCCTTTAAATCAATATCTTGAACACATCTATACATACATATATGTGTACATTAAAATATGCTTAGAAAACACATTACCCTAGCATGAAGATTAGTAGGAAAAAATGGAGAAATCCATAGTTCACTCTTTCATGTGTTTTTGAAAAGATTTGCAAAATACAGCTAATAAGTAACTGTGGAGGGATGCATACACTTGTTTATGGCGCAAATCTTATCTCTGAGTGGTAATCTATGTGGCTGGGGAAAGCTGAAAATGATTTCCATCCATATATCCTTATATTATACTTTCTAAAGATGAGTCTCATAATGCTATTCTATACAAAAGTAATAAATACTATCTTTAGGAGGTGGTGATTATAATGACGATGCTCCCTTGCCAAAAAAGTAACAAAGGTATTTTAAATTGCACTTTTATCATGATAAGGAGATTTCAAATAATTTAGCTAATTTTACCTAATAGCTACTGAGAATTAACGTTGTTATTTAATGCAATCAGTAGTTGAATAGACCATAAATCCAAGAACTAAACACTAGGGAAGATGTGTAACAGATAATGCTGAGAGATTTTTAATTCTCATGGATAGAAAAGGGAGAACCCAAAGGAAATTAAGTGCTAGTTTTTCTCAAATAAGTAGATTAGATTTTCTTATTTCTTAAAATTACCCTGTGAAGCATGTATTTTATGACTCATGGATTTTTATAATTTTTCAGATTCCATAATTTAAATTATAAGCACTTTCTACTTTGAAAATTTTTCTGTTTATATTTTAGTTACTGTTTCTTTTCCCAAAGGCCGAAGTAAACTGTTATTTTATCTTGTGTTCATAGATTATTTGAAATATAAAAGGTATTTTAAATGTTTATGAATTATAAAATCTGTATTAATTTTTTCACTCTAATAAAGGCATTGTACTTGCATTTGAAAAGTCTGTAAGCACAATAAAATGTCACTTAAGGTGCTCTAGCCTTTCTTCAATCAACAGTGTGAAGGCAAATCCCTATGTAGTTTAACAGATGCTAGCAGCAGCACTCTGTGATACTAGCTGGAAATAGCTACTCTGAAACATGAAGCACAACACAGAGAGATTATTCCGTAGGTTTGCTCATTTCACGGGGTTCTGTCCAGATTGAACCAACTGGCGCAGAAGCATGAACTGAGAAAGAGCTGTATGAACAAGCTCAGGTGTTTCGCTATTTTAGCTGTTTTTCTCTCCCCCGCCTTCTGTTCTTCCTCTCGGGTCACTTGAAAACACAAATAAAAGTGACTAGCATTTTAAAATGCCAAAGAAGTGGAAAAATTACATAAAAGTGTATTCTCCAAAGTAGGGTGCAAGAAAAAAATATTGAAATTTCTTCCTGTGGACAATTTTATTATTTTCATCTAAAATTAAAATAAATCACGCTGGACCTACACATGAGTAGATATCTGTGTTCTCAATGGTCTGGGCCAGGAAAAGGTGCTGATCATGTATGGGACCCACGAGTCCTAGTGGGAGAGATGTTTCTGCAGATGACGCTGTTTCAAACTGCACTGCAGGGACTGAATCTGATACCCTGGTTTCAGCCCCATCCTCTTGGTCTCCAGAGTAGGAAGAGGATCCAGAAGACTGAGTCACATCCTACATATCTGTCCTCTTTATGCAAAAGCTAAGATTTCTGGACCTTTAAAACCCTTCAATCTGGGCACATAGCTGACAGGATGAGAAGCTGTTATCTGTGAGGTCATTTTTTCCTCTTCGATTTTGTCTACATGTACCATTTCAATAGATTTCTTCCCACCTTCCTTCCCCTCACACCCCCGCTTCATTTCTTTCCTTCTTTTCCATGTTCGAATACTTCATTTAGTTAAGCTATGACTGGAGTGAAATGAAACCAACTGTGGAAATCTCAGCAGTCATTCAGCCCGCCTAAGTCACATCATTTTCTGAAGCTGCTGTAACGTGCTTCTATCATGAGTCCTTACCCCACAAGGCCTATTGCTAAGGGAAGATGCTGAAAGAATATAAGTTTTGTTTTTATTATATCAATATTAACTAAATGTATGTTTATTTTAGATGCTTAAAAGTGTTCAAATGAATACCCTATCAGTAGAAACAGTTTTTGGAAATGAATATCTCAAAATATGTATTACATATATTTAAGTCTATTAATATAATACGTAATTTATGGCATATTTATTTATGACATGCATAAATATGTATTTTGTAGTGTATAAATAGATATATAAATTATAAATACTATATAACTATAAATATGTTGATTTAAATTTTAAACATTTAATACACAATATATCATTTACGTATGTGCCACTCTACCAATAAATTATCAAAGCATAAAGAGAATTTTTATAAATATTATTCAAATTTTACCTGTATTCTACTCATCAGTGATAAATTCATACCTTTTTCCCTTATATACTTTTTGAGTACATGTGCTGGATTGCTAATATTCTGACTATATGAGTCAAGATCTAAGAGTTAAAATAGAAAGCTATGTAAGTTTTTTTTATAAGGGGAGTTCTGCTATCAGGGCTGTTTACATGAGAAATAGCAAAGCTAAGACACTGAGCAGAGGTTGATTGAGCCGCAGTGATTAGCAGCTGCAGGACACATGGTACACTGTCACACCTGGTTTAGAGGGTCCAAGGAGGCCAGAAGCAAATGTTACAAACGGAAATGAGGCAAACAGACTGTGTCCTTGCCAATGGAACTTCTCATAGTGACCTAAATATGCCCAGTCCTTTCATATCCTGCATGTTGACCCATCTCCATCCACCTGGCAGGAATATCCTTCTTTTTCTCTTTGTCTGTCAAACTCCTGTAATCCCTCAAGAACCAAGACATCTATCCCACATTCATGGAGTCCCTACCATGTGCACTGCAATGAGTGCAAGTTAAATCTCACAACTATTCACTTATGGTGAAAACAAGTCTACTTTCAAAACTCTTCTGATATCTAGCGATCTAAAACATATAGGTATGCGGTATAGTCTAGTAGCTCTGAGCAAAGCTTGGGCACTCAGAATTTCCAAGTGAGATCCTGAATCATATTCTGCCTCTGGCACCAATCAACTGCCTAAGAATGCCTGTCACTCATCTCTTTATGGGGAATGATAATAATATGCACCTTATAGAACTGTTACATAAATAAGCTAATGTTTACATAGCACTTAGAACATTGCCTGGCAGGAGTTATTTCTTTATATGTCTCTATTAAACTAAACATATGAACATCAAGTCACTCCTTTTTCTGTTTTGCTATCCTGCATTTCTACGATAGAGTTCATGACATTAAGGTGTAAGATACACATCTGTCATTGTGATAAAATAGATCTTGCTAGGGATAGACTGTGATTAACCACCTTTGTGTTCCCAATGCCAAAGAAATCATAATAGATGCTCAATAAATGTTTATTTAATAAATTTATCATTTTATCTAATACATCCCTCTGTCAAAAATCATGAAATCAAATGAGGAGTGCCAAAGGAAAGGAACTTTTATGAGTTCAAAGAAAAGAAGGATTAATATGTTGAGCCTGACACTCATGGAGGAGTTGACATTTAAGCTATTAAAAATTAGTCAGGATTTAGCTAAGTTACACATAATGGTAATGAGAAGAGCTGGTGGACATATGAGCAAAGGTCTAAGCAAGAAAGGTTGGAAGCATGTGTAGGGGCAGTAAATAGAATTAGAACCAGACCGTACATGGCAGGTAGAAAGATTCACTTCTTACATCGAGCCATAAACTCTCATCCTCTTTGCACTTTATAAATGCGACTCACATCTGCATCACTCATGTAAGCTCATGGTTCTTTTTTATGGTTCAAGAAAATTCTCTCTCTCTCTCTCTCTCTCTCTCCCTCCCTCCTCTCTCCCTCTCTCTCTCTCTTCTCCCCTCTTCCCCTCTTCCTTTCCTTTCCTCTTTCTTTCTCTTCCTTCCTCCCTATCCAAATCTGTAAGGAAAATAGAACTACAAGTCAAAATGCCTGGCTAAATTCTTATTTCAACAATTCAGCAAAGGTAAAACAACTATCTCTTACATCATACCAGCTACAGAATTCATCCTAGGCATCTGAGGATGCAGGCACTTCTGTAAGCAGGTTTGTTGCCCTTCTTCACAGGCATGCTGCACTGCAAAGCTCCTGGGAGCTGTCATTTGGCTCTGACCTCCTTTAAAAAATGTTTTGCTTTTGGCTGGGAGCCATGAGAATGTGCACTTTGTCAGGACGGTAAGAAATGCCCATCTTCGGGATTAAACCAAGTTTCCCACAGAGGCACTCAATGGTGAGTCATTCTCACAGTCTAACTCCCTTGCCCCGTGGGAAGAGGTTGTTCTTACTGTTTGTCTGATGACGAGTGGCTTCAGGGATCTCAGGGTGAGTTACAGTCCACCTTTCTGTCTAGATTACTGTCTTCTTCTCCACCTCTGTTTCCCTCATGGAACATATCTTTGCTATCTAGCAAGCAGAAGTTTGTGAGCTTCTCTGGTTGTGTTATCAGCATCTCTTTGTGAATCAGTCAGCAGGATGAAGATATTTTCAGAAAAATTCAGCCAACATCTATATTCCTTTCTGAATACAATTTTTTTTCAAGCTTCACATGTACTATAAGTCTTTTGATACTAGGAAAGAATGTTTTTCTGCATTAGTGCTTCCTTACTATAATTGACTCTTGCTTATTTGAACACAAATTAAGAACCTTTAATAGCTTCTTTGCTTTACAAAATTATAAATAAATGAAAGTTTTATTCTTGTGGAGGGTTGGTATTTAGAATTTTATTATATTTTAATTTATCAACCAAATGCAACTACTGGTATACTACAGACTTTTTTCCTTGCACTTTGAGCTCAGTGTCTACTAAAGAAAGAGTGTGTAGCCCTGGGCAATCTGTTTGCCAGGATTCAATATGGCTTTAAACATGCTCCCAAAATTTCTTCCCTCTCCCTATCATCCCTCCTTGCAGAACAATCTATTACAGTATTGCAGAAATGATGCAGTTGTTCTTCCAAGATTAGTTCAGAAAAAAATATTGTATCTTCTGCCTGGCTTATTTGAAAATCAGTCCCTTGGTGAGATGCTAGACTGCCATGCCATGGTGTCTTATAAGGATCCACGCAGTAATGAACTGCAGACTTCAGTCAAAACTCAGTGCCAGGTCTCCCTTCTAGAGACCATTATTGGTCATATCTATGCCATCACCCACGGAGATCTCTAAGTTTTAGGGTAATTTGCTATATAACAATAGGTGCTAATTCATATGAGCTTCTATTCTTAGCTGCAGGTATTTGACCCCTCTTGTATGAACATTAAGAAAAATATCTCCACTATGACAAAAATATCTCCACTACGTACATTAAGAAAAATATCTCCACTGTGTCTGACTCTTTTTGTTTGTTTGTTTTTGTTTTGTTTTTTTGATACTGGTGATCAAACTCACAACCACACGCTTTCCAGGCAGGTGCTTATGCCACTGAGTTAAATCTCCGGCCCTCTGACACTTCTTGCTCTACGAGAGAAAATGGTATTTCTCCTATTAGCATGTTTTTGATCATTACAAAGCATTCAATATTAACTGACGTTAATTGATAACCTTGTTCCATACTTAGTCACGAGGCTGTCTTCTAACTTATGTTAGGAGTGGAGGGATGATACACACAGAAATTTACTGTAAAAGAAAAGCAATACATATTAATGTAAAACTGATTTTTATCCTGAGAAGAAAATTCTCTAGAGACCACCGTTAGTCTTTCCCTTCTGTCATTAATCAGTGAATATTATATATTATCCCCACAAATTTCATCATTATTGGTAGATGACGGGATTTCTGTTTTCAAGGTCTGATTGTACTAATTTGCAGCCTATGACCTTAAAGCTATTTCTCTAGGCCTTATTTTCTCATCTATGACATGGAATAATTACAATCCATTTGTGCAGTTTAGCTGCCACCCTGTGTTTATTTAGCATCTTCCATAAGGTGGGACGTTAACCTCAGGTGAGCAAGCCAGCATGGACAGTGTGACCATGTCTTCTTGGAGTTTACAGCTCCTATTTACCACCAAATTATTTTCCTGTTGGAGTAAATTCAGGCTATGAAAATCTTCTAAAGAGAGTCCATTCCATATATTTTTAAGTATCTATGATACTAACTCTGAGCTACTTACTGGTGTTCTACAATCCTAATCAATAATACTATAATTACATGTTGTTTTTTGCACTTTTCTTAAAATCATCAAGTAAGCCTCTCAAAAGCCATTTGTTATTGATAGCTTTACTACCTACTCTACCCACCCACTCACCTCTAACTCTGGCTTTGATCATATAAGCTTTCTCTGTTACACAATCCAAAATTTGCTTTTCTAGAGTAGTTACTCCACCTTCAATGAAATATGAATTTATTAAAGCCTACTTCCTAAATGAAATCTGTTCTAGTTCATTGCTCTATCATAGTTAAAGACACTCAAGGTATATCACAGTGTAAATGAATTTATTTTCAGTTTTTTATGCTTGTAAATGAAGAACTTGAGTCAGAGAGATTAAATGACTGAAGTTATACATTGAATTTTATAAGAATCAAGTTTAGGTCAGTAACCAGGTAAAAAGTTTCAGTGCTACTTAGATAGACAGGGTATGTGTATAGACCCTGGAGCTCTGTACTTCCTACCTCAATTCTTGGTTTTACAACTTAAAGCACCAGTATGATCAACAGAATACTGAAACAGAGGTGCTGGGGGGAAAACTCTCAGACGACCAGGTACATAATCTATTCTTTAGGGGCCTTGCTCCAAACGTCAGTCTCCTGCAGTAAAAGCAGTGATAAGAACCAAGGATTTTAAATTTCAGATGGAAGCATTATTATAATATGCATTATAAATTAACTGGACATATATTTCCTTTGAAAGTTAACTGCACTAAGCCTAAATTTCTTTTTTGCAGTTATTAGAAAATGTGCAAAATGAGACAAGTTTGCCTTAGCATCTTATATCACTTACTATTTTTCCTTTCTCAATTATAGAATTCTAATGAGTGGATTTGTGTAAATAGAAAATCTGTCCACATAATAATAAAATTATAATTTTTCTTTCCTCCTTCAACTGGCTCCTTTGTTTAGAAAACTGTACTTACTTTCAGTTTGTGTTTTTGCTTGAGTGTCAATTTTCCTGTAAAGTCTAATTCTATTAAAATATATTTGCCTGTGGCCATGCCATCTTTAAATTTTCATTAATTTGCATGCACTTCACGTCTCAATGGAAAATCTAAAATGTCTGACATAAGTCTATACATAACAATACTTTTGATTGACAGGAAGGTTTATTATGCATTGATATGACATCATATTTATGGATAACAATGACTTTTTGACTGACAACTAAGCAGTGAGAAGTCTAAGCATCTTCTATGTATCAGTTTTTATGAGAAAAACTAAAATATCCAGATAAGTGGCTGAATTTTTCAGTTTTTATGGAAGTTGCTTAGCATTGGGTGTGAAAGACGTGATGAGGTAATGTCTTTTTTTTTTTTTTTTTTTACCTTTTTTGGTAGTAAAACATGATTTCTGTCACAGTAGGACATTACATATAATTTCATTTTCTTTTTTTTTACCTTTTTTGGTAGTAAAACATGATTTCTGTCACAGTAGGACATTACATATAATTTCATTTTCTTTTGTTCTTTTAGTACCTTTTTGAGTTAAGAATTGGTAGTTTCAGTATGAAATTAATCAGTTAAAATAAGTATAACCATTACTGGTCTACAAGTTATTTTCAAGATTTTGATGATGATGGTGGTGACAGTGGAAAATCTTAATGGGGTTCTGCAGTCTGTTTTTATGATAGGCATGATCCTTGTCACTGCACACTTGTGTCAGGTAACATGTTTCTAGAACACCTACTACAGAATGGCACTTGACAAATATAAACCAAGAAACACTTAGAGAATATCACCAGGCAATACATAAGTAGGTGGTAGACTGCAAGAATTCAGAGAAATACAAAGCCAAATCAGTTTGTGCTGTCAGACATCTAAGCTCAGTCTGAACTTTTATGCTAAGTCAAAAATAAGTTATCCGCTTCTTGTCTCAGTTTCTTCAAAGTACCTACCTATAATTCAAGCTAGGGTCATCTGCCAGCTTTATGTGTTTGACTTTATACAAACCTTGCAGAGAATGCAAGATCCACACCCAAATTAGAAAGTTAAAGCTGACCCTGAGATCCACCTGAAAGAATGAGGGAGCACGCATGTGCTGGGCAGCAAGTTTGCATGAATCTGAAGTTTGTATTGCTTGATTAGCAGTAAAAAGTTGTATTACACGATAAAGATTTTTTAATTTAATTTTTAAATTTTAATTTAAATTAATGCATCATTGTAGAACTACCATGATAGAAAACTTGTTCACTTATTCAAATAAATATACAGTTTAAAAAAGAATACATCTAGCTCTCAAAAAATGATTTGAGTACCAGTAGTCAACATGGTAAAATGACCAGGGCTTCCATGTGACTATGACACTGGATTTGAACCTCCAGGGCAGAAAGTCCCCATCCTCCAACTCCAGGGAAGTGCTGAAAACATTGTGTTCCTATTCAGTTATGAGTTGTTTTCTAATTGCTGTAGGTTCCCTAAATAATGCACATGTTTTTCTGTGATTTTTACCCAAAAGATGGCCCAATCTATAACTAAGTTCTTGAAATAATCTTGTGGGATGTTGCTTCTAGCCCTAGTCTTGATATTATCTGAGAAGCATTCAAGATTTTGCACTAAGTGGGACAAAGAAGATCAATTTTTGGTTGATATTAGGATGTGTAACAATAGAATATCTTTTACCTTCTTATAAAAGTGACAAGTTAGCTCAGTTTGTATACTGCATTTTCTCATATTGTTGATAGCTATAATATTTTACTCTTCTAACAACTGTACACTGGACTAAAAACACACACAAGCAAGGAATCTGTGTTCAGCTGGCATTTGTAATGCACAATTTGTTTTGCTTTTGGGAAACACTAGGCCTCATGTAACTGTGGCCACTGAGAGTGAAAATTTATCTTTAAGGGTAATTTTAAAAATGTCTTAGATCTTTTCTCCTAAGAAACTAAGCCCCATTTTACACTTTCAGAAAGAACAATGTGAAATCTATTACTTTTTTTTATTTCAAGGAAAAATTGATGTATTTTGCAAATAAAACTAATAATGTTCAATGATTCTGAGGGTGGAGAGTAAACTATGAAGAAATACCATGAATTTTATGTTTTGTAAATAATTTTTTAAGAGACATTTTAGGTCCACAGCAAAGCTAAGAGGAAGGTATAAATAGCCTTTTCACGTGTGCACACCTCCCTCTCACCTTGGCACATGCACAAGCTCCTCTGTCGCCAGCACCCTACATCAGAGTGAAACGTGTGTTAGAATCAACGGCCCCACGCTGACAGCACCTTATCACCCAAAGATCATAGTTCACAGTAGCGTTCACCCTTGGTGTTGCAAATTATACGTATTTGGACAAATTTATAATGATACGCAGCCACTATTATACTAAAAAAAGAGGTCAGGGGTTTAGCTCAGTGGGGTAAGTGCCTGCCGGGCAAGGGTGAGGTCTTGAGTTCAATTTCGGCAAACACATGAAAAAAACCTGTGCTACTATCAAATAGTGTCTTTGCCCTGAAAGAATCCTCTGTGCTTTGCCTGTTTATTCCTCCCTCCCCTAAACTCCTGGCAACTACTGATCTTCCCACTGTCTCATCTTTTTGCCTTTTCCAGAATGGAAATCATACCATGTGTAGTCTTGTCAGACTGGCCTCTTTCTCTTAGTAATATTCACTTATTTTCTTCACGATTTTTGTTTTTTACAGTCTTGCGATGTTGTCCAGGTCTGTCTTGAACTCATTCGTAGCCTAGGCTGACCTTGATCCTGCGGCCTCAGCCACTCCAGTGCGGGGATTATAGGCATGCACCGCCATACTGGTCACCCTCCAAGGCTTTTCCTGGCTTGAAAACTCATTTTCTTTTAGCTGTGAATACTATACCACTGTCTAGATGTACTACGGTTCCTTCAGCCACTCACACACTGAGGAACAGTTATGATTTTTATCTCTGCATAACAGTAACCATGATATATATATAGTTTAGGGTTAGCTAAACTAACTTGGCACTTTATTATATACTGCCACTGTTTACTGATGACAATTAAACAATGAAAGCAAAATAATAACATTTAGCAAACCTGAGTCTCTGCAAAATCTCCGAGGGCAGCTCCTGGAAGTGCAGCGGTAGAGCACCTGTGTCACTGCTGGCCACCAGCCAGGGGCAGTGGAGACCCGGGTACGCTGCAGCTAACAAGCACTGACTTGTTCTTGCACCCATGAGACCCCTCGGAGGACTTCCAGAGACACTTCACAGGGGAGGCTTGCCAGATTCTGGATCCTGCTTGACCAGGTTTACTGTTATTTTGTTTTGATTTGGGGAAATGGGACCAACTGACATGTTCAGACAGCAAAATTTGGGTACATATTCTGACATAGCCTAATTTGCATGGGCTGCTGAGCTTTGCAAGAGCAGGATAACACCAATGAAGCTGAGTTTAGCTTCCAACATAGAAGGACTCCAGTCTGCAAAGAAGGTCATTTCAAGAAGACAAGTCAGAAAAAGGCAGGAGAATTCAGCGTCAATGAACATAGCTTTCCGGGAGTAATAAGAGAGCTTGAGAGAGTTGGGCAGAACTGAACTTCCGGGATCCCTGACCACAAACTGCCCGTGCATTTTGGAACTGCGGGTGATTGCGTTTCCTTCAAACCTGTGAGGTCTTTTCAAAAGTTTATTTAGAAACATGATCTTACACACAAGGAGAAAAGCCCGTAGCAAGAAGGATGTGGCTCCAACGAGATGGGACTGTAAGTGATCTAAATTAGGTACATGGTACTGATCCGCAAGCCCCGCAGTAAGATGTTGCTGGGAGAAGACAGAATAAGACAGAATCACTGGCCTTGCTGACTCCTAGAAGTATTCATTCTTTGAATGTCTAAGCAAACATTCTTTCTGGATTGCCACACGTACAATGAGCAAGCTTCCCTGCTGCCTTTTGATGAGGGAAAGAAAGCTCCTTGAGGAACAATGATAATGCATTCTGCCAGCCTCATATTTAGCATGATGCCTGCTTCGGAGAGGGCCCGTACCTATTTGTGGAACCAAACACACATAAATTGGTTATATTCCATTTGCTTTCAAATGGTTTTATCTCTCAATCTGAAGTTTTTTACTCTAAAATGTAGAACTTTTTGTTCTTCAGAATTTATCAATGTTTTCTTCTACTATACGTGTACAAAGAAAGACCACATACTATTCTTTTCTTATTTTTGCTTTTTGCCTCTCTCAATACACCTTAACTAGGCTTGAATTAAGAATGTTTCTATAGGGAAATGTCCTGTTTTTGCAATCTTACATTGCTCTGTTTCTAGTTTATTTGTTTTTTTCTTGATTTAATAATTCATTAATTTTTCAGGTTCTGTGTAATCCAGTGAAATAAGCTGGTTATTCTGTATTCACAAAACACAGTAACCATGTGCACTTACATGAAAAGGTGTGCACACTTAGAAGTTAATTATTTTTCAACAAAGAAAATTAGGATTATATCAAATTTAAATTCACAGATATTTCCATAAAATTAAAAAATGAATATTAGTCAGTCTCAGTTCCCTCCTCCGCACAAAATGGAAAAAATTATTTTAAATGTTGGAAAAAGTCTATGGCTCCCTAGAGGCTGTAATATTATGGTAATCATTTTCATAATTCAAATGAATACATAATTACTAGACAGCAACAGGAAAGATTTACATTTACTAAACTAAACCAAAAAAATTGGTAGCAATCAGTATAGGAAAATGTACCCTTTTCTATCCAAGGTAAATTAATTTTTGTTACCGAAATGTCATTATGTTGTCATATTTCTACTCTTATCACTTATTCAAACATATCCATTTTCCTCCCTAATGCTTCATTGCTAAGATAATTGAACTTTGCAATTTTTATCTCAGGCTTATATTACTTAAAAATTTCTGTGTGCATTATTACAAGGAAAGGGCAAAGGCAGAGATAGGCCTTATTTAGCTCTCATGGTTTGATTACACTGAAGCTCACAATTGATGATAGCTTCCTAACCTCTCTTTTCCTACTCATTACCCTCTTCATTTTATACCTGTATTTCCAGCTATTAGACCATCTTTATTTAGGAGGCACAAAAAGGAAAAGACCAAGAAGAGTTTGAAAAATAATATATTTTTGTTTTGATGTTTCAATTTAATGCGGTTTGAAAATGTTGAACTGTCTCAGGTATACTAAATATTCATTAGACAGTTTAGCTCTGACTAAGTTCTAAATGAAAATGACCCAGCAAAATCAAATTGAAATTTCATAGAGTACTTTTCAAGTATGGTTCTAAAACATACATTAAACAAAATGCACTCATTTGAATGCAAGTCTCTCACTTTCTCTAGAATATATACACACCCTAGGGTCTATTATGCTTTCAGTTCAATGCCTCCAAAATGTGTGTGGTGTGGATCAAATAAATAGTTCAACAGCTTTCATAAGCAAACAATCTTCTGGTCTGGTATCTCTACAAACCTCTTGTGCTATTTCTTTATGCTTCCCCACTTACAAAGGTTAATGCAAATTTCATTTGAATTCAAGCAAAATATTCTGCATTATTTTCTACATGGACAAATCTGTTCAGAAAGAGCCTATCAGAATTTATCCATGTGAATCCAACAGCTCTTTATGGACTTGTAGAAACAACGAATTGTGCTCACTCTTAGAAATCAGACTTGCCCTGGCCAGTCCTAGAAGCGTAGTACCTAGAGCAAGAAGGAAAAAATGGAGAATTTAACATATATTTAAAATTGTCAAATAAAAATGTGCTTTGCCTTTGATAACATTCTTTATCATGGTTATTTTATTTGACTTTAACGTAAACACTGTAGCTTTCTGATGCATATAGGATTATGGTATATCTGTCTTTTAACTTTCAATTTATTCATGTCTTTGTATTTTTTAAATCTATCAATTTTGAAGAGAATATAGGTAAGTCCTGGTTTATAATTCTCTCTGGCTATGTTCTATCTTTAGTTGAATAATTACTCTATATAAACTCTGAGAAATTATTTTGTTGTATTTGTCATTGTTGTCTATTTGTTCACCTCTTTCTGTTTCTCTTTTGTTCTATTCCTCCATTTAGCTCTTTTGAGATAATACAAAAATTTTTAACTATCATTTTAATTTAGAACATAAATTCAGAGAAGAATTGCAAAGTTAGTTCAAAGAGTTTTCATATATTCCACACCCAGTTTCCCCTATTATTAATATCAAGTATTAGTATGATACATTTTTCATTAATCAACCAATCTTGGTATATTATTATTCATTAAATTCTACAATTTATTCCATTTCCCTAGTTTTTACCTAAAGTATTCTCTGACCAGGATTCCATGGAGGACATCATATCGCATGTCATCAACATGTCTCTTTTAAACTTGGCCATGAAAGTTTCCGACTTTATTTTGTTTTACTTTGACGGTGTGGAGGAACGGTGGTCTGGTGTCAGGTGTTCTATAGAATGCTCCTGACATAATTTCCATGTAATGGAAATTACATGGAAATTATGTATTTTAGAAGGAAGAACATAGAGGTAAAGTGCATTTTTACTACATCAGATCAAAGTGTATACTATCAACATGATTATCTCTGTCAATCACCTGGTCGAAACATTTGCCAAGTTTCTCCAATGCAGTTGCTCTCACCAGCTCTCTTTCCACACTGTACTCTGGAAAAAAACCTGATAGCATAATGTATACTGACTGAGTGGGGAGTTATGTTTTACCTCCTTGCAGGAGAGAAGCTATATAAGTTATTCAGAATTTTTCTGCTTAAGTGATTTGTTCATTCTCTGCTATTTATTTATTCATGCATTTATTTATACCTCCAGGACTCATGGATATTTATTTTCTATTTTGAGTTATAATTAATACTACTTTATTTTGTTTTCAAATTGTTTACATTTTAGCCATCAGGAATGCTTTCAGTTGGTTCCTATGTCCATTTGACATACTCTCATCACCGAAGGACTTTAAAAAGTATTTTCTTATTTTTTGTTCTACAGGTACTCTAGGCTCACCTTGTACATTTCTTGTTCTTATCTTAGAATGAGCCATTTCTCCAAGAAGTTCTGGGCATGTTTATTGGAAAGTGATATTAAAAACCAAGATATGGACATAGTTATGCTCATTGCTTCCAGGTCCTCTCAACTGATATAGCAAGGAAATAAATATGCATACTAACTCAGTTATATGTGGAATACAGAACTTTCTATATACAGCAAAGCCTAATGAGAATTCATATTGATTTCATACCGGTGTCCCCAAATCTAATCCAGGCTCACATGGAACATTTGAACTTTTCTCTCTGTATGCAGCCTCTTACTCCAGCAATGAGAAACCTGGCTCTCATCATGTGTCATCTATTCACTTAATTGCTCAATTCCTACAATCCTGTATAGAAATACAGAATTATTTGGCCATATCCTCCACTGTAACCAACTATATCAATATCATGTAGTACTTTGCTTTCTGTTTTAAAGACTTCATTTAAAATTACATAGCTCAGTAACTTCCCTTCCCCTGCATAATCCAATTAGTAATGTCGGTTTAAACATTAGTCAAAAACTATATTTTGGGGCCAGGATATAGCTCAGAGGTGCAGCACCTGCTTGGCAAGCACAAGGTCTTGAGTTCAATTCCTGTTACCAAAACAATTATATTGTGTCACATTTTGCATTTCATTCTGGGATCTCACATTCTCCTGAATGCTTTCTAAAATTTGCAGCATTAAGTGTTGCTCCTTGTTCGCTGAAGGTCTGCAGCGTGTGACAAAAGCATCGCGCCATGTATTTACCATTATTTTTCATAATAGTTTCATGGCCCTGAACATCACTTAATACAGCCTTCCTCTCTCTCATCTCTTGACAATCACCGATCCTGTAACTCTGTCTATAGTTTTGCCTTTCATAGAATGTATTCATGTGGAAAAATAGAGTTTATAGCCATTTCTAACTGATTTCTTTCATTTAGCAATATATATTTAATATCCATTCACATGTTTTAATAGTTAAATAGCTTATTTCTTTCAATTGTGGAATAATAATCCATACTGTGGATTATAATAATAATCCATAACGTGTATATTAGTTCATCTATTGAAAGACTTCTAGCTTGCTTTCAATTTTTGGCGATTATAACCAAAGATGCTATAATCACCCATGCACAGGGTGTTGTTGGGGAGCAGGTAAAAGTTTTCAGATCAGTTGCATAAATAGATAAAATTACAATTACTAAATCATATATTAGGACTATTAAGCTTTTAAATAAACTTGCCAAACTGTCTTCTGAACTGTTTAAACCATTTTGCATTTCCACCAGCAAAGAATAAGAGTCCTTGTTGCTCATTCTTTACAGTAATTACCTTTGCTAGGTTTAGAGGTTTTTGTTGTTATTGTTTGCTATTTTCAAAAGTGAATAAAAGTATCTTCTTATGGTATTAATTTGTAGTTCTTGAATGACAGATAATGTTGATCATCTTTATCTATATATTTTCTTTAGAAAGTTGTCTTCTTGAGTCTTTTGTCCATTTTAAAAATTCAGTTATGTCCTTATTGTTGGGATTTAAGTATTCTTTTTATATTTTGGATATAATTTTTTGTAAATAGGTAACTTTGGTGAATATATTTTTTTGTACATAAGTATTTTGTAAATATTTTTTCTGAGTCTCTGAATTGTCTTTTCATTTGCAGAGTGAAAGTTTTAAATTACTTACTGGTGTTTATTACATGGTTGATGCTATTGGTGTTGTATTTAAAAACTCATCACCAAACCTAACATCAAAGAAATTTTCTCTTGTAACTTCTTCCAGAAGTTTCATCATTTTATACACTTAATTCTATGACTCAGTCAGGGTTTATTTGATGAAAAGCATAAAATTTGTGGTACATTTAATTTCTTACACATGAATAACCAATTACTCCATCACCGTTTATTAAAAGGAGTGTCCTTTGCCTGCTAAATTGCTGTGATAAGGAGAAAAATGACTCCCCCAAAAGGTTTCCATCCCGTATATCTGAACCTGTGAATAGTTAGGTTATGTGGGAATTAAAACTGTACATAGAATTAAGTTTTTTTCCTCAGCTGACTTGGAGATGGGAACCATTCTGAATTATCCAGGTGGCCCAGTCTAATCACGAGATCCCTTAAAAGTGAAAGAGGGGAGCCGAAAAATCAAAGTCAAAGGAAAAGGAAGATGTGGTGATGAAGCAGCCCCGAGGAACCTAAACTGAGGCTGGAGGGATTACTGCTGACTTTAGGGAGGGAAAGGAGCAGCCAGACAAGAAATGTGCGTTTCTAGGAGCTCCTACAGCAAGGAGATGTGTCGCAGCCCGGCGTGCCCGGAAAGAAGACAGCCCCGGGGAGGCATGCCAAATTGATGTTAGCCCAGTAATCCCTGTCAGATTATATGAAATTCACAACTCTGAGTTGATAAATTTGCGTTGTGTGACTCACTAAGTCCGGGACAGTTCATCACAACAGGAACAGTAAACTAATACAATTGCTTTTATTCCTTTGTTGAAGGTCAGTTGATCATATTTCTTTGGTCTAATTTTTAAGCTCTCAATTGTTGTATTATCTATTATTTTATCAATAATATCCTACCTTGATTGTTGTAGATCTAAAGAAGGTTTTAAAATTGGATAGTATTCTTTGTTTTTTTGAGTTGGTTATTTTTGGTCTCTTGTCTTTTAGTATTAACTTTGGAATAAATTTGTTGACAGTTGTGAAATGCTTCCTGGGATTTTGATTAGAAGTATATTTAATCTATACATCAAGTTAGGATAACAATATTGAGTCTTCCATTCCATAAAACTGGGTCTCTCCATTGATTTAAATCTTTATGTCACCAGAGTTTGCAACTTTCCACATATATTACATAGTTTGTTAGATTTACATACATATTTTTTGGATTTATACTCAAATATTTCTTTTTGGTGGTATTATATTTTCTTTTTCTTTTTTTTTTCTGGTACCAGGGATCGAACTCACGACCATGCTCTTGCAAGGTAGGTGCTTATGCTGCTGAGCTAAATTCCCAGCCCCTATTTTCATTTTTAAATTCAAATTTCAATTATTCAATCCTAGCATGTAAAAAAGCATTTACTTTTCCATATTACCTTATATCCTGCAACCTTGTTGTATTTGCTTATTGGATCCGTGAGTGTATTTTGATTTTGGGTGCTTCTTTTATTGATCAAATTTTTGGAATTTTATATATGAAAAATCATATCTGTGAATAAATTCATTTTATTTCATTTACCCTAAAGTTTATATCTTTTACTTCCTATTCTAGTAAAATTTGACTAGCTATATAGTCATGTACAAAATTGAATGAAAGTGTCATGATAGAGGACCCCCTTGCCTTTTTCTTAGTCTTAGGAATCAAATATTAATCACCTTCAAGTATAGTATTAGCTGTTGTTTTTTTTGGTAAATATTCTTTATCAAATTGGAAAAAAGTATCTTCTAAGTAGGCTGAGAAATTTTATCATGCAAGGTGTAGGATTATGTTAAATGCTTCCACATCAATGAGTATAATTATGTTTTTTTTTGTCAATAGTCTCTTGATATGGTGAAGTACGTTGATTTTTGAATCTTCAACCAGCCTTTCATGCATAGTATAAATTCCCTTGATATGTGATTTATAATTTTTATGCATGTTGAAATTAATTTCTTAATGTTTGGTTGAGGAATTTTGCATTTATATTAATGTAAGGTGTTGGTCTTTAGTTTTTCTTTCTGGCAATGTTTCTTTGGTTTTGATATTAATTCTGGCATTGTGGAATGATTTTAAAAATATTCCCTCTACTTTTACTTCTGGAAGAGATTTGGAGAACTGGCATAGTATCATCGCTGAACTGTTTGATTAGATCTAATAAAGCTGTCTAGGCCCGGCCGGCCTGCTTGCTTGCTTTTTCTTTCTTTATCATTTTTCCTTTTCCTTTCTTTTTTCTTTCTCTCATTCATTCTTTCTTTTCTTTCTTTCCTTCTTTCTTTTTATTTCATTCTTTCACTTTCTTTCCTTTTTTCTTCTTTCCTTGCTTCTTTTCTTTCTTCCTTCTCTCCTTCCTTGTTAAGATCACTGATTCAATTTTTAAAATAGACATAGGTCTATTTAGATAATCTATTTCTCTTTGTGTAAATGTTAGTAGTTTGCATCTTTCAACAAATTATTTTATTTAAATTATCAAATTCGTTGGCACAAAAATTTTGGTAGTTATTATCCTTCGATATCCAACTAATATTTATGATTTATGTCAATTCTTCTTTTTCACAGCTTGTTTTAGATGTATTGGTTTTGAAAAAAAACAGCTTTTGCTTTCACTGCTATTCTCTGTTGTTTTTGTCTTTTGAATTTCATTGATTTTTTTTCTCTGATTTTATTAGTTCTTTTCATATGTTTGCTGCAGGCTCAGATTTGTCTTATTTCCCAAAGTAGTAGATTTGTAGCTTTCAAAAAACAAAATATATATAAAAAAAATTTCATATTGGATCATGTGACAGATGTTAGTAGTTATAGCTTCCTGAACAATTCAAGCAATTAGAGCTTTATTCTCCTTACAGCAAACATCACTGCTGTGACTTTTAACTGCATTTATATTATTTTTTACATACTGATTTTATTTTACATTGTTGATGTTGATTTACTTACTTGAGTTATCATTTTCATTGCTTTTTGTTTCTTTTCTTTTTCTTCTCCATTTTCTTTATAAATTTTTTAAATTAAAAAATAATTTAAAAAAAATATTATACTCAGGATTTAACCCAGGGCCATCACCCTGGGCTACATCTCCAGCTTTTATTTATTTCATGTTTTTAAATCTTGAGACAGAGTTTTGCTAAGTTGTCTGAGCTGGGCTCAAATTTATGACCCTCTTTCCTCAGCCTTCCTGTTTCTTATTTTAAAATTTTTTTTGATTAGTAATGTGTCTGCAGCACGTAACGATTGCCTTCACCCTGGGGAGTTTGTACACGAGTACAAGGCATCCCAGTTCTTTTCCTTGCCCCGTCCCCTCGCAGCACTCCCTGCTCCCTCTAGTGCTCTACTTTTACTTATCTGTTTTTTGTTTTTGTCTTGCTCTTTATTGGGTTTCTTGTGTAAGCAAAGCCATTTAGTATTTAAACATGTATGATGGATTTATTCCACTTAACATTATGATCTCAAAGCACACCCATTCATTCTCAGTTTCTCTACTAAGATAGCTTTTCTTTTCCTTAGCTTGAAGCCATGTCTTTTGGAATTTTACTTTCTGAAATTTTGCAGTTTGAAAATCCTTTTTTCTGAGAAATATTTTAATTTTACTATGTATTTATATATGTATTTACTTCAGTACTAGTAATTGAACCCAGTGAGTTCTGAGCTATTTCCTCAGACCTTTCTATTTTTTACAGTTTGAATCAAAATCTTGGTAGGTTGCCCAGGCTGGCTTCAAATTTGTGATCCTCCTGCCCTGGCTTCTTGTATAGCTGGGAGTATAGATATGCACCACCACCTCACCTGGCGCATGAATAATTAGTATTACTCATTCTTGAGTGATAATTTGCTGCCTTGGACACATCTTACTTCATTCTACTAAAAACATTCTACTGCCTTCTGCCTTCCATTTTTTGCCAGTAGGGAGTTAGGTGTCTGCCTGATTCAGGTGTCAGCAAACTATGGTCTACTGAATCTGGATCAGTACCTCTTTTTGAAACTTAAAATTTTATTGGAACACAGTCATCTTAATCATTTGCATCTTTTACTATAGTGGTAGAGTTAAGGTTTGTTTGTTTGTTTGTTTACAGAGATCATATATACTCTCAAAACCTAAATGATTTATTTTCTGGTCCTTTCCAATAGAGTTCATTGATTTCTGGTCTATTACTAATTGCAGAAATTAAAATATCTGAGATCTACAACTTTGTAATTTCAATATGATTTGTCTAAATATGGACATATATTTTTAAGAGAATAAAATCAAATGAAATAAAACAGAATAGAGTCGATAAAACAAAACAAGGAACATGGTACAGGGCTTTGACGATAAAAGGAAATCAATAGTGGCTACCATAATGCCTCTTTTGCTATTTTCAAAATATCATAAGACATAATAAAATTGAACAAAATAGAACAGAATAAAAACAATCAAAACAAAACAATGAAAGTAATACAAAGCTTCAAAACAAGATAATAGGAAATCAATAATTGCTACCCTTTGAAATAGCTGTCTATGCCATCAAATATAATAAAATCAAACAAAACAAAACAGAATAAAACCAAACTAAACAGAACAATGAAAACAATACAAGGTTTCAAAACATGATGATACATTAACCGTGGCCACTGCCTTCCCTTTTTAGACACTTCCTACCCTTTCACTTTCACAATGTCTATTGTGCATTTTGGATCCCACTGACACCTTTAGTTAGTTCTTTATACTAGGAAGACAACACAACGTTCACCCATGTGACTCTGAACCATTTCATCCAGAGCATGAGCTCAAGCTGTATCCATTTATCTGCAAGAGCCTTGAGGTTATCTTTCTCTGTAGCTGAGTAGCTTTCCATTGTATAAAAATGCCATGTCTTTCTTATCTGTTCTGCAGTTGCTGGGTGAGCTACCTCTACTTTTTTCTGGTTCCCTGTCTCATAGAGCACTTTTCTCTCTCCTTTGACTTTCAGTCTATGAATTTTCTTTCAAATTAAATGTGTTTGTCGTATAAAGCATATTGATGGATTCTGTCTCCTGATCCACTCTGTCTGTGTTTCTTTTTATTGGTGAATCAAGCCCATCTACATTAATGGTTATGTCCAACATGCACTGGCTTGTCTCTGCCATGCTATTTTCCTGCCATTTGCTCCCTACTTTTCCCCTCCATTCAATAATCTGCCCCAGTCGGTGATCCCCTCTGCCGCTGTTCCTGGAACCATGGTCTTTTTTTTTTTTTTTTAATCTCTCTCTAGAATGTCCTTCAGTATTGTTTGAAGGGTTGGTTTGGTGATCATGAATTCCTTCAGGTGGTCTTTGTCATGGAAGTGTCTTGTTTCTCCATTAATTTTGCAGGGTACATCAATCTGGGATGGGAGTTGTTTTCTTTTAGGACTTGCAGTACTTCACTCCAAGCTCTTCTTGTCTTGAAGGTTTGTGTCGAGAAGTCTGTCGTGATTCTGATGGGTTTTCCTTTATAGGTGATCTGTTTCTTTTCTCTACCAGCTTTTAATATTCTATGCTTGTGTTGAATTTCTGAGATCTTGTTTATTATATGTCTGGGTGTAGATTTACTTTGGTTATGGCTAGCTGGAGTTCTATATGCCTCACTTATTTGAATGTCATATTCTTTTCCCATGCTTGGAAAGTTTTCTGCTATTACTTCTGTGAATACACTTTTAATGTCATTTATCTTGACCCCCTGCTTTTTCACTGACACCTTTTATTCTTGTTTCTTTGCATTGTCTTGCAGCCCTTGAACTGCTACTTCTTGTTTCCTTGCTGTTTTTGAGATCTTTCCTTTTGTGATCCCAAGCTGCAAACCTGTCTTCAACATTTGAAAGATAGACTTTCAAGGTCCTTTCAAGTATCTTTCAAGCAATTTGGCCAGCTTGCAATGGAGTTTTTAATTTCCTGGATATCTCCTTGAATCTGTTTCATGTATTCTAAATCTTTTTTATATTGTTCATTCAAGGTTTCCTTCATTTTGCTATAGTCCTCTATTCTTCCATCTATGTCTTCTTTAGAGGTGCTTAGCAATTCTTTTATTACGTTTTTCATTTCTTCTTTTACCTGAGATAGTCTTTCTGTTCTAATTTCTTTTATGGCCTTATGAAGTTGTTTCATTATTTCAGTTGCCAGCACTTCAGAAACTTCAGGTGTGTGACTCCCAACCTCTTCCGTGTTTACATCCCCTGGACTTGCTCTGTTTGGGTTGGAGACCAGAGGCTGCCTTTTGCTTCTTCATCTTGACATATTCTGGGTTCTTCCAGGTAATCAAGTAGTGGGGTCCCAGACACTTCTCACATTGGCTACAATTTCTCTGATGTGAGACTGTTTGATTCTCCTGGCCAGTGCTGGCTATGGGTATCTGATGATGGCAGTGGGTGCCCTGTACAGGGCTGGCAGCTGCTTTTCCCAGCCTGCGTTGGCTCTCAGATGGCTGGTGGAGTGAGTGGAGGAGGCGTTGGCCACTGCTTCATGACCTGAGTTGCTTACCCACAGGGAACCTCCACGATGGCCCTAATATGGGCATTTAAAATGCTTGTGTTTTGTTGGGCTTCTATTACTGTTTGTAATAGGATCTCAGAAATTTTCAGATCTTGCCTTTCCTGCATTCATCCTCATATTTCCTTTTTAAATGGCAAATTATCTCCCTTTTATCTGTATCTGTAACATTACTTTTGCATATTTCTCATTTCTTTGTTCCTCCATTTTTTATTCTAAATTACTCAAACCTCTCTTCCAATTCACTTATTTCTCAAATTTAGCCTGCTTTGCATTTAGTATAATATAGCAAACTTCTAAATTATTATAACTTTTATTTTATTTATATATGCTTTATTTATAACACTATTGTTAAAAATGCTTGTTCTTCTATATTTTCTTTTCCCTCATTCATATTTTCAAGCTTCTCTCATTTATTAAGTATATTAAACATGATTATTTTATAATTTGTAAACGATAATTCAAATACCTGCATTATTTTATAGACTATCTCTATTTCATGTAGAAGTGTACTGATCAGAATTTTTGAAGCCACAATCTCTTGCAAAGAGCAGCTGTTCTTGCCTTGGTCGGCGTTTAGGAGCATAACTAGTCCGGGACCATCTGAAAACACAATATTATCCATTTTAGGACTTTTTGAGAATCTAGCCAACGTAAACTGACCTTAAGCCCCATTCTCACTCATTTAACAGTTTTTATTTTAAAATTTTCATGTATAGATTTATCGATTTGGGGTTTTGGAGACAGGAATCACTATGTAGTTCAGCTTGGCCTTGAACTCTGCGGAGCCCAGGCTGGTTTTGAACTTGCGATTGTCCTCCCTTGGGTTTCCCGGCCTTGGCCTGGATTACAGTCATGTGCCACCAAGCCTGGCAACCTTTACAGGAGAAGGTTTCCGGTTTTGTATGTGTTTTCGTTTTCTCCTTTCGGTCGTGCTAGGGTTTAAGGAAAGGCATTTCTCCTTTTGTTCTGGGTGGCACAGGGAGTGTGGGGTGCAGGGAAGGAGGAATCCAGTTTGACTCATTCCTAACTCCCTTACACAGGAACACTCTGGGCTCCTGCCTGGGCTTAGCTTTTGATTTGCCCTTGTGGTTGTCTCATCAATGCACTCAAAGAAGTGAAACGGAATTGCTTAGCACTTTTAGTAGTTTTCAGCACAAAGAAAATCTAAGTCCTTTTTTTTGTACCCAAAGAGATTCAAACTCAGGACCCGCACTTGCCAGGCAGGCGCCGTGCTGCTGAGCTATACCCTGGCTTAGAACCGTTTTACTTTTTATGAACACAGCACCGATGACTTGACTGAAGTAACAAAACTCTGATTGTTCAGAACAAAAATTTACTATTTTACTTGCAGTTGGATAAATTCTTTTTAAAGAATGTTCTTTAAAGAAAAATTTAAGAACATTCTTCTAAAATAACTTAGGATTCTGAAAATTATAATGACAGAGATAAAAGTAAATATCTATCCGTATTCTGCAAGCTATCCTACTTATTAAATAGTCAAACAAGGAATATTTCAAGCCAAGAAGACTGTCATTTGATTAAAGATTTTAATCAGACTCAAGGTCATTTCCCCTCAAATCAGGGTACTTCAGACAAATGTCTTTGTTTCACTTGAAATTTTCCCAACCGCCCTACTTCCTAAACACCGAGGGAATCACCAGCTGCTATCCTGGCACTGAAACCCAAATCTTTGGCGTTATCTTTACTTTGAAATCCTTCGTCTTCCACATATACTCATTTATCAACCTTAGCAGCTTCCTTTGCTGTCAATCCTTTGTTGGGGCTGGGACCTTCCTGATTAGAATATTGTCAGTTTCGTTCTGGGTTTCAGTCTTCAGTGTCTACCTATGTTTTCCACTCTGTATAAAATACATGTGTATGAAATACACACACACCGCATACACAATTAGTACATACAGGCTTTATTTGGACGTCCTTTAATGTAAACACTTAAAGAAATTCTCCATCATGTTTCCGCTTGGATGAGAGTATTCTAAAACTGGGAAGGTAATAGTAATAGCTTTATCTGTGATGTTTCGATTTTTTTTAACAGAGATATAGCCGGGTACAGTACTACTGCTTAGGTAATATACATTAAAATACAAAACTTTCCTGCTTGATAAAGTAATGCCTGCATTTCTTTATCACTAGGGCAAGACTTCCCTTCTCTTCCTTTCCCTTCTCTTCTCTTTTCTTTTCACTTCTTTTTCTGCCAGTCATTCCCTGGCACAAAGCAGAGAGAAATTCAACCAAAATGTACTTGCTCCACTTTCCTGGCAGGATGCAAGATTGAACACAATTTTTTTAGTTTCATTTATATAGATTATTCTTTATTTTCTTTCTCAGAAATAATTTTTTAAATGTTAACATGAATCATTCCAAGACCTGCTGTTTCTGCTTTCTGTACATAACTAGCATTTTTCCACATTGTACTTTTTTTTAAATCTCATCTACAGCCTTGAAGTTTTTAATTCTCAGTCTTCATTTTACATCCTCCAAAACCTTAACTTTGATTGTACCCAGTGGTTGTCTCCATTTTAACGGTATCTGTTTTCAAACAACTGAGTCAAGGAGTCATGCCAAATCAATTTCAAAAAGACATAGAAATAGAAAATATGAAAATCCAGTTAAGAGATGAAATAGAAGCTGGGGATTTAGCTCGGTAGCATAAGAACCTGCCTGGCAAGTGCAAGGTCAGCCTGGCAAGTGCAAGGTCATGAGTTTGATCCCTGGTACAAAAGGAGAGAGAGAGAGAGAGAGAGAGAGAGAGAGATGAAAGTTCAACACCGTGAAACTACAGAATAAAAAATTATAGAGACAACTTTGAAGAGGAAACACTGAAGAGATAATGAATGAGAAAGAGGTGAATTTTCATGCTCAAGAAATACAACAAATTGTAAAAAGTTTAAAAATACATTTAAACATATTACAGTGAAATTGAGGAAAATCACACAGAGTTAAGAAGTAGTCAGAGAGAAAAAGATGTCTAATGAAGTATAATCAGATATTTTAAGGGTTTTTTAATGAGAAAGCAGAATATCTTCAAGGTACTAAGAGAAAATAACAGTCAAAATTGTAGACTTTGTGCAACTTTTTCACAAACAAGAAGAAAATAAAGGCAAAAATGCTTGTTCCCTAAACAAATCTTCAGCAACCTGTACTACTACTTTTTGAAGTTTTGACAATATGAAAGAATCAACAATAAAAATGATAAACAGAAGTAAATTTGAACTCTAGCTGTGTAAAACAATCAGATTGTGTTAGTCCTATTGCACATATAACAAATTGCCACAAATGTAATGGATTACAGAATGTAACTATTATCACACAGTTTGGTAGATGGCTGACTGACGGGTCTCACTGGTTTGAAACCTTTACATCAGCAGAACTGTGATCTACAGTGACATCTCCCTCCAACTGCACAGCCAGGAGATGTTGTCAGCTCTTCAGAATTTTTTTTAATTTATCCTACATAGATGAAATAAGATGATCTCTTCATTTCAAGATCCTTAATCTTAATCTCATCCCATCTGCAAAATCTTTTTTTCTTTTTCTTCTTTGTTTTTTGGTCATAGATTCTGGGAATTAGGACATTGTCATTTTAAGGAGGGGCATTAAAGAGGATCTTTCATTTATGATTCGACTTAATGATTTTTCAACTTTACCATGATACAAAAGCAATGCATTCAGTAGAATCTGTACTTTGAATATTGAATTTTTATCTTTCCCTGGGGTAGTAACTTGTGCTATAATACTCTTGTGATCCTGGGCAGTGTCAGTGAGCTGAACCTCCTGAGAAACCACACTATCACGAGGGGAGAATCTATAGTGTTTCGTGTTTCTAAACTATGGTGTTCCATAGATCAGGTCTATTAAATCCACTTCCAATTTAGGATATTATTAACTTGTGATGGATTTATTAAGACAATCTCATCATAAGTGGAATAGAATCTTTATTCTAGCTACTACAAATACTAATCTTTGCTGTTCATATTTTTGAAACAGTATTCAGTAATACTATATTGAAAAAGAAGCAATAAGACGTAAGAAACTTTAATCTTAAAAGGGTGTCAGTTCTTCTCATCTGTTGTTTTAAAGCAACTCCAATAAAAATCTCATATTTTTAAATAAAATTTATGAAGCAGATTCTGAAGTCTGGATGGAAGAGTTAGTGTACAAAAAAAGCCCAAAATTTCTTGGCGAAGGAGAATGTAGTAGGGAGGTTGTCCTACTCATGACAAAATTCATCCTAATGTTACAGTAATTAGAACCATGTGGAACTGATGCTGGGGTAGATCCCTGGAAAAGAAATAGAAAATCCAGGTGTATTCCCACACATATTTGGAAACTTGATGTATGACCATACAGCGATAGAGGTGAATGAAGGAAAAAAAAAAGAGAGAGAGAGAGATTTAGCCAATATATAGAGCTTGAGCTATTGTTTATTTGTATAGAGGTAATGAATCCTTCCTTCCTTCTTATCATACAAAAAATTAATTCCCAGATTTGATTAGCTTATCATATGGCTTCCCTTAATTCCCCAGATTTAAGTGGGCTAATATTGTATACTGTTTATTTCTTATCTGTGTCACAGTCCAGTGCAGATCTGTAGGGAAATAGCCTGTCAGGGCTCTGATCTCCATGGTCATTCATAGAGACAGCCTCCTTCCAACCAGGAGCTAGCCAGTTTCTTGCCTAAGTTATCCTCTGGTCCTTCTGCATTTTTGAGCAAAAGTGAGTGTTGAATATCATGGGGATTTGGGGGCCCAAAACACATTCCCAGGGCTTCACAAAACTGAAAGACTGGCTAGAAATGTGGGAGGTTCGTAGGTGCTGTTTATTTTTATTTTGGCACACCAACTAAAAAGCAAATTGTCTGTATATTTCAGGAGTGGATTTAGTAATTAAAATGTGAACAACAATAATAAAATTCAAAGGAAAATGTAAAATATTTTAAAAGTTCAGAGTAAAATTTTCTTAAACAAGACAGGTAAATATATACTAAAATGGGAAAATCAATACATTCAAGCATATGAAAATTAAGAACTTTTGCTAAGAGATATAAATGAATCTACATAAAAGTCACCTACAAAATAAGAGAAGTTATTTACTGCGCATTATGGACAGAGGCTTAGTTTCTAGAATATATAAACAAGGGCTAAAAGTTCTTAAAAAAAGTAAATAAAAAATTCAGTAGTAAAGGAAAAAGGTAACAAATATGAATTGGCTTTTTAAGTAAGTTGAAGAACATATAGCCAATAAGCATTCAAAAAAATGGTAGTCCCTTCTGAGAATTACAAAAATGCAAATAAAAGCTCAATATGGCTTTCAAACCCAGCAGATCTGCATAAATAAAAAAAGTCTGATAATGACAACAGCAGGTAAAAGGGGAAAGGCAACTTTTCCTGAAGCTGGTGGGTTTATACATTAGAGCAACTGCTTTAGAAAACAATAAAGACATAATTTGTAGAATGGAAAGGAATCCAGGAAACTCCTGTGAATAAAAGAAAGTCACTCATACATATCGATCCAGGCTATGTTCAAGAACGTTTACAATGCAGCTAACTATAATAGTGGAGAAAAACTGAATAGTAAATAATCCAAATAGCTATTAAAAGTCAAAGGATAAATAAAGTAGGATACGGTCATAGGATTCACCATAGTAAAAGCAAACTACAAGTATAAGCACAAAACATAGATTAATCTCATCAACATAAGGAAATGAAAAAAAGCAAGAAAAAAAGAAGCACAAAAGTTAAAACTGCACCTGCACTTAGCTTGATGGGGTCAGGAAGGCACAGAGAATACTTTTGGTAATTCTATTGCATTTTATCTTTCCTTAAAATTTACTTCATCTTTGTATGATGTTACATAAAATATTTCAGAATAAAATATGAGAACCTGGGTATTTATTCAATAATTTTCTCTGATAAATTGAAAATATTTTTTAAAAAGCATAATGTACTGTCTTGCACAGAATAAATGTAAAACATATGTTAGCAATGTATTCTTGTTACTATTATCTCTTCCTTAAATTTTCATTTTACTCTCCGATTTGTGCTACATTCCTGTTTTCCCATTCATCTTCTTTCCCTTGGCTGCCTTCTTTCTTCCTGCCTCCACAAGGTAGTATATTCTTACACTCTTTTGAGGTGACCTCAGGATATCTCAGGATCAGGAATCCTGAGACAAAAGGAATTTACCTCTGGGAGAGATTTCACCAGGTTTGCTCCATAGAAACAGATACTGCTATAAAACTATTACCTGAGAGTAACGTGATTTGTACTGTAGTATGCTAGCTGTAGAATACAAAGTTTGATAGAAGTGTTCAGTTAAAGTATGAGATTGTTAATCAGAGAGCTACATTATAGATTGTATGTAAGTGTGCTCAAATAAATGCGTATCATTATATTAATAACATAGTATATAAAATGTATGCATTCTGTACTTGGGATCTCTCTGAATATGAGAAGATAAGAAGGTAATTTTGTATCTTATAAATATTTCCAACTTTACACATTGTTTTAGAGAGTGAGCAAGATGGGGGGGAGAGAGAGAGAGAGCAAATTCAGTAAGGAAAAGGCAGCAAACAGCATTTTAATCTACAAAGACTGCTACTTAGTTCTTTTAGCTGGCAATGAGAACAGTAAAACTGATCTCAGAGGTGAGATGTTACTAAGGGCATGGGAAAGCCAGCCAAGGACAACACAATGTATCAGTCAGAGAAACAAAGCAATTAGGATAGTTTGTATTTTATCACATTATCTTTGCACACAAATATACATACACATATCTACACATTTTCAAGAGCCATCCACTGCCGAGATGTAACACTACATGACTGTGGAAGCTGACCGTATGCTCTGTAAGGCTTCTGCTTTTGTGACTGATGCTTGTAGGAGCAAAGAAAAATTTTCTCTCAGACCTCTATAACGGTTTGCTAAAGTAAACTGGCAGTTGACCAATCAATAGAAAAAACAGGCACAACAAATTTATTTGATCACAGTTTTAGGTGACATGAGAATCCTCATATTGAAGACTCAAAGACTGGGTGAGCTATCCATTTTATGCTTGGGTTCCATAAAACAGGGACAGCTCGGTAGAAATTTGATTTGACAAAAGGGTATGAGCTAATTGAAATGGACCCACTGGGGAAAGTCAGAACAGCTTGTCTGTTCAAGATCTGCTTTGACCCTCGGTGGTAGCATTTCTTACTTCAAGGTACAGTGTGTGACTCTTCAGGGATGAGGGCCTTCCAGCCTTTCTTCCTTCCTTCCACTTTTTCTTTCTTTTTGCAATACCTGAGGTTGAGCCAAGGGCCTCACATATGCAAGGCAAGTGCTCAATCATTGAACTACACCTTCAGTCCTTTTGTTTTGTTTTATTTTTAGCCACGATCTTACTACGTTGTCAGTCTAGTCTTGAATTTGCAATCCTCTTGCCTGAACCTCCCAAGTATTTGGTTTATAGGTATGTACCACGATACTTGGTTAATTTCATTTCTTTCTGACCAATTATTACACAGACAGGTAGGGGAAATTTACAGTAGTATTTTTGTATTTTATGGCTTGGGCTGTAGAAAAAGTATTAGTCTATTTCTATAATTCACTGGGGAAAAGAGGAATTCGCATTATTATAGCTTGCCGTGGGAGAGACTAAGCAATGAGAGAGAATAGCGGGACAGAGAGAAACTTAGCTCCTGAGGCCTTCAGTTTGGCCATCACTTTTCAAGGGCCAACATGCTGAAGCTCGAAACTTTTAGGAATGGGAAGGTTGAGAAGAAAGAAGTGTACTACAGGAAAACAAGAACAAGCATGAGCTGACAGTTCTTGTTGCTTTTGTGTTGAAGGTCTGAGAGTCCATACAGAAAGCTGAGATTTGTTACTACCTGGCCCATGAGTAGGAGAGGCTGAAGGAGGGGAAGGTGGAGCAGCTGCGGGCCTGGCTGCCACTCCATGCAATGATACCGTTCCCAGACTCTCAGGACCATGGCTGCCAAGGGCTTCTGCACCGCAACATTTCCACAACAACTTGCCTTATATCTTATTCTAACTGGTAACATACTGGGAGTGCAATCTTGTAAATACAGTTTGGTTCAGCCAAACTGACACATTGCAAAACAACCATAGTCTACAACTTGTCACTTTGGCACCTAGACCTGTTTTCCTAAACTACTTAAATTTCAGATAAATATGAAGTTATGTCTAACATGATACACTTATTCCACACACAACTAAAATAAGGTAACTTTTTTACCCAGAAGATAATCCAAAGCTCCTGCTTTCATCTGTGGATAATGCTATTTTATTTTATTTTATTTTATTTTATTGTATTTTACTCCAGGTTTTGGAAACCTATGTTCTATAAGCTGAGTTCACTTCTTACCCTGTTTTTATATAGCCCATGAGTTGAGTTTCATTTTAAGACATTTTATAGTAAGGGAAATGTAAATAAAATATAAAACAACATTTATTTGTCAAAAGCCCACAAAGACAAAAAAAAGCCTATTATTGTTCTGCTTGAATTAGAGTTAAGTGATTGTACTTTTCCATTTCTTTTACTCATAGGATATAACTTTTCCTGCATGAAATCTCCTCTTTATTTCTATTGTGTTGTAGCTACTTGTTGATAGGATCAGCTACCCAGTTGATTCACAAGCATGCAAGCGCACCTACCCAGGTGGCAACCTCAGCTTCCTACTTATGGAATCATTACTGTGTCCCCAGGTGGAAAATATCCTTTCTTTGAAAACAAGGTCACTATATGTGCAAAGTCTAAACCTGTAGAAATAGGAAGTAGTACCTTTGCTATAGGATTAGTAGGGTAATAATGAAAGAAATCATTCTCATTTTTACCCCTTGATTCCTGCCTGAAAATTTTGGCTATCACAGACTCAGGAACATATATTTAATTAGATATTCTACTATACCCTCACAAGGTACTGCCACCCAGATGACCCCAAAATAGATTCTTCATAAGGCAATTCCACACTTCTGTCAAACAAGTTGCTCCAGATAATAGGAATATGATTAAGACCAGTCAGATCCATCAGCATGACTACATTCTCTTCATTTACCATTAAATGACTTCTTTGGTAAGAAGTGATACTATGCAGCGGTCCATGATGCCAGATAAGACACTCTTGTAGTTTTGACTCAGGAACTGCTAGTCCATATCCAGAGTAACCATTGTTGTAGGAATGTCTCCCCACCTAATTACAGATGTTATGGCTTGTACCTATAAGTGTCCCCAAAGTCTTGTATGTTCATAGGTGAGGCTTTTCAGAGATCGATGGATCCAGAATATGTGATACTGGCACTGAGGATGTGTGGTACTAGATTAGGCTGCTGATTGGTTCAGTATTATTCTGGATGTGGGTAATGGCAAGTCCCATCCTGGGCATGGGTAGCACCAACCAATAAACTTGTAGCCTAGATAGAATATGAAAGGAAAGAAGGAAGAAATGCTCACTGCTTTTGTCTTCTGCCTGCCCTGCCATGGACTGTTTCCCCTCAGCCGTGCCCTTCTGCCATGCTGCCCTGCCTTGGAACCATCTGACTTTGGACTGAAATATCTACAAAATGTGAGCTGAAATAAACCTTTCCTTCTTTAACTTATGGATGTGAGGTATCTTGGTCAGCAATGAGAAAGTTATCAAGACAGTGGAAATGGTTTAATGTTAGCAACTTTATACCAGGTATCTCCCTAGTGCCCCAGGAGATACTGTGTCATGGTTTCTGTGCTGGTGTCCGTACTTGGCAGACTAAGCACTCAGGTGAGGCTGTAGCCAGATCAAATTCAGTATATGGAAGTCCATTTTTTCTGGGGCTAAGCCACATCTTTACCCTTCCTGCTTTATTCACAAGCTTATTGGACATTGACAGGGCAGTCAGGGAGGAAGCTATTTCATATTTATATCTTATGGCCATTTTATCTACCTGATATTTAAAAATCTTGTTCAGCTCAGGTCACTGTTGGGTGAGTGTCTACATGTGCTATAAATATCTTCATACTCTATGCTGCTTGGAGAGGTTTTTGGACACAGCTTGCTATGGCTTGACTATCTCCTTCAAAACTCTTGCTGAAATTTAACTCCCACAGTGAGATATCTAAAAGGTGTTTACATCAAGAGGGCTGTGCTTTCATGAATGATTAGCCCATTCATGGTTTAATGAATTCATGAGTGATGAATTATCTCAAATATGATTTTGTGAAAACCAATTCAACTATGTCTTTTGTGTAAATGGGTATGTTGCTAAAGCCTGCTTGGTTCTGTCTCTTGTTTTGTGTTGCTTTTCACAACTGCAGGACTCTGAAGATAATCTCTGTGAGAAAGAGGGTACTTACCAGATGTGGTGCCTGGACTTTGAGCCCTCCAGCCTCTAGAATCCTGAGATGAAGAAAAGTTTCTTCTTTATAAAGTAAACACTTTGGGGCATTCAATCGTAACAATAAGAAATAGATTAAGATCTACCTCTTTCCGGAAGAGTGGCCAGAAGCATCAGTGCTGAAGCAGGTTAGTGGGATGGGAGAATGAATGATCAGAAAATGATAAAAGAAGATATTGATGATTCATATTTGTGTATGTTAGAAAATACTTATCACATTGTGATGGTCACTTTTATGTGTCAATTTCACTAGGTTAAGAAGTGCCAAAATACTTGGTTAAACATTTTTCTGGATTAATTAAACATTATTATGGGAGTCTGTGCTGGTGTTTCTGAATGAGATTAATGTTTAAGTCAGTATATGGAGTAAAGCAGATGGCCCTTCCCAAGGTGAGTGGGCCTTGCCTTTCCATTAAAGGAATTAATAGATCCAAGAAGCTGAGCAAGAGACAAATTCCTCTTTCTGTTTAACTCTTCTGGCTGGGACATGAGTCTTCTGCCTTTGGGTTCATATTCTGACTAGAATTATATCATCAGCTCTCCTGGATCTCTGCCTTGCAGACTGCAAGTCTTGGCACTTCCCAGCCTCCATAATCATGTGAGCCAAGTCCTCATAATACACTCACAAATTATTTTTGTATGAAGAAAAGAAATTGTATTTTATCCAGGCACGATGAGATAGACCTATAATCCTAGCACTCTAGCAGGCTGAGAAATGAGGATCTCAAATCTGAGTCCAGTATAGGAAATTTAGCAATTTAGGAAAAGCCTGACTTGAAAATTAAAAAAAAAAAAAAAAAAATTACAAAGGTCCAGGCGTGGTAGTGCACATCTGTAATTCCAGCACAGGGAAGGCTGAGACTAGAGTTTCCCTGAAAGTTGGTGGCCAGCCTGGGCTACATAGTGAATTCAAAGACATCCTGAACTACACAGAAAGACCTTCTCTCAAATAAATGTAAAAAAAAAGAAAAAAATTACAGAGGGCTTGGGATATAACCTAATGTGAAAACTCTGGGTCCAATCTCCAGTACTGGGGAAAATAAGTTATATTTTAAAAGTAAGAAAAAGATTTTATGTAAAAAATTGAGGCTAACAGAAACATCAGAAAAGTATTGGGCAAACTACTTGCGCAAGTAGTTTAAATTCAATTTCCTGACTGCCAGATGACAGTAATAAGTTCCTACATCAGAAGGTATTGTGAAGATTAAACAATAAAATGTATTTAGAACAATGATTAATGTAACAGTGCTGGTTGTTTTTTGTTGTTGGCAAAGAAGCGAATGGGTAATTAAGCCTTTTCTGTTTCCTGGGAAGAAGAAGGGCTGGCAGAAGAGAGAAAGAGAATGGGGCAGGTGGGGGGGGGAGCTATTAAAAAGGAAGCATGAAATTTAGCAAAGAATCGCATCACAAAACAAGACCAAAGATGGGCTGGTTAGCTGTTTTAAATATTCTGGAGAAGCCAAACCTGGGGCCTCAGGACAACTCAATTCTATGAACACTCCTTTGCTGGCATTCAGAAGCCTCTAGTCTAGCTAGAGCCAGGCCCTTAGGAACTTACCTACTTTGCTGTGCTCTCTTGCACTTTATATGAATTTATATTGAATCACAGTCATTTACATAAAATCTGTGTATCCTTTTTCTCAATGTACTGTCTGTCTTAAAAATTAACCTTTTCTTTTTCTGGAGACAGTGTCTTAATATGTAGCTATAAATCAGCCCTGGAATTATAGGCCACCACATCCCATTCTCTGTATATGATCTTATCCAGATTTTAAACTTCAAAGCTAGAAAACATGTATTTTTAAAAAACAGTAAACTTTTAACTTTTTACTGTCTTTCTTCTCTTGGAACACACAGACACACACAAACATACGAATCAGTATGAACATAAGAAGCTGTCAAGGATGTGACCTACAAATATCAATGTAGACAGTGGTAGAAATTTTTAAAAATTAGTTTTAAATATAATACATTCTTCAGAAAGGCTTTATCCAGGAGTATTCATGCTTCTATCAAGACTTTATTTTGATAAATTTTGGATTGTATACTTATCACAGAAAAAAATGCTACTGTCTTTTGGATATAGTACAAGTTTATCTCTTTTTGGTACCACCTGATAGCAAATTTTTGTTTAAATAATTTTCATTGTTTGTGTCTATGAACTAATTTGATAAGTGAATAAAATATGCCCCATTGTTTATTTCTGCTTTATACACTTATGTTAGTAATTTCTAGCCAGATGAGTAGAAATGAGCAAATCTCTTTTATTTTGTAATAGATCATTTTTATGGCTGAAGAAATTATCAAAGTTTTATAAAAGTTTGGCTTATAGACTATCATATCTATAATGAGCATTTCTTTTTAAATCCCAAACAACAACATTTAAATTTTATATGATGAAATAAGTCATCCCTATTACAATGCCTTCCTTATTTCCTTTAGGAAACTGAAATAAACTTTCATAGTGGAAAATTCCAGAGTCTTTTAAAATATTGTAATATAGACTTGTGTGTGATGATAAGTAATAAGCAATAAAAATAAACCTTCATTGTGCAATTAGAAAGTGAATGAGTGTGTACATCCGAGTCTTCATCTTAGCCTTAATTTGGAGGGCTTTCAGTTAATGCTCCAGATTCTTACTGTGTTGAGAAAATAGAAGTGGTTCACATGTTTGTATCAACAAAGCAGCAAACTTACCTATGCCTAAATCTGCATTAATATCTTGGTCTCCCTGTGACTTCTAAAGATGAACTTTGGGTAGGAGTCATAGCTTTGAGGTAAGGCCAGTGCTTTCATACATCCCTCTAGTATCTACTTGATTATATCTACAGTTGTTCCCTCTGACTTCCGGGTCATCAATCTCTCCCTCTCTACTGACAATCTGAAAAGTTTCTCTTTGAATCTGACTTTCACTCCAGCTAACTTTCTATTCCTCTGCTCCCTTTCTCAGCAAAATGTCAACTCTTGCAGCTCTTCTACTCTGACTGTGCTCAACTTTTCTCCCTCCATCCTCTTGTGAGCCTGCTCTAGTCAGATTTTGATCTTGGGACTCTTGTCAGAAGCTCCTGTCAAGGTCACAGATGACCTTTGCATTGTCATATCCGGTGAGTAATTCCTACCTTCTTTTTGTTTTAGCGTATCAATACTCCTTTTCTTCTACTTAGTCATTTGTGACTAAAAAGGATGCATTTACTGATATTTTTCATACAACACTAGCCAGTACTTCTAAGTTTCCTTTGGCAGTCCCTTTTAACTTTTCCAATCTCAAACTTTGACACTACTCAGAACCAAGCCACTATCTATATTCAGTCTGTGTGTAACTTCCCATAGCTTCATGGCTTTTGATATCATACCTGACTAAATCCTCCCAAATGTTTATTTACTGTCCAATCTTCTCTTGATTCTGCACATCATCTCCATTTGTGTGTCTAGCATGCTTCTTAAAATTAATCAAAACCCCAAATTTTGATTGCTTCTTCAAAACTTCTATTTCTTTATTGTCTCAGCAAAAAGTACATTAATTCTTCTAGCTGCTTAGACCAAAGAGCTTGGAATAATAGTTAATAAAGCATCGTATCTTTCCATGATTTCTGAAAATATACCTTTAAAATTCCCAGAGTCTAATCACATGTCACTTTCTGCTTTCATATCATCTCTATCCCCTTGTTTATCTCCTCAAAAAGTGACCTTCCTCAGAAACAGAGTCATTGAAAATGTAACTGACTTAAGATGAGGTAACACTGGGGTAGGGTAATCTAATCCAACAGGATGAATGTTTTTGTAAGAACATAGCCATCTGAAGACACAGAGAGACCCACATGAAGAATGTCATAAGAAGATAAAAGCAGAAATTGGAATGATACTGTCACAATCCAAGGACTACTCTGAAAAACCCATTTTATATAATTTTAATTTTGGAGCTATAAACATTTTGTCTCCTCAAAAATTAATCTAAAAGATAAATCTTCAAACAATAAACAAAATTATTTATCCAAAAATGTATATCAATTCTTGACAAGACCACATGGAGAAAAGAATTATTTCTAGTCAGTTAAGAAAAACCATATGTCCCTTTTTGAAAAAAAAATTTTTGTTTGTTTGTTTTGTTTTGTTTTTGTTTGTTTGTTTTTTGGTATTCAGGATCAAAGTCACAACCTCATACTTGCCTGGCAGGTGCTTATGGTGCTGAGCTAAATCCTCCAGCCCCTTGAAAAGTTATTTTAAGACAAATAGAATTTTTTAAAAAAGCATTCATCCTATCCAGTAGGAGTGCTAGTATTATTATTTTAAAAATATTTCAAGTATATAATAGCATAATGCAAATAAATTATTATATTACCATTGTTAGGAACCAGTGTGAAAGAAAAGAGATGCAAGTATAACACCAACAAGTTAAACTGAACCTCGTAACTTATTTTTATTTATATTTGAATGAGAAAGAAGAACATGCATTCATGTAACTGATTTTGCTTTTAAAAATAAGTTTTTAGTTTTGTCCAAGGAAAAGCTTAAAAAAATAACAGTCTGTGAAAAATGAGTATTACAAACTAAACTGTGTCACCTCTCAAGTTTGTGTTTGGGTGTTGAAGGCCTAATCCCCAGTGGGACTACATTTGGGCATAGGACCTTTAGGAAGCTAATTAAAGTTAAATGAGATCATAATGGTGATCTTTAATCCATTAAGGTCAGTGTCTTTATAAGAGGAGGTTACTAGAGTCCTCAGTGTTTCAGGCCATACACAAAAGGCAAACCATGCGCTAACATAGCAAGAAGGTGGCCATCTGCACGCTAGAAAGAGAACTCATCAGAAAATAATATTTATAGAACACTGATCTTGACTTCTAGCTCCCAAAACTGTGGGAAAATGAATATCTATTATGTGAGCCACCTAGCCCAGTATAAATATCCCTACCTTTAAATTAAATCACTTATTCTCTTTGCTTTATGTGTACTCTGAGCCAAAACAGTGAACATCACCAGGACCAGTCTGTAATGACAATTCCCACTGAAAGGGATCAGGGTTTCACAGGAAAAAAACCCTGTTTTTAGTTAAGAATATTTTTTTACTGAGATAGCTTCATTGGATTGCAAACCAGGATCTCCATCAAAGGATACAATGACCAGCATGAAAGACTTCCAGATGACTGAAAATAGGACAATTTGAACATCAAATATAATAATGAATGCAGTTGGTCAAAACTATTAAATATTATTTTAAAAATCCAAGAGCGATCCTTTAAAAGAGACAGAGGTGGCAAAAGAAATAGAATCCTGAAGTGAGGCAGTGGAGAAAATGCTAGATATCGTTGGAGACCACTGAAAGTAATTAACTCTGAAGGCTGGTGATTATAAGGAAATAAATAAGCATTTATTCTGCCTTTGCTGCATAAACCACAGACTAACAAACTAGCTCTACTGGTGCTTGTGAACAGGGGAGTTCTTATAAACCCCCTAAGTTTTCAATAGATGATAGAATTAGACAATAACTATTTTCAAACTCTAATGAAGTAAAACGATTTAAGCAAAAACAGTAGCTGTGCCATTAGATGAAAAATTGATGGAGAGATTGGGCTGTGAACACTTGAACCTACTGATCAATCTTAGCAGCCCTGAAAGTGGGATTTATGTGCCTGCTGAGGTGACATTGTTTCAAGAACATGGCACCACCTATGAATTATTTGTGCTATGAAATTCTGAATTTGAATCTAAACAGTCATCTACAGGCAACTTCTGTGTATAGCAAATACAAAGAGAAAGAAACAAACAAAATGGCACTGCAAGAAAGCAAACAGATAAATCCACACTGTGGGATGTTCTGCAAATGCACTGACCCAGTTTCTTTAACAAGTCAAATACAGAGAAGGGAAAAAGGAGGGAACAGAAGAGGAGAAGAAATTCTTTTGATTATGAGAGGTTCAGTGACTTATCAAGAAAATGTCATGTGTAGACCTTGTTTGGATCCTGAAAAATTATAGAGACACACTTTTTTAGGTAATTGGAGGGTAGTTTGATTGTATTATTAGGTATTAGATAATATTAAAAAGTGATTATTAATTTTATTAGGCATTATAATGAAATTATAATCACAGAAGAAAATGTCCATATTTACTTTGAAAAATGTACTGACATGTAGCAGTGGAATGATACATTTATAAATTATTTTCAAATAATCCAGCAAAGACAAACACAAACTAAAAAGGAATAAATGAGGCAAATGTGTCAAAATCTGGATAATTACTGACTATAAGTAACGGAGTTGTAGATATTATTATATTATTATCTGTTTGTATGTTTGAAATTTTTCAATAAAATAGTCTTAAATTACTGCATTTGAAAAGTTACAAGGTGATTCCTCGGTGCGTTCCAACTGGGTGGTAGTGCAGAAGCCAGATACTGGCTGCGTGGAAGGGTAGGCCAGACGCTAGACTCTTGAGCAACTAGAAAGGCAGAGGAGCACGGCCCACAAAACGGGTAGCAAGCTTGAGAGCAGAATGCGTGTGTGTGTGTGTGTGTGTGTGTGTGTGTGTGTCTTGTGTGTACATCTGTGTACATATCTGTGTACACAACTCTGTGTTTTAGGTTCACAAAGAACAAAGCATTAAGCATTTTAACGGGTTTATTTTTTTAAAAAACCTAGGAAGGAGTAAAATATCCATTTTTTTTACCATATGAAAGGTTTAGAGTTTTAATTTATTCAACATTTAGTTATTTTCTTTTATGTTCACAGATATTAAATGAGAGCAATTGGTTTAACTCCAAGCCGGAAGCATTTATAGTAAACTAAATTCTGATTTTCCAAAGCTGTTCCCACCTGTGTATTTCCTCGCCTGCACCGGTGCCCTATAGACTTGGAAGGAGACGCTGCCTGTGTCCCTGTCTCCCACCTCCAGGTCCTTCCTGCTTACTCCAGCCTGCTGGACCGCACTCTCCCCTTGTTATTCACTCACAAAAGCCCATCAGTGACTCCCTTGCCTTTGGAAGAGTAGGCAAATCATGAAGCTTCACCCTTTTAATTTCTTAGGCTGCCCTAACAAACACTGTGCTCTAGGTAGTTGTCCTACTTTCTTTTATCCGACACAACTTTTCCACCCCATCATCTCACACTTGACTCACTGCTGCTGCACAAATAGTTTAAGACCATCTTCTAAAGAAGCAAACTAGGAAAACGCCTACTAATTTCTAGATCCTCCTCTTTCTCTGAACTTGTGTAGTATTCTTTAACTTATTTTACAGTTCAATGATTGTTTTTTAAATGACACAAAGATATCTTTGAATGCAGATCCAAGAGTGACATCTAGTCCTTAGTAATCTAACTTTATATTATTTTAAGTGGCTCATGTGTGGATATGATGCCCCTTTTGTCAGATATTTGCTCCTCAAGGGCCAGAGTGATCATATTTAAGCAGTTTGGTATACCCTTAAAGTCTTTAACAAGAGAACCATTGACCTACATTATAAATGGTCATCTCTTGAAAATGGGACTATGTTACATAATCATCAAATTGTCTTCTAGTTATATTCTTACTACTAGAACTACCCTGTTGACAAAGTTCAGTAATACACAGAGTACTACTGAACAAAGAGTGATCTCTGCGTCAGCAATGTTGGCATTACCTAAAAACTTGCTAGAAATGCAGAATTTTACTCCCTATCCAAGACCTACTGAATCAGACTCTATATTTTATAAGATTTCCCTAGATTCACATACACACTACAGTGTGCAGTAGACTAGTATAGCTACATCATATTAAAATGTGATATATATATATATATATATATATCATATTTAGAGGGAGAGAAATGTATGTGTGTATAAGCATTTCAATATTTCAGTCATTAAGGAATATATATCTTTAATATTATTAAGAAATATGTCTCTTTTATTAAAAAAATAGGATTAGAGTTTAATAAAGTATAAACTATTAAATTTCTGTTGTTCTGAATACCAAATGGATCCATATTCAGAATTTTCATGGTAGCTGGAAAATGTAACACATAGACATTTAACAGATATCTTTTAACATATTTCTTGCTTTAATCATATTTTAAATATAGATTCTAGTTTGCTTTGTTTTAATAAGCAAACCTCGAGAACTTGGCTCCATCTTTCTCTATATTGTTCCTAATTTTACTCTTGGCAATCAGAAATTAAAGCAAGGTTCACTATTTATCTTCTTGCTTTATTTACCCACTGATAGATTTTAAATTCCAGCATCTGTGTTGATATTTCTTCAAGTTCATAATTCACTATAGTTTTAACACTTAAAAGCACTAGTATATATTTTAAATTTTATATTTAAATATAAAACTTTAAATATATGCAAAGTAAGCAGAATATTATAATAAAACTCTACTCACCTATTTTCACCTTCAGCAATTAATATTTTGCCATTTTTGTTTTACCTGTACTCCTTACCTTCACTCAATTAATTATTACTTTGTCATTCTTTTTAGGTAAAATTCATATAGTCTGAAATACACAATTTTTTTGTTTTGCTTTGTTTGGGTTTTTTTGTTACTCACGACTCTCACTTGCCAGGCAAGCACTTATGCTGCTGAGCTAACTCCCTACACCTGAGGTACATAAATTTTATCTATAAATTTTTTGGCAAATATATTCAAACTTATAATCACAAACTATAGAATATATCACTCAACAGATTTTTTAAACATTATTGAAATATCCACATTATTCATTTAAAGTATACTATCAAATTTTTTGGTATATTCACCACTGTCTAATTTGAGAAAATTTTGCCTCCCCAGAAAGAATTCACATATTCGTTAGCAGTCACTACCCATTTCCCCTCCCCAGTTATACCTAGAGCTCTAGGTAACCACTAAGCTAATTCTTATCCCTATAAATTTGCCTGTTTCTAGCCATTCCATGTAAATGGAATCATACAGTATTGGCCTTTGCAACTGTCTTCTTGCATTGAATGTGTCTTTTGTTTGGCCAGGGCTGGGGAAATGAATTTCTGGTCCCATCCATGCTGGGCAGGCATGTCAACCACTTGGCCACATCTCCCTGCCCTGGCATAATGTTTTCAAGGCTCACCCATTCTGGAACATATATCAACATTTTAGCTCACTTTATTGTCAAATCCTAATATATTGTATGAATTTAACAATTTTGTTTACCAGTTCATCCATTAACAGACTTTTAAATTGCATCTGCTTTTAAAATTTTGTAAATAAATAACTATGAATTTTTAAGGATAAGTTCTTATGTAGATATTTTATTATCTTCATTGAACATATACTGAGGTATAAAATTGCTAGGTCATGTGGTAAACTGTTTTCCAAAGTAGTTATGTCACTTTACATTCCCACCAGCCGTAAGTGAGGCTTTCAATTTTCCACATTTTGGCCAACATTTATAATTGTCATAATTTTGCTTTACAACTATCCTAGTGGGTATGAAGTGGTATTTCATTGTCATTTTAACTTGCAGTGGCCTAATAATTTAAAACATTGCTGGATATGTTGGTGCATTCCTATAATCTCAGCTAGTTGGAAAGCTGAGGTAAAAGAACGGAAATTTCAAGGTTGGCCTTGGAAAATTAGCAAGACCCTTCCTTGAAATAAAATGACTGACAAAGAGCTCGACGTGAGTCCCAGGGTTCAATCCCCAATCCTGAAAAAAGTGTTGACATCTTTTTACATCTGTATCATCCATTCGTACATTTTCTTTAGAGAAAGATTAGCTCAACTTCATTGCTCATTGTTAAGTGTTCCTGTCTTGTTATAAGTGCATTGTAAGAGGAATTTATTATTTTCTAGATGTAAGTCTCTTATCAAATGTATGCTTTGCAAGTATTTTCCCCCACTCTATGGATTGCCTTTCACTTCTTATTTGCAGTAAAAAGCTTTTAATTTTGACATAATCAGGTTTATCCATTTACTCTTTTGTTACTTTGTTGGACACAATTATAGTGTAAGGGCACACTTACAGAAGAGCAAACTTATAGATGTTTCACTGTAAAGTCAGTGATCAGTTGGAGGCCTGTAACCATGCTCTTGCTGCTTGTCACTTAGCTTGCCCACTAACTTCGGTTAGCCTTGACTATCAGTGTCCAGATAATGCACTGAGTCAATTTGGCTGTGTTACTCCCTTCAAGGTTTTCAGGCCCAGAACAGACTGACCCAGTCAAGGACACGTTTAACTCTGATTTTTCTGCAAGAAAAAACCCCTCCCCTCGTCCCCAGGATGTTCCTACATTATGGTAAACAATTCCTTTTAAGTAAATCTATTTAGAATTAGTTTGCCTGAAAATATATGACTTAATTCAATTCACGTAACCAGTCATGTAGTGAACTTCCACCTGCCTTGTGCTTCCTGCTTACAAACTATGTTTAGACTGAACTCAAAACTGCTTTGGTGCTAGTGACTTGAACACTGTTAATTTTCCCCCAGTCTGCTAGCATATAAACAAGTTGCCGTCTAGAGTCTTCAGGGTAGAGTCTTCCATTCAGGTTGACATTGGTTTTCCCGCATCAGTTTACACTTTTTGTTGTCGTTTTAGAAGTTGTTTCTTAATTCAAGGTCATGAAGATTTATTTCTAATTTTCTAGTGTTTCATAATTTTAACTCTTGCATTTAGATTTTTTAAAGCTGATTGGTACAATTTGGGTATGCACAATGACCACATTCATATAGGGAATTTGTATCTGTACATGGTATATCTTGAGTCCTCTTTTTTCCCATTCCCATCCCCTTCTCAAACCCCCTTCTGCACCCCCATTCACAAAGCTTGGTTTTAATTTTATTTTTCTTTCCCTTCCTTCCTCTCCTCCCATCCCCTCCTTGTTTTCCTTTTCCTTTTGAACAGTTTCTTCCTATTTCACAGTATCTATTGTATATTTATGTTCTTATTTACATTTTCAGTTTCTCACACCAGAGAAATAATGTGATATTTACGCAGGTGTGTCTGATTTATTTTACTTATGATTATGATTAGCTATTTTGAGTTAGTTTTTATGTATGTATAGGAAATTGGCCCAATTTTATTTTTTGCATGTAGAAATCTGGTTGCCCCAACATCATTTTAAAAAAACTTATTCTTAATTGAATTTTCTTGAAACTGTTGTCAAACATAACTAGCATAATAGTCTTATTTCTAGACTCAATTCTATTCCATTTATCTATATGTCTAACTTTATGACAGTACCTCTCTGCTTGATGTGTGTGTATGTGTGTGTATGTGTACATGCTCTTGTGCATGCACTGAAGTACTGGGAATTAAACACAAGTCTAAATGCATACTAGGCAAACACTCTGCCAAGAACTCTGTGCCAGCACTTTAAAAAATATTTTATTTTGAGACAGGGACTCAGTAAGTTGCTCAGGCTGGCCTTGAACTTGCAATCCTCCTGCCTCAGCCTCCCAAGTAGAAATATTTATATTTTTAAATGATAACTCCCTCTGTCTTTTGTAACATGGCTTAAAGGAAGCCAAGAGTGAGTGATAGCAATGAGAATTATTAATAGGTGACTGAAATAGTTCCCATGGAAAGTCATATTGAGTTGTAAGGGGGGAAAGTGGACAGATGGGTTTTGGAACTAGGCCTTAGGGCAAGATTATATACAGAATATGAAGGAGAGAGATGACTACAATAATCTCTGGATGTCTTATTTAATCAACCCAGGTACATAAGAGAACCATTGTGTTTGCCAGTTTGTTGACAGTCAATTTGTTGGTTTAGAGACTCCTCAAGAGGTGATTGTACTGTGAAAACACTAATCTTATCAACTGATTATACCACTGTTGACTATGTAGCTGGTTGAGCTATTAGGAGAAATGAGTCTAGTTTGAGGAAGTAGCTTATGGAACATGACTTTGGAGAACATATCTGGTTCTTGGCTCATTCTCGCTGGTTCTTCTGCTGACCTCTGCTTCTTGGATGTCATGAGTTGAGCAGTTTCCCTGCACCACAAACTTCTGCCATAATGTCTCTTCCATGGGGACAACTGTCAGTGGTCTGAAACCTCCAAAGCCATGAGCCAAAATAAACTTTTAGTTTTTTAAGATATAGGTATCAGGTATTTTTTTCCAGCAATAGGAAACCAGGATAACACAGAAAATTGATACTAGAGAAGCAAAATTTTTACTGTAACTATACTTGACCATGTGGCTCAGAAGCTTTCAAAATTGTTGGCAGTAGGAACTTAAAAACATTTGGAGAAGTGGGCTAGCAGAAGTCTAGATGGTATAAGCAGAGTTTGTCGAAGGATTCTGTCAGAGGTCAGGAAGCCAGGATGCTAATAGAACAACAAAGGCCAGGCTCCCTAAGTTTCAAATGAGAAGGGGACTCCCCTAGGAATTGGACTTGGGCCAGTTTATGTTTCATTTTTGTAAGAGATTTTTTTGTTAGTCCATGCCCTGAAAAGCTGCATAAGGCTAATTTAGAAGCAGTGGGCTAATTGATCTTGCAGTGGAAATTTCAAGGTAACCCTTTGTTCAGGTTGCACCATGGACACAGTTCGCTACTTTTAGTCAGATTGTACTGAGAATTGAGAACAAAAATTAGACTAGAAAGATTTGAAAAATATTCAATATGACTAGAAAAGAAACATGTTTAAAATTAGAGCCCAAAAAGATATGGTTGAGGAGATTAACAGCATTAAAAAGAAACCAAGTACTCTGAAATAGGACAGCAAGAAATATGTCTTGAGGGCATCTCAAGAATCAGCAAGAACCCACACATTGCAAACTCAAGGGTGCAGAAGTGTAAGTCTTTGATTTGAGGAGAGAGTCAGGCTCTCTGCTGGAAAAGGGCCGTGCAGAGAACTGGTGCCCTGGATGCACTGCACCATACTCACCACCCGGCTGTTCAGAACCCGCTGCAGCCCTCGCCTCTATGTGGGCTACTGCTGCTTGAGCTGGGAGCAGACGTTGTCCGCATGAGTGTGGTTGGGCAGGTATGAAGAAATCAAGAGTTATAGGAGTCAGCTGACTATGGACTGAAATCTCTGAACCTATGATCCAAAAAGCCCTCTTATCCTTTAAATTACAGCTGTGAGGTATTTTGTCCCAGCAATGAGAAAACTGACTAATATCACCATGTACTGAGGTAGGAAGGATGCGGGTTTGATCTAGAATCAGTTTTAAATTGGTGTCTGGAGTTTGATCTAGAATCAGTTTTAAATCCATACTGCTGAGAGGTCTCTGAGATAACCAACTGGAGAATCCATTTAAAACCTTGGTTATAAAATAATTTCTGTTTCTTAAAATTTGCAAGCTCGAAGCTATTATAGCTGGAAAACACCTGCTCTGTACTTCAGCTTATTCCTTCTCATTATTCAGATCTAGGGTTGAAATATTCACTGACGCAGAAATTCTATCCTGGGTCCTGCTTCTCATCCTCTTCAAACTCTTGACCTTACCTGAGTTTGACTCTGTCACATCCCCCTGCTTGTTTTCCTTCTGGCATTTATTACTCTCGGAAAATATTTTTTGTTTGTTTGTTTATTAGTTTACTCTTCATTGTCCTCAACTAGAATGCCTCCTTCACAAAAATAGATGGTTTCTCAGTTTTTTCACTGACACCCATGGATACCTTGTGCTATGAACTAAATTATTTTTCTATGCCTCGAATTCCTATATCGAAGCCCGAATGCCCAGTGTACTAGCATGTGGAGAGCAGGCATTCGGGGGTGAGCAGGGTTAAGAGAAGACACTCACGATAGGATTAATGCCCCTGTAAGACATGACACCAGGGAGCTTGCTTCCTCAGGCTTTCTCCACTGTGAAGACACCTTTGCCAGGTGGCCAGCTATAAAGCAGGAACTTAGGCATGAGTGAGGACCCAGACTTATTACGACCTCAGTCTTCAAGTTCACAGGCTCCAGAACTGTTAGAAATACTGAGAATTAAATCACATAGTTTATAGTATCTTGCTCTATCTTGAATGAAGAACACATATAATGCACACATATATGCATATTTCATGAATGAATGAATTTTAGAGTTCAGAATGTTAAGTGCTAGTCTGAGAAAGAAATATAATTTGGAAGGTTTTCAACATTTAGTGTATAAAGCTAAAGTAATGGATGATGTTGGCAGAGGACACAAAAAGAAAAAAGAGCCTAGGGCAATTTTTTGAAGGAGTCTGAGAAGGAATAGCTAGAGGGTAGGAGGAAAATCAGCTAATACTACCAAAAGGACAGTGTTTCAAAAAGGACAGAGTATACTATTAAGAAGACAAGTAGATTACTGTCAGCTGAGCTGTTAATTCATTCACTGTTTGCTGAGCACTTTCTAAACAGCCAGATTCCCAATGGCTAGAAAGATGCACAAAATATAATCATAGGCTGTAGTGGTTTATGACTTAAATTATAGCAGTAAGGATGAACTGTAAAGATTACCTTGAATCTTAGGAGAGGAAGACAGGGAGGACATTCATTCATTCATACGACAGCTTTTGTGCACTATTGTAAGAAAAGAAAACTTCATGTTAACACGGTTAATAATCTAGAATAGTCCACGGTTTTTATTAGAATAGACAGCAACTGCTTCCAGAGTTTTTGATGTGCAGATATAGTCAGCCCTGGGGGATTCATCCCAGAGCCCTGCAGGTGCTAAACTCTGTAAATGCTTACCTTCCATGCCTCTTATTTGTGCACAATCTCCCCAGATTACTTACACTTCCTAATTCAATGTAAATGCCATCGCAATAACTGTTGACTATATAGCTAGACATCGATGACAAGAAAAAAAGTGTGCAATCATTACAGGTCTAACTACATAGTACTCGATCCCCATAGTTGGTTGAATTATAAATACAAAGGATTCGCTTTACTATTTTTTTCCTGTATCTTTTCTATACAGAAAACAGCACATTCTCCTAAGGTGAAGGAGAAAAATGATTCGTTGACACAAAGAAGCCTATTAAAGCAGAACCTTTGAAGGAAAATTTGAGGAAACCAAATTCATTTAAGTATTTCTGGAGTACCAATATATATTTTTCTTCAAACTTAACCTTCTAGTAAAACAAAATAAGCCATGTAAACTGTTAAGAAAGCTTATAATTACGAAATAATTGAATTTTGGTCAATGGCATATTGACCAGAAATGTTCTGCAATGAGAATAAATTAATTTAAACTCAAAACATAGTTTTCCTAACAAGAAATCAAGGTATTGTCCAATAATGCACCCTAAATCGTTAGGGTCTTCCACCTCTTCCCTTATGTGGCATCTGCTAAATACACGATTTATGTCCATTCTGTGGGCCATAAATGTATTGTAATCTTTACTAAGGTTAAGAAAAACTCTTATATCATGGAAAGCCTGTAACAGAATATCTGAGGCAGCAAGAGTTTTAACATTTACATTGAAAATGATCCTGTTTTACCTCCAAGGACAAACTTGGGCTCTGAAAGTCCTCTTTCCGAGCTTTGCCAAGGCCAGGATCTATCAGCATGAGGAGGGCTGGCTGTTAAGTCACTGCATTGTGCCGAATTCTTATCCCAACAAAGTGTCTGCAGATGTAACAAATGCTACAAGCGCATTAGAATTACAGGCTGTAAAAAAATACTGCAGTATGAATTATTTGTCAAGAAATAAAAAATACATTGTAATTTGCCAAGAAACAACAGTCTAATGTGTTTCCCTTTATTTTTTAAAAAAGTGCTTGCTTGCAAAATATTTGGAAAGTAAATTATCTATTGCTATAGCTTGCTTGCTAATTGTCAGTAATAATCCCTTTCAATTACTATGGTGAAGTAGGTCAGCCAATTTTTAGTGCTTATGAAACTTGCAATTTAGAGCAAGGCAGCGTATCAGCAAGTGAGACTTTAATATGACTGAACAAATAAGTTTCTTTTCTGTCTGCTTAACCCTAAACATGGTCTAGATCTGCTCTAGTATCTAAGAGTGATTATGCTTAATTTTATTTATATTGTTCTTATACTTATTTGTAATAATGATAGTCTAGTCCTAAACTTTTTAATCTTTTAATTAGTATATTTTACTTTTTAGAACAGTTTTTACTTTTGCAGAAAAATTAAACAGTTCTTAGTTCCTTTATATACAATTTCCCTCACTCATAAACATTCTTATTTACCCAACTCTTCTTTGAATATTTAACATTTTGAGGTATGTTGGGAATAGGAGACTACTTTTGCACATTTTTAATAAAGCAACTACACTTCTACCCTACTTTTCTCTGATGTTTCTGATATCTTGCCCATTTATGCAATTCGTCCTTTATAGCCGTTGAGGAACTGTGGACTGGGCATTTTAATAATGACCCTAACAACAGTGGAGAAGGTAGATTGGGGCAGATAGAGGTCAGAGGAAGGAAAATCAATGGGGCAGAACTGATGAGGATCTAAAGTGGTGATAAGTAGTTTGGAAAGGAAAAGAGAGATTTGAGAGAGTTCGGAGGTAAATGACACATGACCTAATAACGAATAGATGGCTGTGTGGAAAAAGTCCCAGATTCCTGGCTTGGGCTACTGGGTGCAGCCATTAACAGATGGGAAATTTTGAGAAAGATGAATCTGAGGAGGTAAAAAATGTTGACTTGCCATACTTAATGAATCTTCAAGGGAAGACTTCCACTTTGCGGTTGAACTAGACACAGATGGTTTTGGAAAGATCTCAGGACTGGTTTAAAATTGTGTGACTTGTGCTTGCTTTGGCCATACACATACTAAAGCTGTGTGAGTCATCAGCGTATGTTGAAAAGCAGAGACATGACTAGGTATAGAACAAACCAAGGGAGCTGCGCACCTGAAAGAAAGACCAGCTTGAAAATCACATTAGATGTGAGTCTTGCTGGTGTTAGGAAACAGTTTAGGAGTGAAAGAATTGGGTATTAGAATCAGGCGTTCTCATTTTGGTCTATGTGTTATCACCCAGATGAATGACCTTGGATAAATTAGTCTCTCTCTCTCTCTCTCTCTCTCTCTCTCTCTCTCTCTCTCTCTCCCCCTCCCTCCCTCCCTCCCTCCCTCTCCGTCTCTGTCTCTCTGCCTCTCTCTCTGAATTCCCCTTATTCAAAAGTGATAATGAGACTTCCCTAAAGGATCAGTGAACATATGATAAATTAATGTATGAAAAATACTCTGAGAGGGTAGACATAAGACATTAGGTCCCTCCTAAGGTTTTCTGCTTTGGAACATTTGCCTGGAAAGGCAGAGAGAAAAACAGACAGGAGAGCCCTGGAGGAAGTACTGAGCGAAGGATAAAACAATCAGCAGATCCTCTTTCGTTTTAACCTTTGTTCTGCCAAGAATAGCTATGGTTTGCATTGTGTCTCCTCCAAAAAGATACACTGACATCCTAATCCCAAACACTTCAGAATGTGACCTTGTTTAGAAAAAGTGTTGTTGTCCATATGCTTAGTTAGGATGGGCTCAACCAGAGAAAGGGGGCTCCTACTCCAGCAGAAAATCACTAGAATCTAGGGAGAGGCAAGGAAGTTATGTGCATTTCAGTGGGAACAAGGCTTTGACTAAAGACTGCTAACCTCCAAAACCATGCAAGATTTTATGTTGTCTTAAGCTTCTCAGTCTGGTACTTTCTTACTGAAGCCTGAGGAAAATAATGTAGAACTAATTGTTATGTTTAGGAAAGCCCTTAATAGAGCCCATGGTTTATTTCAAAGAAGATAAATACAAGACTCTAAAACATACTAATAATTGTTGTAGGGTTTTTCCCATTTGGAGGGATTGCATATGCAAGTCAGTAAAATCACTCTTACAAGCACAAGAAGCCATTTATTTCAGACATTCAAACACAGAGTCAGCTATTAGACAATTCTGATTGGCCTCAGTCTGTTGAATCACTAGAGATTGGAAAGTGTGACCCATATATATTTCCAAAATCCAGAGATGTGCAATGACTATGTTCTGGGCTTCATTTCTGCCAGTACAGGGTTTAGAGTTCATTAGGCAATACAGCTTTTCACTACTACTAGAACAAGGCAGAGAGCACCACCAACTCGTACAATGAGTATCAAAGACCACTGTCAAGGACTTTAAACATGTGTTTCAGTCCTGGACCTGCCTCTGTTATTGACTTCAGATAAGTACTTGAGTGGACATGAGTACATTTTTGTCTTTTCATCATCTTTTCCTTTCAAGGATTGCCTGTCTCCACATTAACATCAAATGGGCCTACTTCTCTTATCTGAGGGTCAGACCTGTGGCTTGTGTAAGTTCATGTCTCTAACTCAGCTAATGCAAGTGGTTTGGCAAGTACTACATGGACAACAAAGTAGAATATTTGTCTTTGGTACTGTGAGCACTGAAGGCCAGTGTGTCAGGCAGCCAACTTGTTCCACAGGAGCAAGTCTACTTGAGAATGAGACCAATGCAGAACACAGCGATGGAGGGCTGTATCCGAAATCTTACCATTTACACATTTGGATTTTGTAATTATGAAAACTAAAGATTCATCCTCTTTCCCCTTTTATTCCCTCCATCTGGTTTGAAACGGGTTTTCTAATTACTTGTCTGGTTTTCAGTTTTCTAATCTATAAATTAAGGGGATTATCCTTGAACTTTCCACCAGTATGAGAAAAAGAAAATCTCTGGAATGGAATGTATAAGAACTATATGGTGTAGCTAGCACAGCACCTGCCTGGCAAGTGCAAAGTTCTGAGCTCGATCCCCAGTACAAAAGAAAAAAAGAAATATATGATACAATGTCACAATCACCCTGGCCTAATGCAAGGCTACCAGCTGAGGCCAACCTAGACCAATCCAATTCCAGTTAACCTGCCAACACATGAGCAATAATAATTTTAATAATAATCGTCATAAATGATTAGATGTTCAAAGCATTAAAACTTAGTTAAATTTACATATGTCTCAGAATGAAACACTAATAACTGGATATTTTCCCATCATATCTCCACAAACTCAATTTTCTTATTATTATCTCTGATCTTAAGCCAACCATTGTAACTGCTTTGTTTCTAAATTTCTCTCATTCTATCTAGCAAATGACAAAAAGATGCACTTATTATGCACTAATGGAAATTAAATAGGTCTGAATATCAGTTTGAGCCCTGGAGTTTAAGAGCTGGAGTATAACTCAGAAATTATCTAGTTCAATTTCCTCCTTTTACTGATGAGAATCCTAAGGTCTATGGAGCTTTCCTGACCTATCAAAGATCTCTCAGCTGATTAAGGTCAGATGAGACAAAACCCCAAGCCTTTTAATTCCTACTTCATCACTCCTTCTATTACAGCAACTCTCTCCTGGTGTTTACCAAATTTGGGAGGACCCAAAGCTAATACTCCCTGCTGACTCCTTATTTCTAATTTTTCTAAGTATATTTGGGGCTTCAGAAAGCTGTGAGCTTGAATATCAAAGTTTCTTCTTGTCCAAAAATTGAACAACAAATGGTAGGAGCCAGTAAGCGTGGTTCCTTGTAATTAGGCTATTTCATATTTTGTAAATTTTCTATTCCATAAGAGTACAATGTCTCTGCCATTCAAAAAGAAAAAAAAAAGAACAGATTTGAGTTGCCACTCCATCTCTGCCTTTTATGACAGCAATTTTTTAAAGGTTGAGCAGAGTTACCCCCACACCTGTTTCTTTTAAACTGAAAGGGACCCAGCTGCACTCTGTAGGGAAATCACAAAGACAACTGGAGATCTTGTCAATTTACAGCCAAGCTTGGCTGGAGAAAAGTGGATAGCTGATTTGAGAAGATAGGAAATAAGTACATTTACCTGAAGATGAGCATGGCCTAGCTGAAGAGACCAGAGATAATGAGGAAGGCTTCCTTTGGTTTGGTGGGGAAATTCATGATTCTGTAACATCAATCAAGACAGTTTTATCTGATTGCTAAGTTTCAAGGAAAGCAGTGAACATTTAAAATAGCTATACAGAAAGAAAAAGAAGAGAGAGGAAGGTACATTCTCTGTCATGTAAAGTTGAAGACTAAAGACATACTGGATGATATAGAATTAATACCAAGTTTTAGTGCTATCACATAGAAATAGTGAAATTAGGTTAATTATGTCAGAACAAAGCTTCTCCCTTTAGATTTCCAGGCCTCACCTGCAAAGGATTATGATTTCAGTTCAGCACACACAGAAAAGGTACAAAAGGGATAGAATAACAAAATCAAATTCTTTAAAAATGAATTTCTAAAAGTCTAATTAAGAATAATGACACACTGTAGCTCTTCTAGATGTTCAATAAATATAGCTAAAGGTAATTTGCAGCATGCTTATTAGCTTGTAGTACCTCATCTCCTCATTTACCTATCTAGATGTAAGCAGAGCAGCCTTGTACAGTAAGCAGGACACAAATACACACATATGCATAAAATAGGCACAAAATCCCATAGTAATGTTAACAATCTGACTCTCTGGTGGGCAGGTATTAATCTGCCTAATAAGCTCATGATTACTGCATGCAGGAAACAATGCAATTTTAGAGGATGTGAGAAAACATGGAAATAGAAAGCCAGTCAGGATCATAGTACAGGTGGAAAGATGCTTGGAATCAGAAGGAAGGTTCAGATGCTTGGAATCAGAAAGTAGAGGAATGTCTGAATGTCAGGTTACACAAGCAACAAAGAGACCCCTCCTCCTCCTCCTCAATTAATTTCATTTTAAATATTTTTAAAACACCAATTATGTGTAAAGGATACGCTGCAGTACTAATCATCCCTGTATTTACAGTCCTGACTCTATGATCAGGCATCTACAGCCTACATGCCTAAAATATTAAAATACGCAGTGACTAGCAGTGACAGGCGGCAGTCCTGGTGTGAAGGGTCATAAGTGGTTGGAGATTAACGATGTGATTTCAAGGCAAGTGTGGAGAATGAGGCTGAAATAAAGATTCAGTCAGAGGTGAGTCTGGAGAGCAACCTGTAAGGATGGTGGGAAGCAGGTAAAAAGGCCTGGGAAGAAATTTTCCGTGAGAGAAAAGAGGTGAGTAAAATGAGAAGGAGAGGAAATTGTGGAAACACGAGTAAGGGCAGAGAGGGGACCACCACTGACACCAGACAATAAAGTTTTGGAACAAATATGTATGAGAAAGAGGACAGAGTGCAAGACTATTGTCTGGGTAAAACACGGAGGGCCTATTTTAAATAAATAAATCCGATTCACTTTAGTGAGGCTGACCAGATTCTAATTATTAGGCAAGTTCTCTCCCTACAGATGGATGCTCTGTAATGTGTCTGTAATCTGAGAAGCCCTCCAAGAGATGGTTGCATTTAAATAACCACTGACCAGATAGCCCTGGAGACACTGAGAGGACCCCAGCGCCCCCTGCAGTGTCATTTAATTTCATACCTTGTTGCTGGATGGTGCTGTTTTAAATAGATCCTGGTGGCCACCATTAATATTTCTGAGCACTGAGAAAAAGTGTGCATGCACCTGCCCAGAGTCATGTGGCACTGACCACAGTGCATTCTGGATCAGCAAGGGATGTCCCTGCTCTTTCCAGTCTTGCCTATTTTGCATAATGTCATTTAAAAAACAGTAAGTCAGTGCACGGTTCTCTCACAAACAGTAAGGCTAGCATGCTCTAGAAGGCCCGATCCTATAAGCATTACCTGTGCAAACATCTTTCCACTTCCGCCCAAACGGCATCCTCCCGTGCATCTTCCACGGAAATAGCAATGCGCTTCAGCCCTCATCTTCAGGTTTTCTACCCACCTGCTTTCACATTCCCAGAAGGAACAAATAGGGCTTTTTTTTACTTTCCTTCTACTCAATTCCTGTGGCTTATTTTTATAGAATTTATATAATTTTACAAGTTATAAGAATGTTCTAGATACTGAAGGTTCTCTCAAACATGCATCACTGACTGAGATTCTCACAGTGGTGAAGAGATAGTGGCATCTTAAGCAAATAATCTGCTAAATTAATAAACCTCATAAATTACAAAATCCCTGAATACCAACTGCTGAAATACAATCACTCTCTGACCTGAACCTATTAAATGAAGAAGTCTGCTGTGCATAATTTACAACAGTGCTATGAATGAAAAATAGCTCTTTAAAAGGGAGATAAAATATAAAAATGGCTTGCTGTAGAAACAGAATTACTGGTTATTTCAGCTCTTACTTATTTTAGTACTGGTTTATGGGTCATCTATTAATTTTTATCTTTATCATTGTTTTGCTCTCAATTGTTCAATAATCTACAATTGAGACAATATTACATTTTGAAGGTTGTATGTTAAAAGTGATGTGAAAAAAGCGGTATTTACCATATTTGTACTGCACATATGAATAATATTTCTTTAAATCTAGAAACTATAGTAGTACATGTGTGGATGAACATTATGAAAAACAAATTGTAAGAAATTATTTTAGTAATTTCTGATTGTCTTGAAATTTTGTGTCATGGTTTTTATTCTTTTTTGTTTTTAAAATGATATATTATTTTGGTAAAAGGTATTATTAATTCACCTCAAAATTCTCCCTCTCAAAATACTTCTTCTTGCTTTAAACATGCTAGTGCTGTGCTCTGGAGCAGTTCTGGAAGTCTTCTTTCCTGACCATCTTAGGTGCACTGTCCTGGCTGCCTTGGTGTCTTGAATAGATCAAAACATTCATCTTTCATCACCACTTTGATTTGGGGGAAGAACCAGAAGTTTCACAGTGCAGATCTGGTGAATGAGGTGGTTGAGGACACACCATGATGTTTTTATTTGACAGAAATTCCATCAACATTTTGAATTAATTCGAGACAGCAATGCAGCCTTGAAAAGACATTCATAAAACAGAACTTGCAGAACTGCTTTTGAAAGTGGTAAAAATGATGCAATAAGTGTGTGTGAAGCAATGAGAAGTGAAGAGAATGTGTGTTTTGCTGCAGTGTTCTTTCATTTTTAATTTAAACATTCACCACATATTTTGATCACACATAGCACATGTCTATCTATTGGTAGTACTACCAATATAATTAGTTATCTCTAAAAAATCAGGCTGGGGATATAGCTCAGTGGCATAAGCACCTGCCTGGCAAATGCAAGGTCCTGTGTCCAATTTCCAGTACAAAAAAGAAATCAAATTATGTAATAGGCATTAAACCAGTGGTTCTAGGATTGGGAAAATTGAAGGATGCTGTTTAATAGACATGAAGCTTCAAATATGTTAAATCAATAAGTTCTAGAGATCTGCTGTAAGATCTAGAGACACATTGCTTGTGGCTAATAATATGATACTGTGTACTTCCAAATCCTTTAAGGAGGTCAATCTCAGTGTTTCTACTGTGGGGGAGGGTCTGAGAAAACTTGAGAGGTGGGTATAGTAGCTTGGGATGTGGCTATAGTAGCCTAGTGTTTGTGTATCCAACCCCATCAATTTTGACACATTAAATGTGTGTACATCTTTGTACACCAACAATACTTTAATAATGCTGTTTAAAAATTAAATTAATTAATAGTCCTTAAGTGGAAATACGTTTGCTCTCCCCCTGTTCTCCAGAAGCACTGGCAATGTCTGGAGATATTTTTGTTTGTCAAAATTAAGACAAGTGTTAGCAACGGTGTCTAGTGAGTAGTAGACAGGACTCACACTGCTACACAGTGTACAGTGCATACCCATCTGAGTAAATGATTATTCAGCCACACTGGCAATAATGTTACTGCTGAGAAAGTCTAGATTAAAATAAAAAAAAAAAATTCAACCCATGTTTCTAGGAATCTGGAAGGAAAGGGATCTTCTAAGCACAAACTCTTGGCAAATTCCCAAATTAGAATTTTACTCCCAAATAGGCTATCCTGTGTCACCCAAATTAATTTAGGACTCACTTTCCTAAGCCCCCTCTGAAATTTTGAGTAAGAGGTTTAGCAGCAGCCATTTGTTCAAAGGCATGAAGGACTTCAAGGGATGTAACTCTTCCCAGGAGACATAACACAAGCCCCGAGTAAGAGCAGGGTAGGATGTCCAGCCCAGGGTGTATCATATAGGAAACATTTTGGACTCAGATGGGCTGAAAGAAACAGAGAAGGAAAATCTTATGTCTGGCCTGTCCTGCTGTTACTGAAATCATATTTAAAATTCCAACCTGTATATTATATTATTTCAGGACTTTGAGGGTGAACACTTGCTAGGATTGAGTTATTAAAAGAGAAATTGGAAAAGTGGCCTTTAATTAGAGCAGTCATATACTTGTATTGCTAGGTTCAAGTGTACAAATCATGAATGAACTTTGCAGAATTTCTTCAATCTTTTTATGGACTAAAGTCAGTACAACTTTGGAGGACTTCCAGAAAATCTTAACATAAGCAAAATGTCCATGTGAGTTCTCTGTGTTTTTTAAAACTCTAAAACTGTAATTCCTTTTGTAATTATCATTCACCAAGTCTTTTAGTGCAATGCATTTATTTGGTTTTTTTTCTCACAGTTTCCATTCATCTCTATAGTTTGAGATAACAACTTACGATATGTTAAAATTATGTGACTTTACCATATCAGAGAAAGAGCATATTAAACTGAAAACTACTTTAAAAGGATTATCAGAGTCATCTTGTGCTATTAAGTGACCTTCACATTTATAATGTTATCATTTTCACTGAGTCTTGAAATTGCAGTCAAGGTCTATTGTGTTTAGCTCAGAGACGCTAACATGTTGGTTTTCAAACATTTTTATTTACAAAACCAAAGCAGATTTTTTAAAAGCCTAGATTATAAAATAGACATTGAGACTGAGGAAGGGAATCAACTCAAGAAATACAGCAAGACACAGCCACAAGAAGCTCATCCCTGAACACTGAGCACATTGTAGTGTAGGTTTGCTCTTCTGTCATTCAGAGGCAATAATCATGGATATTTTGCTTATCCTCTAAATCTTCATTTTCTTACCTAGAAAGTGGAGATACTCATAGCTACCTCGTGGATTTTTAATTTATGTAAAGTAGTATTAATGATGTTCATTAATTTCCCCCCTCTTCATTTTCTGTTCTACTCATCTTGCCTTTCTAATATACCATTCTCTATGCCTAAGTGCCATTCAACTGTCTTATACATTCACTGAGAACAGAGAAGGCACCTGGGACTTACTTAGTCCACATTTTTGGGCAGTGTTCTAAAGATCAAAATATAGTAGATCCCCAATTACAGGAAGCAGGCAGTGCTCAAGGTCAATGGAAGACAAAAGTAAACCAACATTTGTCTTTGTGTTAGTTAATGTCATTTCTGTTACAAAGCCTTCTTGTTCGTCTGTAGTCTGTGGTTTTCTGTAACAACCAGCAGTTATAATGCTTAGCTACATCAAAAGATCAAGAAAGGCTGAGTGTGGTGTAACATGTCTGTAATCCTAAAACTCTGGTAGGCTGAGGCAGGAGGATAGTAAATTCAATCCAACCTGGCAATTTAGCAATTTAGCTAGATTCTGTTTCAAAAAATAAATGAACAAGTAAATAAAATTTTTATTTACTTGTGTGTTCTACATAAAAATTCTAATTTTCTCTGATGCTTTCATTATATTACACAGTGGTTCTTAAAGTTAAAAATATAGAGTTTCAGATTCTCTCCTGACATCAAATATCTGACATCTGGTCTCACAAGTCTTTCAGGTAATTCTGATCTACTCAAATATTTGAAAATGTCTGCCTAAAATGCTGTTTTTGTTTCTCTTTTCTAGTTAGCCAGGTTCTGATAGTATCAATGATATTGTCATAGTTTATTAAAGGTAGATAATGGAATAGCAATATTTTAAGTGTATCAAAGTAGTTAGATGCTAAAAATAGAACACAGAGTTTCTCGAAGTGTAGTAATGTTAAATCATAGGCTGTTAGTATTTGATATGTTTAAAAAAATAAAAGAATTCATTTAGGCAGATAAGTTTAGGGTAACTAAGTTAAACAGGATTTCTACCCTGACAAATTCTCAATCTTTTGATACACTCAGAAATATTCTAAATTTTCACAATTTTCTCAGACTTATTTGAAAGCACCTTTATTTTCAAATAAAATTTTTTTACTGATACAAATGCCTTTTTTGTGTGTGTTTGAGGTAACTACACCTGAGCTTTTCTTATGACTTGTTGTTAAGCATTTGACATTACATTATAGTCACATAAACCCTTCAAAATTATTAATCCAGTAGTTCTCTACTGGAACAATTCTGTTTCAAGGAATATTTGATAATGTCTAGAGATGTCTTTGCTTCCCATAACTGGGAGGGGTGTGTTTGACACTGGCAAATAGTGAGTTGAGACCAGAGATGCTTGTTAAGCATTCCAAAGTACACAGAAGAGCTTCCACAAAAAAGAATTATTCAACTGAAATGTGATGCTACTGAGGTTGAGAAATTTTTTGTTAGTAAGTTAAGTATTTAGTGAGCATCTGTATTCACACACTGACCTATCGTAGATTTATCTTCTTCATCATCATGTTTCCAGTTTACTATATTGTATAACACAAAGACACTCCATATCAAATGAATGAATTTATAGAATTAGTGACTGGGAAAAACATGGCTGCCATGAGTGAAATAACAGAAGACCTTGCAAGCCAATATAAAAAGCCACTTCACCTACCTTACCAAGTGATACTCCATCCATATAAACCCAGGGTAGAGGGAAGATGGCAAGCATACCTGAGTGATCATAGCAGAGAGCAGTCCAGCCATGCTACCATGATGCAGTACACAGAGGAAAAGGCAGAGTCAGGCACCACCACATAGGTAGCAGGTCAGGTCACTCTTACTCGTGTGATTCTGCATTAAAGTCCTCTCTTCCTGTGATCCTGTCCATGTCCTATCACAACCAGGTAGCAAGTGACAGAAATTATCAACTGGTGGTATAAAAGCCACAAAGTTTTATTTACCACCTTAGAATCTGTCTGTGCAATTACTTTTTTTTATTTAAAGAGAATAAAACAGGAAAAAGGCAGAAATATTACAGAATTTTAAGAAAAGATAAACAGTAAGAAATCACTAGTTGATAAATTACATATTGTTCTTTTAGAAATAGTTATTCAGGTTACAGAATTAAAGCACACAAAGTGGACACTAAAGCAGTGAGAGTGCAAACAGATCTGTTCAACAATCCAACAAGAACCTAAACATGGTCATCAATCCCACACATCTAAACATACATGCAGCTATATCTTTTATAGTGCTTCCTATTTCCTCTTTTTTTTACAATAGCAATTATACATTTTTAAAATTTTACTTAAAGAGAAAAGAAAAAAGAAACAAAACAGAAAAAAGGGTAGCAACAATACAGAATTCTAGAAGAAAAAAAAGGAAAATGAGAAAAAGCCCCACTGAAAAATCAGTAATTTATAAATTACATACTGTCACTCTGGATGTAGTTGTTCAAGTTACAAAGTTAAAGGGTACATAGTAAATAGTCAAACAGTCAGACTACAAACAGTTTTGCTCAAAGATCCAACAAAGATTCAGCAATATGGTCATCTATTTTACACACTCAAACATACATGCAGTTATATCCCTTAGCGCACTTTCTTTTCCTCTCTTTTTTACAATAGCAATTACACATTTTGGTTTTATTACTTTTGTAGTTCTTATTTACTTTTTACACTAGAGACACAATATGATATTTATAAATATGATTCTTATTTATTTCACTAATGAAGATAGTCTCAAGTTGTCTCCATTTGCCTATGAAGGTCTCAAGATCATCTTTTTTATAGCTGAGTAATATTCCATTGTATGAAAATTGTAAATCTTTTTCATCCACTCTGCAGTTGATGGGCATCTTGATTGTTTCCAGGATTTAGCTATCACAAATTGTGCAGCTATGAACATGGGTGCACATATATCACTGTGATATGAACTTTTCAGTTCTTTGGGGAAAATACCCAGGAGGGGGATAGCTGGATTGAATGGGGCTTCCAATCTTAGTCTTCTGAGAATTCTCCATATGGATTTCCATAATGGTTGCACCAGTCTACATTCCCACCAACAGTGGAGCAGTGTTCTTTTTTCCCCACAGCCTTGCCAACATTTGTTATCAGTTGATTTCTTGATGGCAGCTATTCTTTCAGGAGTAAGGTGAAATCTCAATGCTGTTTTCATTTGCATTTCTCGAATGACCAGTGATGGTGAACATTTCTTCATGTATTTATTTGCCATTTGTATATCTTTCTCTAAGAACTGTGTGTTCATCTCAGATGCCCATTTTTGGAAAGGGTCTTTGAATTTGGGGGGTTTGATGTTTTTCAATTCTTTATATATTCTGGACACAAGTCCTTTGTCTGAGGGGTTGCTGGTTAAAATTCTTTCCCATTCAGTTGGTTTTCTTTTGACTCTGTTGGTGATTTCCTTTGAAGTGCAGAAACTTTTCAATAATGTTGATTCTTTGAAGTGTTTCCCGTCCAGTTTGCGTTTTGTTCATGAATTCTCTGCCTACCCCTATGTCTCCAAGACTTCTACCTACCTTGTCTTCCAGTAGATTTAGTGTTTCTGTTTTAATATTGAGGTCTTTGATCCATTTAGACTTTAGTTTTGTGCATGGTGATATGCATGGGTCTAGTTTCAGTCTTCGGCATGTAGAGAGCCAGTTTTTCCAACACCGTTTATTAAAGAGACTATCCTTCTTCCAGTGGACATATTTAGCCCCTTTGTCAAATATCAGGTGGTTAGTTGTGCTTGCATCTTCTAATCTGTTCCATTGATCCTCAGGTCTATTTCTTTGCCAGTACCAAGCTGATTTTATCACTGTGGCTTTATAGTACGGTTTCAAGTCAGGAATTGAGATGCCTCCTGCCTTGCTTTTGTTGCCTAGAATTGCCTTTGCTATTCTAGATTTCTTCTGTTTCCAAATGAATTTTAGGAGTGTGTTCTCTAGATCTGTGAGGTATGTCAATGGTATTTTGATTGGCATTGCATTAAATCTGTATAGCAGTTTAGGGAGTATGGCCATTTTCACAATGTTGGTTCTTCCTAACCAAGAGCAAGGAATGTCCTTCCATTTTCTAATGTCCTCTTCAATCTCCTTTGTCAGTGTAGTATAATTTTCAGCATATAGGTATTTTACATTTTTAGTTAGGTTGATTCCTAAGTCTTTCATTTTTTACATGTTATTGTAAAGGGCGATATTTCCATAATTTCTCTCTCAGTGAGTTTTTTGTTTGTGTACAGGAATGCTATTGATTTTTGAGCATTGACTTTATATCCAGGTATACTGCTGAACTTGTTTATTACCTCTAGCAGTCTTTTAATGGAGTTTTTTGGGTCTTCTATATAGAGTATCATGTCATCTGCAAATAATGATAATTTAACTTCTTCCTTTCCTATCTTTACTCCTTTTATTTCTCTCTCTTGTCTGATTGCCTTGGCTAGTGTTTCCAGAACTGTATTGAAAAGGAGTGGTGATAGTGGACATCCTTGTCTTGTTCCTGATTTTAAAGTGAAAGCTTTCAGTTTTTGTCCTTTTAGTATAATGTTGGCTGTTGGTTTGTCATAGATGGACTTCATAAAGTTGAGGTAGATGCTGTGTATTCCGAGTTTTTGTAGGGTTTTTATCATGAACATGTGTTGGACTTTGTCGAAAGCTTTTTCTGCAACTATTGAGATGACCAGGTGGTTTTTGGTTTTGGCTCTGTTGATGTGGTGCATTATATTTATTGAGTTGCGTATGTTAAACCATCCCTGCATTCCTGGAATGAACCCCACTTGGTCATGATGTATAATCTTCTTGATGATTTGCTCCATTCTATTTGCCAGTATTTTGTTGAGAATCCTTGCATCAATGTTCATTAGTGAGATTGGCCTATAGTTCTCTTTTTTGGTTGGAACTTTCTCTGGTTTTGATATCAGAGTAATACTTGCCTCCAGGAATGATTTAGGGAGGATTCCTTTCTTCTCAATTTGATTGAATAGTTTAAGGAGTATTGGCATCAAATCTTTTCTAAATTTCTTGTAGAATTCAGCTGTGAATCCATCTGGACCTGGATTTTTCTTTGTTGGTAAGTTTTTAATTACATTTTCAATTTCAATAGCTGATATTGGGTTGTTCAAAATTGCTATATCTTCTTGATTGAGCTTTGGTAGTTCATATGTTTTCTAGAAATCTGTTCATTTCCTCTGTGTTTTTCACTCTATGTGAGTAGAGATTTTCAAAGTAGGTATTCATGATCTTTTGAATTTCCATGGGATCTGTAGTAATTTCTCCCTTTTCAGTTCTTATTGCATGAATTTGGGTTTTTTCTTTCTTTCTCTTGATTAGTGAGGTGTTTGTCAATTTTGTTTATTCTCTCAAAAAACCAGCTTTTTAATTCATTAATTCTTTGTAGTTTTTTTTTTTTTTTAGTTTCAATTGCATTGATTTCTGCTCTAATCTTTACAATTTCCTCTCTTCTATGAGTTTTGGGTTTAGCTTGCTCTTCTTTTTCTAGACACTTGAGATGAAGCATTAGGTTGTTTATTTGTTCTCGTTCTGTTTTCTTGATATGACAGTTTATTGCTATATATTTCCCACTTAAGACTGCTTTCATTGCATCCCACAGATTACAGTATGTTGTTTCTATATTTTCATTGAATTGTAGGTATTGTTTTATTTCTTCTTTAATTTCATCTGTAGCCCACTGGTTGTTCAAAAGGCTGTTATTTAATATCCATGTATTTATGTAGGTTTTATAATTTCTTTTGCCATTAGTTTCCAATTTCAGTGCACTATGGTCAGATATTATGCATGGTATGATTTCAATACCTTTGCATTTACTTAAGAATGTTTTATGGGATAATATATGGTGTATTTTGGAGAATGTCTCATGTGCAGCTGAGAAGAATGTGTATTCTGATGTGGTTGGGTGGAACACTCTGTAAATATCTACTAAGTCCAATTGCTCACAGGTATGATTCAGTTCTGTTATTTCTTTGCTGACTTTTTGTCTAGTTGATTTATCTCTGTGACAATGGGCTGATAAGGTCTCCTGTTATAATTGTGTTCTTGTGTATTTGGTTTTTCATGTCCATTAGTATCTGTCTTATATAGTTGGGTGTTCTTGTATTTGGTGAATATATATTTATAATTGTTAGTTGTTCCTCTTGAATTTTACCACTAACAAGTATGTAGTGATCTTCTCTATCTACTTTAATCATTTTAGGTTTGAAGTTCACATTCTCTGCCAATAGAATAGCTACCCCTGCTTTTTTCTGGGTTCCTGTTGCATGGAATACTGTTTTCCATCCTTTGACTTTTAATCTATGAGTTTTCTTTTGGGTCAGATATGTTTCTTGTATACAGCATATTGTGGGGTCCTGTTTCTTGATCCATTCTGTCAATCTATTTCTTTTTATAGGTGAATTGAGGCCATTTATATTTATGGATATCACTGATATGTACTGGCTCGATTTTGCTGTTATGTTCCAGTTGTTTCTTTCTGCTTTTCCTCTTATTTAATTGCTTATCCTACCTGGTGGTTTCTTTCTGTTGTTGTTTTGGGGATTCTGGTCATTTTTGTCTCTGTCTAGTATGTCTTTCAGTACTCTTTCTAGGGTTGGTTTGGTGCACATGAATTTCTTCAGTTGTTATTTGTCATGGAAGTATCTTGTTTCTCCATTAAATTTGAATGAAAGTTTTTCAGGGTACATCAGTCTGGGTTGAAGGTTGTTTTCTTTCAGGGCTTGAAATACCTCACTCCAAGCTCTTCTTGACTTGAGGGTTTGTGCTGAAAAGTCTGCTGTAATTCTAATGGGCTTTCCTTGATAGGTGAGTTGTGTCTTTTTTCTGACAGCTTTTAATATTCTGTTTTTATGCTATATGAGATCTTAATTATTATGTCTGGGTGTGGATTTATGTTGGTTGTGACTGTTTGGTGTTTTATATGCCTCACTTATCTGCATATTAGATTGTTTCCCCATGTTTGGGAAATTTTCTGCTATTATTCCTGTAAATACTTTACATATGTCATTTGCCTGGACTCCTGTATCTTCGCTAATGCCCATTATTCTTATATTGTTGCTCTTGGCATCATCATGAAGCTTCTGGATTGTCATTTCATGTTGCTTTGTTATTTTTAAAAGTTCTATCCTTTCCTGATCACTAACTGTGATTCTGTCCTCAAGGTCTGAAATCCTATCCTCAGCTTCCTTTAGGTGGTTTTGCATGCTTTCAATAGAATTTTTTTCTTTCTTGGATGTCTCTTTGAGTTTTTTTCATGAATTCTACTTGTTTTCTATAATGTTCATTCAAAGTTTCAATCAGTTTCCCATGCTCATGTACTTTTTTCTCTAGTTCTTCTTTAGCTGCATTCAACAACTCCTTTACTAAAGTTATTATTCCTATTTTTACATGGGAGAGTACTTCTAATTTGATTTCCTCTATAGCCTGATGCAGTTGTTTTTTTATTTCACTGGCTATCTTTTCAGAGATTCCTGGTGTGTTACTTTTGGGGTCCTCTGTTTCAATGTCTCCTGTACTTGCTTCTGGTGAACTATATGTTTGAGACTGCATTTTGCTTTTTCGTTTTGTCATTTTCACTCTGCCTGGTGTTTTCTATGTGTAGGAGGGGATCACACACACTATTTTCAGACACACCAAAGTCTTACAGTTAGTTGTAGGGGGTTTTACTACTGGCCCTATTTATCCCCTGTACACCTCTATTTTAGGGGCATACTCACCACACTGATACAGTTAATCCACTGTAGTCCAAAGTTCACCACCTGGGAGCAAAGTTCCAAATTTTCTCACACTAACTGGAGCCCGCTGATATCTTCTGATGTTCCTGGTGGCAGGCCGGCCCTCGGTGGTGGTTCGGGGCAGCCTTGCACTGAGGCGCGCTTGCGCTGAGTTCCCGGTGGCGGGGTAGGCCCTCAGTGGTGGTCTGTGCAATTACTTTTAAGAGATTTTTCTTTTAAATTATTTTAATTTTTAGCAAGTAATTCAAATAAAGTTCAAAGTTTTCCTTAACACCACCCTCATCCGTGCTCCAATTTTTGAAACTTTTTTTAAAAAAACTGAATTTGAATGCCTGTAGGGGACTCTCTCAAGTTCACCACATTTTCCTCCTACTGTGTCACTCTCCATCTTCCTGAAATCTGTAGGTCACCTGGCCTCTGAATTCACTTGTCAAGTGAACTCTGTACTTGGAGCCCTGAGACCATCCTTATTGGAATAAGACTAGCCAAAAGCACACTGGTCTTTAACTTTGTTCTTCTTTAGGGTTTACTTTCACAGCATGAAAATTTCTGTGAGAATTAAAGCCACTACCATCAGTAAAACTACTAGACAAGCCATGATTTCCTGTATAGAAGATGCCTGAAGCAGAAAGCATATATTTCACAGAAGCCTACAAAATCTCTCCCATGTCTGCAAATTGACCAGTGAAAATAAAAGTTAGAATCTTATCATAAATAGTCAGTTTCATTATTAGTGCTAGCATAAATGTGAAACACTTAGAATTTTCCCATACAAAAGTGGTACCCAATTCTAGTTCTTGTTACTGATAGTTTAAATAATAATACTAATACTTAATCCCTATTTTTGATATTTACTTTCTTTTTCAAAAAATTAATTGCCTTTGGGTACATTTTGGGTGCACATAATGATCACATTCATCATAAGGAATTTGTACCTGTTTGTAATGTGTCTTCATTCTTTCCGTCAAGCCATTCCTGTACACTCCCGGCAACCCCTGCTCCCTTCCCTGGTTACAAAAGTTTTGTCTCCATGTTAAGTTACTTCCATGAATTATGTTCATCCTATAGCTTTAGGTGCTTCCTAACACCTTGCAAAACATTAAACAAAAGTGAGGTGCTATGATTTCCAGTCTTTTAAAACCCAGCTAGTAATTCTTGGTAAAACTTTCTTTGACGGCCTTAACTTTAAATTCTCCCTTTGAGCTTCAGTAATGGTATTTTCCCCTAGTTTTCTTCATTATTATATGTGTTCATGGCCTTGTATCACTTCTGTTATTGTCACACTGTTATTTAAATATTTATGGAATTGAGATTCTGCTCATTAATTGTTCCTGTGTTTATCTCATAGCTCCTAAACTAGATTATAGGCTCCTTTATGTCAGAGGTCACGTTCTCCCGTGTACTCCACAATAGGCTACACACATGACAGACACCCAGTGAAGTGTCTCTGGTTTCATTTGACAAGAATATTATATCCTAGAAGTGCCACAAGAATGTGTCTGTTAAAACTCCTCATTTATAACCTTGTCCTTTCTGGAATGTAACCAGAGAATAGCTTTGAAGAGAGGCTGTGGTATGTTTCTTTCTTACTTTTTCCTCAGAATGAAAACCCTCATTTTTCTACTCTGGCAAAGTAGGATGATTTGAATCTCTCTAATGCAAGTTCCAGTGTAAGCTGTTCTTTGTATTGAAGGTCATTTGCTTGAATCTAAAAGTATCTGTTGGCAATAATTATTGAAGTGGCATATTTCTAATCTTTAAAAAAATAGCCCTGTGTTTAAAATTAATTTTCTTATTTGTCTATGGTTGCAACTTAAAACACGTTTTCTTATATGCTCTATAAAATGTTAATAGCTACATATGCAGTGACTTTATGACTGTAGTGTCATTTTTCTCAGCTTGATCAGCTCTTTTGAATGGCATCATTATGATCAAAGTTGTTTATAGTAATAAAATATGAATAGTTACGATAAAAAGTAGGCACTGTTACAATTAAACCACTGTTATCTGGTATTTTAGAATGTGATAACCACTCATAATGCTGCTGTAGAATAAGCAAGTTTACAATATAAACATAAGAATGACCTAAACAAGTCTTTCAAGCACAAAAGAACTAAGAATTGGAAGGAGGGTGCTGCAGAGTTAGGGACAAGGAATGTTCAAAACACCTGGATTCTTTCAAAGACATTGTGAGAAATTTAACATTTTCTTTACACTGATATTCTTTATGTTGCATTCCCACAAGGAACAAGTAAATTTTAAAATTAAGACAATATGCCAAATGTCTCAATAAAACTTAGGTCTTAATACTTTGTTTGATAAGGTATACAGCCAAAATTGGCATATTCATATTTGTAGGTGTTTATTCAATTATATTACTATATTGTTGGAAGACAAAGCACTCAGAACATAAAGTCATGCTATAAATCTTTACACCATGAACTCATACCTTCCTAAAAGCAGTAAACTTTTATCTAGCCGGTACTGATTTCCAGGTTTCTGCTCCTTTCATTTGTGTGAAGGATGACTTACTTCTGGGCAATATACACATTCAATGTGATTAAAATTAGAGGGCTGTAAGAAAAATTTGATAAAATTCTAGTCAATGTTGCTACAGATTATGAACTACTGAAACAAGATTTAGAGGAGGCAAGAGGTGATGGATTATTTCTTTTAGAGATAAAAAGGACTGCTATCAGGAATTTTATAAAAACAGTCATCTTCATAAGGTTTAAGGTAAATAATGCTTCAAGAACTAATACGGTGACTATGTTTACCCCTTTATTGCAGAAGGAAAACAAGCAATGTTGGGTATGATTCCTGAAGTATAAAGTAGGATCTGGTACACAAATAAATAAAAGGATTGTTAAAAATTTTTATTAAAGTATGTTGTGTACATGTCAATGCTACTAAAATGTAACCTAAGATATATGATCTCTTTACTAATTATTTTTGTTTGTGAATAATAAAGTGTTTTCTCATGATAGAATATTTTAATTCTATCAGGCTTCTCAGAAGCTCCTTTAAGGCTTTCTGACTTGGATACCCTGGAACAATTAATGGGTCTTTGGCCCTGCAAATTAATCTTCCATTCTATTCATGGCTCCTCAAAATATTGTTGAATATTTGTGTCTTCATTAAATCTTAAACACCTTTGCAAGCACACATACATTCACATATGCATATGTGAATGTAACTTCTCCATCTATGTAAACTGAATCTTTTCTAAGGAGCTATTAGATTACAGCCAACTCTTCTGTGACCAGCTTCTCTGATGAAATTTCTTTTGTTGAGTAGTCTTCAGTTAACTCTATGATCCAATTAGCACTTACACAAGGCTATTTTAGATTTGTTTAGCTACTTTTGATTTCCTTTCACATAAAATATCCTCAAAAATATTTAGTGGAAATTTTTTATATTTATAAGATACTTTTCATTATAAGACAGAGTGTGCCAAGTAATGAAACAATGACCTATGTGCTTAAGTTACATGCTTGGAAAGAATTTCTTATAGATCTGGCTTCTCTACTTTCCTTCAGAGTTCAGAGTATTATTTTACCTCAAATTATCTTTAAGAGATATCTAAGTAAAACAAAAACAAAACAGAAAACCCCAGAAAGTCCCAACCATTGAAATATCAGAATGACAGCTGAAATTTCTAACACTCTTCATTTGCGTAGGCAGAAAAACATAAGAGCTTGTCGATACAAGTCTTGTCTCAACAACAGCAACTATCCAAAGGACAAACCATCATTTATTATATTTTCTGTTTCTTCCTATCCTAGAGACATATTATGTATGCTTATAAGATAAAAAATAATTTACAGAGAAGAAAAATAGAGTAACAGCACACATAACTTCACCAAGCTCAACACTGTTTTAGCAGAAGTAAAAATTAGGTTAGTAGCTACCAGTTTAGCAGAACAGCCACTGAATTCATTGAAGAGACAACCCTTGGACCAAGTAATAGTTGGTCAGTTCAGGGATCATGAACTGCACAAATTGCTAGTTTGTTCAGATATAAGCCAGGTGGGTTTGGTAATGGTGTATTTTTTATGTCACTTTTATTTAAAGCAGTGACGTGGGGATGAAAAGTTGAGGAGGTCAGTGTTGCACATGTTGATTATGAAACTCCTGTAAGTCACCAGAAAGAAAAACACATCTCCCAGGGGGAGCACACGTGGACAGGTGCTCACAGCACATTTCTTTCCTGGTCAGCTTGAGTGCTTAATGCAGCACACAAGTCAGCCACCAAATTGAGGTCGGGCTGTCACTGCCTTGGTGTATGTTATTTGCCTCAGAAATCTCACTTGTTGAAATCCGTCTTGCAGAAATATTTTCACAAACACAAAGAAAAACTTAACACAGTTATACAAAGCACCCTGTCCTTTGAGATTTAATCCTACTAGAAGTATGTCTTCCATTCCTCTCAATACCTCTGGGAACGCAGAGAAGAAAGCACAGCTGTTTCGGAGTTTTTCTCTGGCTTCAAGCTCCAGCTTCTGCAGAATTCTGTTGCATGCAACAGTCCTGTCTTCATCAGGGCACAGGGGAGCAAGGCCCTTTCTTCCTGGGATTGCTAGGAAACCATTGTTCTCTCAAGATATTTATGCATATAGCCAGTCTCACCAAAAAGTGTGCAATGAAAGGACTTTACAGCACATGCTGCTCAGCCTGTGTCTGAAGACAGTCTGCTCTGTGCACCCGAGCTCGCAACCCACCGCGACGCCATTTCCTTCAGTTCCCTCTTAGGAGAATTAACTTCTGCCAAAGAGCAGATGTTACCCTTTTTCTGTGACACAGTCTGTCAGGTAGGGTGTTCTTACCAGTATGTTACTCCAGTATCAGTTAATCACTGTGTGAAGTACACAGTCTTGTTCTATAAATACGCATATTATGGCCTGCATTAGCTACATAAAGGCCCAGATCAAACTTTGAAATTGCCTCTTCTAAGTGCTTGAAGTTTGAGACAATTTGCAAATCTATAATAAAGAAACAGCTAAACATACCATGGTAGGGATTACAGTGTGACAATGAGCAGACATTTACCCTGCATGTGCAAGGCCCTGGGTTCGACCCTTTATACCATATGACACATACACACAAAACTGTTAAAAGGAACACAGTCTTGATGAACGAAAAATAAAGCATATTATATTATTGTGAAGTGGAATATTTTAAAATCAATAAAAAATTACATAGCATGTAAGATATTGTTCCATTTTTGGTAAAAATACATATATTTGTACATTCAAAGAAAAAACCTAAATAAACATTAGGCAGGGATAAAATATGCACTGTTTATTTGTACTATTTTAGTTACCATAGTGCATATTTTTAAAACTTTTTATGGCAAAAAGACAAGAGAGTTTCAGAAACTTTCTTTCAAACTTTAGGAGAAACATCATTTTTTTATTAATGGCTTATTTATAAGTAGAAAAACAAAGAGAGAATCCTGTTTTTTAAGCAAAAAATTTATATTTGATATGTTATTGTATTCCTCATTTGGAAAAAAATATCCATTAATAGTCTTTGATCACATATTGGAACATTAAAAAATTGATGAGACAGAGACCTGTGCTGGCTGCGCCGTCCCAGTGTGAGCTAGCGATCCATGGTGGCATTGTTTGTGGCCTCAGGAATTGGCTCGCATGACGGAGCAATTGGAGCCTCTTGTTTTAACAGATGTTTGACTCTCTCATTGAACAATGTCGAAAAATCACATAGCTTTGATTGTGCTGGCAGCCGCTCTGCAACTCCAGGGGAGCTGGCCTTCAGATGAAGCTGACTCTCAGGGAACAGGAAGAGAGACAGAAAGAAGCTCCGTGTTAGGCAACAGTGTGGAGCCTCTGGGTAGACCAAACCTGAGACTTTCCTATGCTCTACTTTCAGTTATAGGACCTAATAAGATCCCTTTGTTATTTAATCCATTATGAATTTGTTTTCCTGCTGCAGTTGAAGGTGTCCTATTAATCTACTGGTCTTCAGTAAATAATCAAGAAGGTAGATGAGTATGCACAATATAATAACTGTTATCACAAATATTTTATAACAATCAGAAATATAAAGTATCTAAATGCTGACTGTTAGGGGAAATAGTACATAGATTATGATCCACTGGTGTGACAGAATATTGTGTGGCATTAAAATTAATGACTTCAAGCAATATTTAATTGACAAGGGCCTTCAGCCTCTGGCTCCTATCCACTGCTCTGGCGTTGTACCTCTAGGCATTCTTTAGTTAACACTGAGCACTCTCTGTCCACATTGTGTATCTCAATTGTTTGACTTGCCTCATGGGTATTTCTGCCTATCATGCCCTTAAATTCTGCCGATTCACAGCACCATCCTCATTCTGTGAAATGCAGCTCAAGCTCACCTCCAGGAAACCTTCTCATGACACTTTTTCTTATTCCCCAGGTTGGTGCCAAGCCCCTTCCCTAAAAACAACAATAACCATAGAGAGGGTTTCTCAAAATTTTTTAACTATTTCTTCATGTGCCTCTTCTCCTACAAGACTATTAGCTCTCTGATGACAAAAAGAACCATTCCTTATTTATCTGTTTATCACCAAAACCCATCCAATGCCTTGACAGAACACAGGTGCTCTTGAACTACACAGGTTGCATATATGGATGGTTAGATGAACAAATGAGTGAACCTCACCCATGGATCAAGAGTGCAGGTTGGGTAATTTCTAATTTTCAAAATAATTTTCTGTATTTTACATAGAAATAAGAAAACACTTAATAAGTAAGAGCTGGAGATATAAGCTCAGAGACTATAGTTAACAACACTAAGTTGTATACCTAAAATTTGCTAAAAGGGGAGAATTTATGTTAAATCATCTTATTAGAATAACACCATCAAAAACAAAACAGTAACAAAGGAGGTGTGGAAGGAAGTTACAGAAGTGATGACTATGTTCATGGCTTTGATTGAGAGATGGTTTCACAGGGATACTTATTCCCAAACACATCAAAATGTACACAATAAATATGGATGCTTTTATATATAATTTTACATGTCAATCACGCCTTAATCATGTGGTTTTAAAATAAAGGACTTGTGAAGAAGAAAAGAAACAAAGATACTTCTTCCTCTAATTCCTACATTTACAAGACATTATAAATGAGCTAGTAATGGCCAACAATATGGTCATCCCACTTTTTGAGGCTTTTTGGGAGATTACAACTATAATTGCAATTTTTTTAGTACATAAGAATTGATCAGGACAGTTCTTCTGCTGGCTTCCTTACTTTTATGAACATTCATTTATTTATCAAATAATTATGGGGCACCCATTATGTGCCAGACACTGGCCTACAGCCTGGGTAAAGGGGTCTAGGTTCTCCCACAAGGGGTTAACAAGAGGCTGTCTTTGCATAAATGGGCACACTAGTAAATGATCCATGGGAAAGAGTAGACTTCAATTTTCCACTGGCAGGAAATGCAACTGCTCTTACCCTCCTCAGAAAATTTCATTGATTTAAATAGAAATTAAAATCAGATTTTTTTGAAAAAAAAAATCTATCCTTTACACTTTTGTAAAAACTTGTTAACCAAAATTCACTGATAAATATTTATAACAGAGGTAGCTAAAGATAAAGACAAACCCCATACTGTTATTCTCTCATGAAAAATTAAATTGAGTTACTCATTTGATTAATTTTGAAAGCTCTGGCATAAGGTTACAGGAGTCTGACAGAAAAATTGAAGCCATGATTGATTTACATGACATACTTTTAATGGAAAATACTGTAAAACATTGCAAAAAGCACTTTGACATCTTTAAAGATGAACTCCAGTGAGAAATGCCAGATTTGCGGGGCAGGGAAAAGGTCTCTGAACAACCTTCACCTCTGACTCATTCTTCCTGAGATGCCCTAGTTGGGCACCTTCCTAACGGGTACTTCTAAGAATAGTAGAAAGACCAGGCAGCAGCAGCCCTGTCCTCTCCTAATGTCAATGCCAGATTTACAAAAGGACTTACCATGCAAGGAGAATATAAAATGAATTCCAAGTCTGCGTACTATATATTAAGGGCACAGGACTGGCAAAATCCCTTCTCTGCCCTTCCTTAAGATGGTGAGAATTCATTATTCTTAAATACACACTGCCAGCAGGGTAGAAGCCATTCCTAGAAACTGCTGAATGAATGAAATGTTAATTGTGATTGTACCTATGTAGAGAAGTTATCTAAGTGTTTTTTTTTTCTTACCAATTGCTAGTCTTTTCCCCATTTTCTACAGTGGCAGTGCTCTTGTGATATTATTTTTTAAAACTCACAGTGGAGGAGAAAGGGGCATGATGCATTTGTCACCTGTGGCCAATCAGGATAGAAACAGATTTTCTCTGTGTCCTGGTCTGTCAGAAGTATGCCTTACCTGATTTCTTTTTCACACTGAATATTAGAATTTTTACTTACATATCTACTTACATAAAATCTGATCTCATGAGAAGATTACAATGAAAAAAATTAACGTATAGTAAGCCTGATGCTTAGGTTACCCCCCCAAATCTTCCTGCATCCCATGATGGTTTCAGCCTCACTTGGCTGAGAGATTCTATTATATTTCATAGTGGGGACAATATAGCAGAACTTTCATGATTTTAAACAAATTATACTAAAAAATCACGTGTTTATTCTGTAAATGTAACTTCAGCACAAGTTCCTACATCCCGTAGCAGAAACACTGCTATCCTGGAGCTCCTTCTGGAAAGGTGATCTGTGGCCACCGCTCTGGAATCCAGTATTTTCACTTTACAGATGAGGGTAAATTCAGTAACTGCTCCCGGGCACCGTCAGTGAGAGGTAGAACCCTCGCGAGAACACTTACCCTTCTTATCCCCACGCCTGTCCTTTACCTGCAGTACTTTTTTGCCAGAACTTTACAAAACCACAAAATGAGACACAGAATGAAAGCTTTGGAATTTATAAGATGACGACTACATACACTTGGTTAGTTCAAGAACTTGAGCAGAGTGAAAAGCATTTCTGCTATATTCTCCTCACTACAGAATATAATAGACCCTCTCAGCCAACTGAGGCTAAAACAATATTCTGTTTCCCTAACTTGAGATCGCTTTCGGTTGTCCATTTTGTTTTGCTTGCTTTTCCTTTCTATTTTACATTAACTGATCTTTTGCGACTCATGCTGTTCATATCCTAATGATCTATGTATTTTAACATCTATTTTCTAATTTTAGGATTAAATGTTAATTATATAAAAGTTCTATTCATTTACTCACCTTTAGGGAACTACCAGAGGTTCTCGATTTAAATTTAATATCATTTTCTGTTTTTTTAAAATAGTTCTGCTATAACTAATACTGCATAGATCCATGTAATTTTGGGACACAGGAAGAGATGTAATATGTCAAACTGTGTACTTCACATGACCGGTTGTCTTAGCTTGAAAATTGAATATCTATATTTAAGCCATTATTGACCTTTCATTCTCTGTGTCTAGAGTGAAAAGCTTTATAATCCCTAGCTTTTTGAAAGAATGAGAATAATCTGACAAAGTCTGAATTAATTTATTGTTACCTTCAAGATAGCAGCCCAGTATTCCTACCCTGATCACAGCAGTTTTAGATCCACTAAGCACCATGGTTTTTGTATAGAACATTTCATTTCATTCCTGTGCCACTGTTCATTATCTGTCTATACACAATTGCCACCAGCAATATTTTTCTCCAGAAATATCTTCATCTGAAGTGCTCCAAAAGACCATCTCCTCCAAGCTGGACATTGTGGGGCACGCCTATCATTTCGGGTTCTGAAAGGCTGAGGCAGGTGGATCACAAGTTCGAGTCCTGGCAAGGTACCAAGACCATCCATCTCAAACAACGACAACAAAAATATACCTCCTCCAAAAGGTTAACACGAATCCTCCAGGAGGCCGACTCTGCCAGAAAGGCAGCAGCTAAACCGTACACACATCTCTCTCAAACCCTGCCCCAGGCTATTGTCCTCTGAGCTTATTCATCTTCCCTAAAATTCACTCAGTTCACTTTCCCTAAAGAAACCCACCTCTGCTCCTTCTTTCTGTAGCTCACAATGTTTTCTGAGCATCAGCTCTCTAGACCTGTTTGTTTGTTTGTTTTGGTTTTATGTGAAACAGCAGAACAGGTGATTTAGAATATTAATAGACCTTTTCCCTACTTCCTATTTATCCATCTTCTATTTTGCTCCTTTAAAAATTTTTCTCATATAAAAGACGTGATGCTATATTTGAGCTTGTGTGTCTGATTTATTTGACATAACACTGTGTTCTCAAATTGCATTTATTTACCTAAAAATGCCCAAGTTTATCTTTCTTTATGGCAGAGTAGTATTCCCTTGTGTATAAATACATTTCCTTGTCTATTCATCTGTCAGTGGACATATATGCTGTTTCCAGGATCTAGCTATTATAAATTGTGCTGCTATAAACATGGATATGTGTGTATCCCTGGAATATAATGACTTTAATTCTTTTGGGAAAACACCTAGAGAGGGAATAGCTGGGGCAAATGGAATTTCTATTTTTAGTTGCTTGAGGCATCTCCACACTGATTTCCACAGTGATTACACTAGTTTATATTTCCAGCAACAATGTAGTAGAATTCCTTTTTCCCCACATCCTCACCAGTAGTTGTTATTATTAGATTTCTCAGTGATAGCCATTCTTTCTGGGGTAAAATGATATCTTAGTGTAGTTTTAATTTGCATTTCTCTAAAGGTTAGTGATGTTGAACATTTTTTCATGTATTTATTGGTCACTTGCAATTCTTCTGATAAGCATCTATTCATTTTGATTGTTTATTTTTTTGATTGAGTATTTTATTGGGGGAGCATTTCTTGAGTTCTTCATATAATCTTGATGTTAGTCTTTGTCTGAGGAACAGCTGACAATATATTTTTCCATTTTACAGGTTTTCTCTCCACCTATAGAATGGTCGTTAACTTTTCTGGGAAAAAGCTTTTTAACTTGATATGACCCCATTTGCTGATTCTCAGTATTGTTTCTTGTGCCTTTATGGTCTATTCAAAAATCCCTTACCTACTCCTATGTCTTCAAGAGTTGACCCTATTTTATCTTCCAGCAGATTAAGTGCTTCTGTTTGAACGCTTAGATATTTGATCTACTTTGATTTTAGTTTAGTGAACTGTAGATCTATGGGTCTAGACTCTATCTTCTGCACGTGGATATTCAGTTTTTCCAACACCACTCATTAAACAGGCTGTATTTCCTCTGGTGTAAGTTTATAAGCCAACTAGACCTGTGATTTTCACATTTTGTGTAATTCTTATAAACTTGTTTATTAACTTATGTATTTTTACTCCTGTTAATCTGTCTACTGCCAGTTCACTTATCAGACTCAATAAGCCTCTGAAGAGAAAGAAGGTTGTTTTCACCCCTACAACATACATTTGTATGTAAATGAATAATTACATATGCGTATTACTAGAGAGATGAATATCCAGGGTTTTAATCCTGAATCCAAACCTAATACACATATTTTGAAAGTTGACCAAATAGCAAGTATAAGTTTTAGAAATTATGTGAATTAGAGCTCAGTCTGGAGATTCCTCAAAAAGCTGGGGTTGGAAGTCACATTTGACCCAGCTATTCCACTCTTAAGCATATTCCCAGAAGATCTGAAAACATCTTACCACAGTGATATATGCACACCCATGTTTATAGCGGCACAATGTGTAATAGCCAGATCTTGGAAACAACCTAAGTGCCCATCAACAGAGGAATGGATAAAATATTGTGGTACTTTTATACAATGGAGTACTACTCAGCTATAAAGAATGGTCACATTGAGATATTTATAAATAAATGGATGCAACTTGAGTCCATACTCATAAGCGAAATAAATCGAACCCACATGCATAAATACCTTATAGTCTTCCTAGTGTAATAAATGGTAAGAGTACATAAGATTTTATGGTAATCATGGTTCCCCATTATATTGCTTTGAAGTCTTCATTGGTTGAAATGGTTTTATTCTGTTTTGTTTGATCTTATTATGTGTGATGATATGAACAACTACTCTGAAGAAAACAAGACAATTTAACAGCCATTGCTGATTTAATATCATCTTGCTTTGAAGTTCCTACCATGCTTTTGTTCTTCTATAACCATTGGTTCTATCATGTTATGTCTTATTGGATTTTAAAATGTATGATAGAATAAGCAAATTTTTTATGGAAAATGGGATATCATAGTAGCTATTGTTCATTTTCTGTTATTTGGTTCAGAATGCCTTGTAATACTTTCATTCTCTTGAATGGTTTTATTCTATCTTGTTATGCTTGATATTATTGTGTGTGAAGCTACGCTCAACTATTTCAAAGAAAGAGACATGGTAGCTACTGTTGATATCCAATTGTCTTATTGTGAAGTGCTGTGTTGCTTACATTGCTCTGTTCTGACCTGCTTTGTTCTGTCCTCTTGTTTTATTCTCTGTAAAATAAAAAAGAAATTTAAAAAGAGAAATTATGTGAATTAAAAACTTTGCTCCTAATGTTGTATGAAAGGAGAGAGAAGGTCAGCAGTCCCCTTGACAAGGGTGGAAGAGGCCTTTGGGCCTGACAACACGCATACAGGTAAGGCACTGCCACTTACTTCATGACATGTAGCCACTGTTTTTAAGGAAACAGAGCAATGGCTAATTCAGAAACAAAATCCCTCTATTCAAAGCAGTAGGCAGGACTGCTAACAAAATTACATGTAACCGGTCATGGTAGTGCACACCTGTAACCCCAGTACTTTTAAGGCTGAGGCAGAAAAATCTCCAGTAGTTCGAGGCCAGCCTGGGCTACATAGAAGGTCCAAAGCCATTCTGAAATGTAGTATTACAAAAAGCTATTTGTAAATGGTTTTTTAGAAGTGTACACATGAGAATTTATAAGGCAAACCAATATTTTGAGCAAGTACCAAAAGCATTATATTGTTCTTGTTTTGTTGTGACAGTGGTTATGTAGCTCAAGCTGGCCTTTATCTCCTGGCAGTTCTCTTGCCTCAGCCCCCCAAATGCTGGCCCAGCCACCGCAACAGTACATTTAAAGTAGACTTCAGTGCTGAAACATTTTTATTATGATTCTAGTTCTAGTCACATAATCTCCAAAATCATCTCTCAAACAATAGTACTGTAATTTGGAAACAGTCCTGGACATCCCCTCAACTACATCTTCAACAACCCAATTAATTTACCAGGCAAGGTCCAAAAAAGATTGGGTACTGAACTTTTCAAATCTGTCCTCTCTCCTCACCCCTGTACCCCTACTTGGGTTCAGATGCAATGAATGCTAAAAGCTACATCTTAAATATTTAGGTTTTGATGGTCATGTGATCTCAGTAGCAACTACTCCAATCTGCCATTGTAGTGGGACGGTCACTGTGCAGAAGCAGGTAAATTTCCAAAAAGTGGCCTGTGAGGCTGTATTTGAATACAGCCACAGATATTCCTTGGTAATGACTGTTCAGACTTACAACTGAGGCATGCTGTTCGGACTTAGCCCTTTTTTGTACAGCTCTGTACATCTTCCTTGTAGTGCCTCTCTGTTTTTTGTACAGTATACTTTGTTTACACAGCATAGGATTTTATTTTGTTACATTACAGTACTATATGTAAGAGTTATGCAAATAAAAGCAAAATCAAGTTGGAAAAAAAAATTGGGCTCCCCAACTGTTAGGAAAGATTTTGTTTTTCAGTCTGTTTTGTCTGCTCTTCACTTTGGCCTTATGCTAGTTGTTGCAAGTGGCTTCTCCATGTGGAGAATTAAAAATTAAGTAAAGCAAATGTGGGGTCACATTTTACTTTGATGAAGATTTATTTTGAAGTTAAAGATTTTGTACTTTTATGGCCCTTGCAGAATCAAATCTTATAAGAGGAAGACTCTACATGTGATGAAGAGATGACTATCACTGAATCCAATTAATATTGAATATTTATTAAAATAGATTTTGTTCTGCTGTTTAGTTTTGCATTCCTATTAAAGTAAGCTGATAGAGTTAATATGTAACAAAATAGGATATAAATCTAGCTTTTATAAACAGATGTTTATTTCTTTTGATCTCTTCAGAAACTCTTTTGGTTTGATATAAGGACCATTTATTATTTTAATTTACGTGTGTGTGTTTACTAGCTTTAAGAAGGTATAATTTGCAGACCATAATATTCACCCATTTTTAGAGCACAATTAAATGAGTTCTAGAGAATTTGTAGAATTTATAGAATTGTGTTAACATCACCCAAACCCAGTGTTAAATTTTTTCATTGTCCAGAAAGATCTTTGATGCCATTTGCAGTTATGCCCACACCCTCCCCACTCCCAGGCCAAATAGCAATTTTAAGAGGGGGAAAAGGTTTTCAAAATAACCCAGTTCCCCTTCTTTATCTGTTTTCAAATCTATCCAGACTCAGCAGTCCAGACAAATCAAGGTATGACTCAAAACCCAAATCCACTTCACACCAAGCTAGGTCCTGAGACTCAGTTCCTCCCCACATTTAATTATTTGTTTATTTTGTACAAAGAGCACTGGTTAGGTCTAAAATGTGCCAGAAGGAAGATCTAAGATGTGAAATTTATCAAATTACATATGTTAGTCTTGTTTTTTTTCTAATTTTGGTACAATAAAAATGATTTAAAAATATTTCTTTCAATGTAATTGAAATGTATTGAATCTTTAAAGATTCTTTTTCAATCTTATTTTTATTTAAAAGTTTTCTGTGACTAGGTCATTTTTCTTCACACTTTTCTAATTTTCACAAATAGTTCACATGTATTTCAATTAAAATCTTAAATTTTAAAGCAAACAAGATCTTACTATAAAGAGCTAGAACCGTTTATCTTCCGTGACTGTATACATCCTGGACACTACAGGTAGTTAAAACGTAAAAACACATCTGTCTCATCAACCTTCTCAGTCTTGCCAAAGGCGTTAGTCTTGAGTGGCTGCACGGGCCTCTAAATTATTAATCAACTACATGAAAAAAATAATGAAAACATATGGAGTGGATTACAGGCCTTGCACCAGGATCCATCTCATAGCTCACCTGCTCACAGGTGCTCTAAATGATTTCTCTGGGCAGTAATATCGTTCTTTCACAGAAATAAGTATCATCATATTTCTATGTATATTCATTAACCAACTCCTAATACACAATAAAGAGCTTATATCAGATAGACAACTCTGCGATAAAAGAATTAAAACATCTTATAGTTAAGATGAAGAAATATGAATTGGGTAGCCTACATAGGATAAGAAAAAGGACCTAATCTTTCTGCAATTAATTAGGAAGTTTCCAGGAAGATTAACTTCACATATTTGTCATAGTTACCTGATGGTCTCAGATGTCATAAAAGTGGGTCATGAAATGATAACACACAGTTTTGGTGATATTTAAAGAATAGCAGTTTGTTACCAATTCAATAGTAGAAAGTTTATAATATGGTTGTTTTCAATTTAATTCCTAAAGTAGCTAGTATGTGAAAGTCACTGTGCTAGAACTATAGATAATAGACCACATAATCAAATGCAATAAAATTGTAGCTCAGCTAGTGCTCAGCAAAATACGGTTCTGATCTAGAGCGTGTCTGCACTTCTGTGGGCTGCGAACTTAAAATCTTGTGAAAATTAGTTATCATTGCTGCCTTGCTAGGCTGAACTATGAAGCCTTCAGATGCAGGGGCTCCTTCTGTGACACTAAAAATAACACTGAAGCTCAGCAAGGTAAAACTTTTCCATTATATCTAACTGTGCCAAGTATGATCAAGTGAGTCACCGAATCCATATGCAGTTTTTAAATGATCCATGGCTACAGGAATTCCCAAAATTACTGGTGATTCCTTAGCATATGCATGAAAGTTGCAGGAAAATGTTAACGTGGCACAGAAGCTCTGAGTTCAGACTAGAGCAGGAGAAGAAGTTAAGAAGACACAATTAAGATGTCTCTGACAGCAAGCACAGAAACTAGAGGATGTGTATTCACTGGGCTTTTTGAACATTTCTCTCACACTGCCAACATTTTCCAGGTCACTCTTTTATTCAGGAAAACCTATTTATTAGTAAATAATTTAGCATGCAAACTCCTGGGTTCCATCCACAGCAAAGAGGCAAGAAGCAGGGGGTAAGAGGGGGAGGGGAGGGCACTGATAATCACAAATTAGTGAAAATTAAACTTGAAATAGTTCATGGAGTTGCTTTCTTCTTAACAACTGAAAGCAACTTTACTATTAGTACAGTACTTTTTATTTTTATTTATTAGCATAATTATAAAATGACAAAATATGTATCTTTAAAACTTAGAAATTTGTCTCATACATTGCCTAGTTTGATGCGTGCTAGTATCGTGTGATGCAAAAGATGTTGTTAATTGATCAGCGATTCCTGAGCTCTGCATCATGTTGGAACTTTGGGCGCTGGAGAACAGGCGGCCTACTCGCCGCCCTGGTAAGCAGCTGGGGCCTGCCGGTGGGCGGGCTAAGAATCAGACATCCATCCATCCTCCCGCCCTGCGTTAGCAAGTCAGCACCGGCGGTGTGAATATCTTTTTGGAGGATGAATGTATATAGTGTGGCAAGTAAGGGGAATTTTCTTCTACCATCTCTTTGAAAGCAAATATTTTTATCACTGTTTTGCTCAGTCTTGATTAATGGTACTGCTTTATTCAATATTCTGTTTTTAAAAGTTCGATATTTCCTTCCATTTTCCTCTATTTGACTGAAAGAACAGCTAATGTGAACAAAATGGGCAGTACTATTGAGCACATTGCTCGTGTCCTGGTGATCTGCTCTGAGGTTCTGTGGTAGTTTTATTGCAGTGCGGTCACATGGGTTTGTTCTGTCTTGTTCTGCTGTTTTTTGCTACCTTCAAATAAAAAAGTAGAAAAGAAAGTAACAAAATACCTCTAAAAATCTCCCAACTCCACCAAAGCTGATCCATGGATCATGGATGAGGAGAAACTCAAAAACAAGGCAACAGAATTATATAAAGTCATTAAACGTAATAACAGCAAAACAAGTCAGTAAGGTACTGAACAACCTGAAAAGGATATAACTAAGCAGATAATGGGCTTAAAAAGTAAAAAGAAGAAAAGAAAGTGCTCTGGAGGATATGGCTGCATGTATGTTTAAGTGTGTAGGATTGAAAACCATGTTGCTAAGTTGTTACTGGATCATTGAACTTCTTTGCAGTCTCACTGTTTGAATGTCCACTTTGTATGCTTTAATTTTGTAACTTTAACAACTAGGTCTGAGAAGACAGTATGTAATTTATCAACTAGTGATTTCTTACTGCTTTTTTTTTTTCTGAGATTCTGTATTGTTTCTACCCCTTTTTCTGTTTTTTTTTTCCTCTTTAAATAAAAATTTAAAAAATTTTTTTAAAAAAAGATGGTGTTAATTGCCTACAGGACAGTCCTTGCTATTTTCTTGCATGTAAAATCTCAATTTGGGGTATTCCCTACACTTCCACGTGACTCCTAGTTAAAGACTGGTAAGTTAAGCCAAACATAGTTTATCATTTACCTTACCAATGACTAATTAGAGATGAATGTTGTAACTCATTTCTGGCCAATGAGATATTCTGAAAGGCATTCAGGTCAAAGAGATTTTCTGAAAGGTTCTAGGGAAAAATAAATAAAAATAAAAAAAGAAAGAAAGAAAGAAAGAAAGAAAGAGAGAAAGCCCCCACCACCTCCATCATACAGTGCTATATTTGCATTTGAAAGGATACCTCCCAGAAGAACAGAAGTAGAAGTGAGGAATTCAATATCCTGCAACCAGAAGTTCCTAGGCTGACATAAAATGTAAAGGACTAGGGTCCTTAGTCATGTTATTAGTCATGAATTTAAATATACTAGTAGATACCTACCCTTAGGCTTTTGTGTTATATGAATTAATACATCTGTTTTATTGTTTAAGACAAGAGTTTGGGATTATTGCTAGCCAGTATCACAATGATACATGCAAAATGGTTAAATCACTTGTTTAGAGATGGGGGAACCATCCCTTTAAGATTAAGGAACTTTATGATGAATCACAGGAATATGACACAATTATTACTTCACATTCTAAGGATCATATGCCTTCCCTTTAATGCTACACCAATTTTGTGGAGTAGAAATAGTAAGTAGTTGTGGGGCTTGGACACTTTGTTATATAAATAAATTTATGCTTCTACACACCTCAGAGTAAGAATTTATGGTAGAGGTCATAGGACACTAGGAAGAAGATGAAAGACAGGAGCTAAGACAAGAAGGAGTGAGGTATGATTGTCACATTTTGACTATTTGGAGATTTTGTGTAAAGTTCATCTGACATTCATGAGAAATCTGACACTTTCTGCTCACCTTTCCTACTTCACACACACTTCTGTTCCCAGAACCTCAAACACTGGTGAGTCGTATGGTAATTTGGCTTATTCTGTTTAATAGAGCTTTATTAAGGCAAATGTATTAGATGAAATCCAGTGGTAATAAGGAAAATAACTCTGTTTTTCAGATTCAGGGTCAAAAATGATTTCTCCCATTCCTCAGCAACTTTAATTAACTCTACTTCCAGAAAAATACTTTGTAAGTAGGGATCCATTCTCAATTTGCAAAGAGAGAAAGAGAGAGAGAGAGAAACAGTAGTCCTCGCTGAGCTAAACCTTTACAATGTTATTGTGTCAGGGTCACATTGAAACATCATGGTCACCTCTACAAAAAAGGAAACTTCTCAGAGAAATGTCTATGGCTGCCCCAGAGTGAATTTGATCAATATTTGTAACAGTTTTACTTTATCTTTTAGTGAATTTGTAAATAAAATTTCAAACACAGTTTCACCATAACTAGGAAACTCCTTTCTAGTATGGAAGAAGAAAAATAACCAGGCTTCCCTGATGATAATTACTTAGTGTGGATAATAAAAAACAAGTGACAAAAACCTCAGAGGTCATAATTTCTAGGGTACGCTGCCACTTTTCAAAGTTTAATTATCTATGCGATTTGTAAATACCCATTGCATTTAGTATATATATTATAATTATAAAACATTTCTATAGAAATACACATTCAAGCAGAATTCCAAAATATATGTATTTTATATTAAAAGTACATTGAAGCCCTGGGGTTTAGCTCAGCAGCACAGCGCCTGCCTGGCAAGTGTGAGGTTGTGAGTTCGATCCCTTGTACCAAAAAAATAAAATAAAATAAATAAAAATACATTAAAGACTAAATTCTTACATAAATTATTTGATTGCATTCAAATAATCCAGCAATACACAGAATTATAAAGACAATATTAAAAATTTCCAGATAAATAAGTGATATACAACATCATAATAAGAAAACACTATATATATTTTAGGGGGGGGGTTCCAGGAATAGAACTCAGGACCTCACGCTTGCCAGTAGGTGCTGTGCTGCTGAACTGTATCTCTAGACCCATATATTTTAAGTGGTGAAAATAGTAGTGAAATAGCAAGGCCACACCATGAATGACACTAAACATACAAAATATATAATTTAAGTCACGTAAATTCCCATATGTGAAATAAATGAAATTAAATGTTAATAAAGGTGAAGGAAATATAGGTATTAAAAAACTTTTAAAGATTGTGTAGGTTATAAATTTCAACCACTGAATTTTTGTGAGCTGAAGCCATGTTCTATGTATGCTTACACCGGTACAAATTTTTTCAAAAGTATTTTTCAAGTGTCAAAAGTTTTAGAGGTACAATAACTCAAATCATAAATTCTGACATTGAGTGTGAGTCTATAAAAATTTTATATGCAGCTTTATATGTAAAAATATACTAGTAAAAACCTAGCTAGGATGAAATTTGTAAGTTAGTCAATGATACAGTTTTCAATGAGACTTTCAGGAATTTCAAAAGAAATGATGAGTTGAGTAGATCTCTTTTTAAAAGGAATAACTTTAGATTTCCTGGTGAGATGGAAATGTCCAGTTAGATCATTTGGATTCATTGGAACATAAAGAGGTTATCCAGGATGGAGCTGTTTTAGCATAAGCATGAAAGTCAAAGTAATAGCGCTCATTTAGAAGAATTGGAACCTCATAAATGTTTACCTACCATTGATAAAACAAATTTCCCATTTTTTTCAGAAAATAAGGTAATTTCACTTTTTCCATTTTCACTGATTTCTGCCCTACCTGGCTTACTGAATATGCCAAAACTCTATACAAAAAGCCATTCTTGTTTTAGCTTAATTGGGAACTAGAAATAAAGAACATGTCAAAGGACTTCTAACCAACCATGGCAGGCATTAAATGTTTGCAATGTTTTAATCAGGTTTTGGATAAGAATGTAAATTATGTTTATTCAAATACCCTTAAATCTCTAAAACCTTCAGGCCAAGTCTGCCATGACTTTGGCTGGACAATAACACTCTATTCCTTAAATGAGGCCGAGTTGACCTGAGCCATCTCAAGCCTGCATCCAGGAGCCAGGCCACCATGGTTCCCAAGATACTGCATCTCAAACTAGATCTACTCAGCCAGACTTTGTCATTTTTTGCATTGGCATTGGGACACAAAATGCAAAGCACTGGAACCCCTCTCCAAAGAAACACTGCCAGGATTCATTAGCCATTTTTGGCATCCTAAGAACAATGAATTCACCCTATCTCTCAAGATTATAATTTAGAACAATGAGCCATAGGCAGATTCCTCTAATCACCTTTTTCCTTCAATGCTGGAGGGTGCTTTGTTTTGGGTGCTTTTGAGATAGGATCTCACTAAGTAGTTCAGGTTAGTTTTGAATTCACTACATGAGTCAGGCTGACTTCGAACTTGTGGCAATTCTGCTTCAGCTACCATGCCCAGCCTTATCTTCAATATTTGGTTTGCGTCTTCTTTCCACAAAAAATTTTTTATCTTATTGCCTACTCTAATTGGCCTACTTCTTTTCCTTGTTAATTTCTTGTATTCGCTCCTAAACTTTGAATTCAGTTGCAAATCATTTTTCCACATTACCTTTTCATGTTCTTGCATTCATTCCATGCTGGTGTCTCATCTCCTTGAGAATGTTTGTTTGTAATAATCTTTTTATTGAGGTAAAAATTACATTCTCTAGAAGGCCCAGATTTTATATGTTCATTTCTGTGACATGTACAAATGTCAATCGCTTTTCCAATCAAGATATAGACTATTTCCCGCTTCTCAGAAAATTCCCACAAGGACCTTGTCACTACTCACCTTCCCTCAAATCAAATATTTTTAGATTTCTGTCAGTGTAAGTGAGTTTAGCATAATCTACTACATTGTGTAAATGGAATCATGTAGTATGACCTTTTTATTGTTTTAGCTGAGCATTATGTTTTTGACATAGTTGAGAATGTCTGTAGTGTTGCTTGTATTAATAATTTACTCTTTTTATTATTAAATATTATCCTAATGTAAAGATATACCAGCTAATATTTGGGTTGTTCTGAGATTCCTGTTTTAGTAATACATTGTTTATAAATGTTTTTGTGAACACATATTTTTCACTTTCTTGGATGCAGTGATTGAAGGCCTGCAAATTAACTGACCACAGATTAACAGAAGAGAAGACAAGGCTGACTGACTTGTGGAGTCCTCGAGGGTAGGAAGCAAGGGCTTGCTACCCAACACACAGACGCCAAAACCATGGCACCAGTTTTTGCAAAAAAGAGAAACTTTATTGTGGGATTGACCAGCAGTTAGTAGTGAGGGAATCTGCACTGAGGGAAAGGGAAGAATGTGTCAGTCGACTGAATGGTGACAGGGGAAATTTTAGGGTTTGCATGGGCCTAGATGTTCTTTACGCCTCTTCCCGGGCTCCACGTTCTGCACAAGGAAGTTCTGAGCTGGTGATATTAAAAGGTCATCGGCCAGATAAGTGAACTTCCGTGACTCCTGTCTATTGTTGAAAACCTGGTTTCAAACTGACCTTGATTATGAAGACACTTTGTGAAAACAATTTAAGTACTTTGTTATTTAAGGGATTTATCTCTGAGTTATCTCCTGGCTTTGGCTGGTAACATCAGCAATATGTAACTCACTTAATTGCTAGGGATTAAAAACTTTATGTTCCAAATCTAACAAGGGTGGGTAGGAGCTAGAGTTGAAAGGGACTGAAAAAGCTTCCACCGGCCTTTCCATGCGTGCCTACTGGGTAACTTCCATATTCTTATCCACGGAATGCTCTCTTTGACTAAGATTTTTGCCACATAGTGGTTCTGCTCCCTGAAACTTCCTCTCTTCATACTTCAATTTCTATTCCTCCTTTAGAGTCAATCTAATTGTTTCCTCATTTCGAGTGATCTGTTAGGAGAAGCCCTCAGACTCCAGAGCTGCAGACCAACGGCAGGCTAAGCTGCCCTGGCGCTTTTACTGACCCCGGTCAGTACTGCGAGGCAAACGTGAACACCAGCTCGGAGATGTAGCTGCCGTCCTCGGAGTTTGGAGGAGGAACAGTTTTCTCAATATTAGCCATATCGCTTCCTGGATCCAAATACATGTACATTCCTCTCTCAGAATAAAGCCATTGTCACGGTGGCCAGGTTTTTGTTTTGTTTTTTCCAGATTTTGCTTCATTTTGTGTTCCTTTTCCCATTGTCTCTCTGATGATAGCTCTAGTAAGTAGACTATAGTGGCCAGAGTAAGAAGTTTCAGCCTAAGATGAATCAGAGGATTGTGTGACTATGAATAGCCTCCGAGAGAAATAACCCAAGTCAAAGCTTTACAGGCTCAACAGGTATTTCTAAAAAAAAATTACAACCCAAAGTAAAAAGCCAACTCACAACTCAGTGGTAAATTTCACAGCCACTTGTCCCTAAGTTATGAAAATTTTTAAAAACTGTTCCTTGCTTTATGTATTTTTAATTCTTTTCAACTTTGCTTCAACAGTTTGATGTAGTAAATATACATCTGTTAATATCAAACAGATATTTTATGATTTGATAAAATTTGTGGATATTCCTTGTTTTTAGGGTACCGAGGTTTGGGAACACAGTGGCATTTATAACAAAATATGAAAGTGAAAGAATTATGATTATAATATTTTTTTAAATGCATGTATTCTTATTGTACTTTCCTGTGGTAAGAAAAAAATAAAAATATAAGAAATTATTTCCTAATACATTTTATCATTCTATCATAAAAATTTAACAAAAAATAAATTTTAAATTTTGTTGTGCAAAATTTAAATGAGTTTTTAAAATTTGAAAATCTAAAGGGCCAAGGATTTAGCTCAGCAGCATAAGCTCCTGCCTTGCAAGCACACAGTTGTGAGTTCAATCCCCGGTACCAAAAAAAAAAAAAATTGAAAATCTATTTATTTATTTATTTGTAACAGGAATTGAACTCAGGGCCTTGTGCTTTCCAGGCAAGTGCTGTGCTACTTATATTCCTAGCATATTTTATTTATTTTTTGATTTATTTGGTACAGGAATCAAACTCAGGACTTTGTGCTTGACAAGCAGGCACTGTGCCGCTGAGACATCCCTGGCAAAATTTGAAAATCTAAAATAAGGCAGAAAAGGTTGGTTATAATCTCTAAAATAGATGACCTTGATACACTAACAAAAAGAAACACAGGCAGAGTAGATCAGGAGGTAGGGTCCATCGAGATGCTCTGTACAGGAACTATAATCAACCTGAGAGAGGGTTTATGGACTGAAAATCAAATATGAGAAAACAGTGCTCTATGTGACAGGGAACCAGAGAGAAATAGGGGCAACTCGACCACCACCTGCAGATAGGATGGAAAGACAGGATAGTTATGTGCAGTAGAGAGCTACTCAGATATAACAAAGGAAAACCTTGAGGCTTTGTAGGTAAAGGAATACAACTTGAGATCCAGAAGTGAGAAGGTTTGGAACCACTTAGGTAAATAGCAGGTTGCCCCCAATCTAAAAACTGAGGGAGTTGGTGGGACCCAAAATGCGCAGCACCCTGTGGGAGTGAAAGGGGAGGAATAGTCTAAAAAAAGAAGGCTGAGGATATTGTTAATAGTGTACCAGGATTTAAAACCCACATTACTCACACCACTCTGCTTAGAAGGATTATATTCTGTTCCAGTTTATCTACTTGTACTAGATTTGAGGGCACAGATGGTTATCTCAAAAATAGCAGGATATAATATGGTAATCTTCCTTAATTTCCTATTAATTTGAAGCCCTGTATAACTTACACTGTCTTACTATGACTGATCTTATTTGAATCTGGCTTGTTGGATTGCTGTTTTGATTGATTTTATTCAAATCTGTTATGATTCATAGTATCAAGTCTGAGAGTATAGGCAACTACACTGAAAATAAGATTCACTAGGATACCCAATCTGATTTGATTATTACCTGCTTTTGAAGTGTTATAATGTCTCCAATGTTTCATTTTTATTAATATTGTTATGTACTGCTATATTCAATTATACTATGCTTGGTGATATAGACAATTCTATTGAAGATAACAAGAAACATCATAGTAACCATATTGGTCACAGTTTTATATGACTTTTTCATTTCATGCTTTTCTAGGAATTTGTTTTGTTTTGTCTTGCTTTGTTTTGTTTTTCCCTCTAATACAGAAAGGACAGAGATACATGTAGAGACTCATGCATGTGTAGAACTTATAAACAGTCTATAACAACTGATTATATTATGCATGAGGAAATGAACAACTACTTTGAAGAAAGAGAGACACTACAGTACCCAGTGCTGACTCCGTAACGTCATGAGGTGAAATCCAGCAATACTATTATTCTTTGTTCAGAGTGATTTTAATCTGTTTTGTGTTGTTTAGTTTCAACATACTGGAAGGTATGGACAGCTATTTTGAAGAGAATGAGAGACACGATTGCAGCCATTGTTGACTTCCCTATTGTCTGGTCTTGAAGACCTAAAATGCCTTCACCATCCTATTTGGATCAGTTTTATATTATGTTGTTTTCTATGAATTCACTGTATGTGAAGATATGGACAACTATTTGGAAGAAAACAAGAGACAATATGATATAGTGAAGATCTCTGGTTGTCTTGCTTTGAAATTATGCCTCTTACATTGCTTTCTTATGTTCAGTTTTGTTGTGTTTAATTTTACCCTCTTTAAAATAAAAAAATAAATTTGAAAATCTAGATGTGATTATTTATAATTTTAGGAGCAAAACAAAAGCTTTCTGTAATTCTTATATAAGAAAATTACTATGCTAGATTTTGTAAAGCAGAAGCATCTCAATTAATAAGGGTTTACAAAGAGAGACCAGAAAAAAATATGGAGCCAAGTGGTAGAAAATTTTAACAGCCTAATTACTTATTATAGACTGTAGTATAGCAATTCTTAATTCAAGTTTCTCTATGTCATTTTTAACATAAGTTTAATGCAAGAAACAGTTCCTGCAATATAAATTATCAAAATTAACAAACACAAAGAAGCTGTATTTGACTTTTAGACTCAACTCACCTAAATTACACAGAAAAAAAAATGATATATGGCAAATGACACAAGCTACTCTCCTTTTATCACAAAATAACAATTGAATTGCACTGGATGACCTCAAGTTGTCATGTTACTATTGTTTCTTATGAAAGTAAATAGCTTTGTTTATCATGGTCCACTGTTACATGGCAGTGCAAAAATCTAATTCTGTGCTGGGCTGTTACCAGTAGACAAAACTTGCAAGATCCTTTGGAATTCCTATTTCTTAAAACTAAGATATCCTTTATACCAGCCAATTTTGCAAATTCTTTCACTATTAAACCAATGAGAATGCCCATCCAGAAAAATAAAGGTCTTTCTCTGAAACACTGGATTACAAATTGCTGTCACCAAGAGCACCCCAACTGCATTGTGTCATGTATACTTAGTTATAACTGCAGCTTTTCAAAATAGCTGTGTTCCTTTAGATATACTAGTGCAATTTAGAAATTTCACAGTATCCATTCATGATAATAATTTCATTTACCTGTCTCTCTACCTCCTCTTGATGTTTCTTGTTTTCTTCCCCAGTATCCTATGGCTTTCCTTTTATAAGTGGCATTACTGCGAGGGCACAATATTGAAGAAAAACAACACTAATAGGGAAAAATTCCAATTGGGCAGTTCATGCCACATTTCTGCATGAAGCAATGGAGATAATTTTCATCATTGGTCATACTTATAGGAAAAGCTTTGGTTGTTCTATGGTGCATTTTTATGCTGATAAACTATTGAAGCTAGGGTTCACTCCAATGATTTCTTCATAATATAACTACAGAGTACATGAATAGAAATTATGCATACACACTTCAGGAAAAGAAAAATAGTATGTTTTTTTTTTCAATAGATTGTGTTACCCTCCTATGGGGACGTCATAGAAAATCCCTATATTGCTGGCCCTTACAGAAGAAACTGAAAATGCATGGGCAGCAATCTCAACAACCAAGGTTACCCAACCAACAGTTCCACGTACTAATAAATATCCAGAAGCTAATGGCCACCACTTTGAGCACCTCTTGTAATTGTAGAAGCCAAAGGTAATTTGTATAATCTCATGCACTCTCAATAAATTATATTAAAATATTTATACAAGTTTCTCTTTTCCTGAAGTGTATATACATTTTTGGGTGGACTTTGCATATTGTATGTCCTAAAGTAAGGAGAAAAGTGAAAAGTAAAAATTGAAATTAATTGATAATGGGCATAATTTTTACCCACTGAAAAATGGAAAAATTCATTTACTCCTGTGTGGACTTTAAATAAATTGTCCTTTTATTTCTTTGTCATGTGAATATGCATTATCCCTGTGTATAAATATATACATGGTACCTTGGGGAAGGGGGAACTGTAAGACAAAACGTCATAAGCACTGGAGTTGTAGATATAGTGTACTTTGCTTACATGACTCTCAAAGGACCTTTAAAACCAGTAATGTTCAAAACATGGCAACTGATCCTTTTTTTTTTAACTGTCCCTACGTTAGCGATTTGTGACATACGGTAAAGGAAGGGAATGTGGTTTGCCCCTAACATAAAAACTAGAAAAGCAAGGCAGGCACAGTGCCATTTCTTCTTTTTAACAGTGCTCCAGTTCTTTGGTACTTCTGCTGAATTAATTCTTCATGGGTTTTGAGAGCTAATGACTGAGCTTACAATGAGTTTAATCAAAACAAGACCCTTCAGGGAATTAGAACCTTGTACAGAGTTGTCACTAGAAAACATCTAGAACTGTCTCCGGATCACAGAATCCTGGAAGAACTTTTCACTAGTTCCTGTAAACCAGATCCCCATATCTGCTATAGGATCTGATTTTTCCAAAGCTTGATGGTCATACTTTCCCTTCAATTTCCAGGAGATGCTTTAAATATTGATAATAAAGTATCTTTTTTCTTTTTTCTGCCTTAAATATGTGAATTATCTGGTATGTGGTAAGTTTTAAAAAAAAACCTGTTATTTTTTTTAAAAACTTACTATTTAAAAAAATATATGTTTAGGTAAAGATAGCTGATTAAATTGTTTTGGTGCAAAAATCACATAACAGTAAGTGTTGGGATCTACTCAATTTTATTTAAATATTTATAAAGCGTTTTATGTCCAGTATTAGTATGTAAATCTTGTAGCTTATGTGTAGGGCTCTACAGCACAGCCTGTACTGCATGTCTCAATCAACAGCCATGTGAAGTAAAACACATGCAGAACCACACTTTGCTAATGTTATGCATTCCTCATAGGGAACTGAAGTACCTCGGAGGAAGGTAGTAGTGTCACATGCTCTTTGTTTTTGGTTAATGACCATTTATAGTTTTCATTCAGACTCCAAAATTAAACAGAAAAGCAGGAAGAATTAACTCCTGATTTCTCTGATAAGGTGTTCTGTTTCTAGCTCATTACCACCATCTTTAGGATTGCATACTGCCATATTTTATTAGAGAACTTCACAAGCAACTGAATCACAGCATTTATTGTGCCCCGGGTTGTGTTTTTCTTTGAAATGCTTATCATCTCCATTAGGCTATAAGTAACTTGAGGTCACATACTATGTGCTATTTATCCTTATTCTTCAACAGCGGTAGGGTTTTACCTTAGTATATTCTAGAATATGGATTGAGGGGGTGATTACAATGTGAAATTGTAGAAATTAAGAGTTAAAAGAGATCTTAAAGAAATAATTAATATAACAAAAAAGAATTTTCTGTAACTTTCCTGCACAATGCTTTGGTTAACCCACTATTTTAACTTTTCTCTGCCATGAAATGTACTGCCTTGCAAGGGGGTTCATTGCATTTTCAGTCAGCTTTTATTGTTGAAAGGTTCATCATTAACATTAAATCCAAACTTGTAACTTTACCCTTTGGTTGGTCTAAGATCTGTCACGTATGTCTATCCAACATTATCTAATTCATTTTCCGTGACAGTATATTAATTATTTAAAGATACTATCGTAATCTTCCTTGTCTCCCCTGTGCTCATCCTCTCACTTTATTCAAATGTTTCTCATAGACCTGATTTCTGGATCTTTTACCACATAGGTTCATTTTTTTTTTCGACACTAACAGATTTTCAATAACCCTTTTAAGTGACCCTTCCCAGAAATAGAGCCTAATACATGTGGCCAGTGTCAAATACCAGATGCCTTTTCTTTCCTTAACCTACACCTGAGCCTTTGTTAGTGGTACTAAAACTGCTTGAGATATTTTAAATCCTATCACATCACAGTTTTCTTCTGTGTATTCCATGAACTGAAATCTTTTGACATTTTTTCTTGCAAAATCCTGTGAAGTCAGATGTCCTTAGTTCTGAAACTGACAATTAACCTTCTTCACCCTTCATATGAAATTCCATATTGATTTTTGTAATAAATAAAACATCCTACACAAACTAGGTAGTTAGCTCTTTCAGAGCACATAGCACAGGAGTAACATTATGCTTAGTATGCAATTAGTTTAGAGTTCAGCCCCTGTGGGTTTGGACACCACTCTATCCTCATTGCTTAGCAAAATGGGTGGCATAAGTAGTTGCTTAAGAACAGTATTTCTGGGGCCAGGGATTTAGCTCAGTGGTACAAGCACCTGCCTGGCAAGTGCAAGATCATGAGTTCAATCCCTGGTACCAAAAGAAAAAAACGAAATAAAAAAACAGTATGTCTCTACATAACTCTGCGTCATATGATTCTAAAACAACAGTGAATTTCGAGAATTAGTTTCATTTCATTGTCAATCCGTTCAGTCAAAGCCCTTAACTAAGGTGATGTTAGAATGACAATGTTTGAAATAATCTTCCTAACAAAAGACAAGTGCCATAAAACCCCAAAGTTAGTGCTGGATTGCAAAATATCCCTCATTTTACTTATGCATCTGATCTTTGTGTCAGCAGCTAGTGATAACATAACCTGAAAAATTATTTTTGGTGAGCACATTGGCTGTTCATATGCTGGTCTCTACAACACTGGCTTCTAATTAGTAGGTTCCCTTATGGTTGCTCTTGCCATTTGTAAGATTCAGAGCCGAAATGGGGATGTTTTATTTTCATATAAAATATATTTCATACAAAATATTCGCTTGAGTATGTGCAATTTGTCAGGTTTATTATCCATTTTTGTGCCCTTGCTTACTTAAAGGCAAATTCAAAGAGAGCTCAAGAAAATTATTTTTTAGGTATACAAAGATGCCATAAATATATCATAGGCACTCCTAGAAGAAACAAGCTTCTCTGCAATCTACGGTTTCTAATCAAAGGCAAACTGTCCAGATTTTGTAGTAATTGGTGGCTAAAGATGGCCTTTTCTATCACACGTGTACTTGAACACATTCTTTCATAATTAAGTCCAAAATCCCAAATGATTTTAGAGTTTTGAAAGCTTTTTATCATTTCTGGTAGCCCCATATTTAGGAGAGAACAGGCAGGCAAACCTCCTGTTCTATAACAACGTAACCGTAGGTACTTCTTGGAACAGGACACAATAGAGACAAGGACTGTTTATGAGTCAGAGGAACATAAGCTACTGTCAACGGGAATAAGAGGCATCAGATATTTCTGGTGATGAAAACCTTTCAGTGAGGTGAAGCAGGCCACGTTCCATTCCTTTTATTTTCAGAGATGAGATGGATTTGAAAACCATAACCTGGCTTCTTGATGCAAGGACTCGCCACATGAGATAATCTCCAGCACATTACTATTGGCGAGCAGATCTTTCACCCTTTTGTCTCCATGCATTACAGAAAACGTTAAATCAGTTTGGTGTCCATATAAACTTTTGATCCTAGGAATAGCCTAGGGTACCATCATTATCTTCCCGAGGACCATGTGTAGGCCTTCAGTAGGTAGTACTAATTTAATCTCTTTGCTAGAGGAAAAAGTAGCTGATTTTCTAGATCAATATTTGATTGAATATGTTTGAAATGTTAGCAGATAAAGGCCCTTTTTCTGGTCCAAAGACTTTTTGAACCACAGAGGTATAGCGTTCTAGCTCCCCTGGGATTTGAGTGGAAGGAGGTCTCAAAGATCTGTAAGAAGCCTTCCTGCCTTTCCTTGTGTTCTTCCGGCAAGACTCTCAAAAGGTTGAGATGAGAAAAAGATAAGATCAAGAACTGGAATGTCTTTATACCCATTTTTTTAATCTTTCCTGGGGCTTCTCTTAACTAAAAATAATCGTTTATACCACTAGTTTACAAAAACCTCCTATAATGGGAAAGTTGAAAGAAAACCCATCTGATCAGCTTTAAGGAAATAACCCAGTGACTTTGGCAAATAATTTGAGACCTCAGACTACTATTTATACACTAATTAAACAAGAATATCAATACATCACCCAAATAGGCATAGAAATTTAAAAAGTGCTGAAGGGATAGGTTAGAACATTAGTTGTCTAGTTAGACTGATCCGTGAAATAATTTTTCTTTCACAAATTGTATTGATTTTGTAAAGACATTTACAAAGAAAAAGATGGAGATTTGGAAAATAGTCCATCCAGATAATATTTGACCATAGAAACAAAATGTCTTATTCAGAAGTATATGTCATTGTAATTGTATGTTTTCCTTTTTTTTAAAAAAAGTTTTAATAACCTTTCCCCAAAATAAAACCAAAAAATGAAGTCAGCTTATCTGACTGCAAAGTATTATTCAAAGTGAACAGTGCTATGATATTGTTTTCTAAATCTATGCATGAAATTCAAAGATCCTTAGAGAAAACATTTTCCCTTTAATTCTCTCCTTTGCTGCACATGCATCCCCCTAACACAGAGAGGAAAGAATATTCACAAATTCCTTCTACTTCCTTTCCTATCACTGAACTTTTGTGTGGCTGAAAGAGAAATTTGCTTTCCCCTGGCTACTAACTCTGAACACAGATGTTTTATACAGTTCAGAAGCCACAGCCCATGAAGCCAAGTGCAACTCCTTGGAAAAGCAGAGTCCAGAGAACTTGTTTTCCACATCGTAAGCCTAACCAATAATATTATTTTGAGAAGGGAGGATGACAGTCATTTCATTTTTTTCTTGACAATTCCTTACAGTTTCAATCTACTTTGGTAACATCATCTATCCAAAGTCATGATATTTCTAATGTAAACTGAACAAATATACAGAACATCATTCCATACTTCTTATTCAAAATGAGGGGAAATAATCTGTGAAAGTGACTTAGTTTTCTGTATGTTTTATTTTATAACACTTTGCTGACTGCTGTGTCTGGGATGGGATAGAGCAAACACTTAAGTCAATTATGGAGATAACTGAAGTCTCAAGTTCTGATACTGAGGAAGAGTTATAATTTGAATGAACTAGACCAATTTTATACCTACAATTTCATTATGAAATATACAATATGAATACGGTCAAAATATTTCTTCACACTGCTTGTACATAAACTGAACATAACATATGAGCTAGTGCAACAGGCAGAATGATCTTAAGTGCAAACTCGGATTGCCCCTGAATTTTTGATTTGTAATCATTGCTTCAGGTTTTTCTTGCAACCACAATGTCCCTCATCAACGAGGCAGCTCTGATTGTCAGTCCTTCAGAGACTTTGGTGTTTTTCATGGTCTAAAAGGGAGCAAGGCAGTGAGACAATTATTGGATGTGAAAATTTAAAATGGTGCCAGCAAGAAATATAAAGTATTTCATAGAGCTTTCTGTACTATTACTAATAATCAAAATATGACTCTACATCTCTTTAAAACTTTGTTTTGTAAGGTTCAATTTACATTTCTCTCATTATTATTACTGCACTAGAATTTCTTCAATGTGTTATGATTTAAGGTTTAAATTTTCTGGTAAATTCCTTAAATACAATGATGGGCCTGGGGCCAATATACTTCATTGGCACTTATCAAATCTTTAGTGAAAATTTTGTCTTATCTTATAATGTGCAAACATTAATTAACTCCCCAGGTCACCTATCACTTCAGAATGTAGGACTTGTGTTTGTGAGTGGGGAGGTTGCATATATATACATACATATATATATATATATATATATATATATATATATATCCCATTCCCAGTTCCAGGTTGGCCCCACTATATTGCTTGAAAGCTTTAGCTCCCATGAATTGAATATGGGACAGGGAACCCCACTGAAGCCTGCAACCATCATTGTGCCACAGCAGAAGCATCCTTGGGGAAAGATCCCTATTGTAACCCACAGAACTGCTGGGGGAGCCGGGAACAATGAGCCCTTGTGGCACAATGAATTCTTTGGCTCAAATAACCCCGTGGATGTTCCTACCTTTGGATTTTTCCTGTGTAAACAAACCATCTCCTTTATCATTTCAGTGCTCTTGAATTGAGTTTTCTATTATTTGCACCATCACAGGTGCCGATACACTAACTTTCCATACGTTAAACTTATACCTTTGGCCGTTTTGTCACTGCCTTAGGCACATGGAGTATTTGTGGCAAATAATATAGTTTCCTCATGGCATCAGAGCTGTGCTCAACATTCTATTATTTAAATTCAATATTTTAATTCTAGTATTTAAATTTAAAATTATTTTTTCCAGGGAGGAATTTCTTTTATTCCTAATATCATAGTCTTGTGAAAATCAAAGTTTTAAAATATCTGTTACATTTATGATGCCACCTCAGCAACTCTGAGCATGGAGAATGTACGGTTTGTAAAAGATGCAGCACTACTACCAAAACCCACCACCAAGAGCAGAGGGGTGCACCCCACCATGCACATTCTTGTGAAGCCCACTCCCCACTATTCAGTAGAAGAGGATAAGCAAAGTAACATCACTGAATACTATCTGGAAACACTGATTTTAACGTAATTCCATTAAAGTAAATTTTAAAATATACATTAAATGAAATATGACATCAAACAATGTGGCACAAATGACAAATAGCCTGAATTAAATAATAGGATTTGTCCTGTCATTTAAACAATATTTGCATTGATATGAATCAAGGAAACATTCTCCAAATTAACTGAATAGCTATTATATGTATTTTTAATACATATAATAGTAATCATGTAATACATATAATAGTAATCATTTTATTTTTACAAGAGACCTTAAGAAGATGGGTAAGTTTTACAAAGCAACTGATGTATGTGTGGGAGTACTATGGTACACTTAAGGTCTTACTGCAGGTGCATAATATCTGGCACACCCCATTTATAGGAGGAGAGGTTTATTTTGGCTCACAGTTTGTAGAGATTTTAGTCCATAGTTGGTTGGCTCCAAAGAAACACAACATGGCAGAGGAGCATGGCTGAGAATTGCTCTTGGTATGACAGCAGGAAGCAGAAAGAGAGTGAAGGGAAGAACAGCAAAGAGAGAAACCCTTGCAGTCCTCAGCCCCGGTGATCCCCCTCCTCTGACCAGGCTTCATAGCTCAACACCACATTTAGCCATAAACTCACCAGTAAACTAATCCACCAGAGAATATCACAACCCCATAATCCACTCACTCCCCAAAAGCCCCACCAATGAGCTCAGGAAGCTTCAAGGGGACACCCAGGTATAAAACATAATGCATACTTACTATACCCACCATTTATTTTGATTATTTGATTACTAAGTTCTTCTCGCTTGTTCTTACTACAAAGAATAGGACATGGTTAATTACGTGCCTTCTAATTACAGTGAGGTAGCACAACCAAAATTGGCCATGTATTTTTGCTTTTGTCACTATTACCTATATAATACTCTTTTTGATGATGATTAGATATTCTTAAAAGAGAACAGAGATGAACCACAACAGGTGATATGAATTTGCTCCTAACATTTGTGGTAAAAAATATTAAGTAAATAAAGACAATAGTTAATAGGAAATATGAGCACACTCAATAAAATATTTGAAACAGTTTCAAATACATCCTTTCAAATCAGTCATCTATTTCCTTGAGATTCATATTTGAGAATGATTATACCAGTCATGAAATTAGCAAAGTAATTGTTATTTCTCCACTCCCCAATCCCATGACTTAGTATTCTGGGTGGGAGGGTCACATAGTCCTGCTTAGCCTGTCCTGCTTTCCCTAGATGCCCTTTATCTTGCTTTTCCCTCTTTAACTCTGCTCAAGCTTGTTCTGCAGTCCCAGTTTCTCCCCTACTGTCCCTTTTTGCTCTCTCAAATATACTTGGCTGCTGCTAAAAACAAAACAAAACAAAATAAAACCATTCTGAGTGAAATGGTGAGTCCCCATTCCCCATCAACTGGATCAAGAAATTCCCAGGAGCACAGGGAATAAAGATGTCCTTTAAGTCCTGTGCCCAGGGTCTCCCTTACTCCAGACACTGTGCAACCTGAGTCCAATCTTACAGACAAGAGCACAGGAATGAAGGAAGCTGCCATCTCTTTGGAGTCAGACAAAAGGAGTTGGACACCTGAGTGATATCTATCCCTTTTCTTGGGGGGGTGAGGCTTCTATATACAATCAAGGCATTTTGCACTGACTCTGTCCTTAGACTGGGACTCAGAGATAGCTTTCAAGATAATAAGAATAGAAGATGTTGGCAGTGCATGGAGGCACATCCCTGTGAATGCAGTGGGGAGGCTAAGACGGGAGCTAAGTTCAAGCCCAGGCTCCGCAACTCAGCGACTTAGACCATGCCTCAAAATAAAATAAATATGAGATGGAGCTTACTGAAAAGGCTGGGGGTCCAATCCCCATTATCAACACACATGCACGCAATGCACCACACACACACACACACACACACACACAGGTAGACAATACAAGGAATATAGGAATGGTATCTATTGTCTCAGGAAATCTATTTGAATGTGAAAGACTTTCCAGTAAGAAATGAATGCTGCTTAATGCCTAATAATTTCTCCAAGAGCCACATATTGAGGAATATATTAGATAATATATTGATATAACTATAGAAATAGAAACCATAGTGTAGAAAACGGATGATGTGAGTTACATAGCTCTTGGCAGTTATCTGCTTCTGTCTCATAGACTGATAATAGTCTCTAATGAAGGGAACACAAGTCATGCTCCTGTTTTAGGTATTGCCAGCAATCACATTGCTTTGGGAAGCCAGAGCCAGTATGAGCCCCAGCTTACGCATGTATGAAATGAAAATGAGAAATTCAGTCAGAATTATCCTGAAGATCCCTCAAAAACTGTCACGCCTTTCCCGTTTCTACCAGATTTTCTGAAACAATAGGCATCACCTCTGTTTTTCTTATCCCATTTAATGTCAGGGGTCAAGCTACTACCCACCATTATATATATGCTGTTTTTTCTTCTGAAGATTAGCAGCTCTTCCACTGTCTCCACAACATCCTCAAGGAAGTTGATCGTATCAAACAATAATGAGTCACTACAGCGACTCTAAATGAGGAGAAACTAAGTACCCAGCAGCGATGTTAGATACACAATAGTCTCCAGAAGGATAAAAGTAAGCCTAGCAAAATCGTTGTTTTGTACCTGCCTCCAGTACATTTGTGAAGGAGTGTTAATGAAAAATGAGAGTGATGTTCCCATCACACATTTTTGGATTACTGTGCAGCAACATCAATTGGAAACCTAATGAAACAGAGACCACCTACAGAGGAGGGATATTGTGTTCCTCTGTGTGCCTGCATCCAATTTACCAACTGACCGTATGGAACAAGCTGCCTGTTTGTTTGAGCCCCTGTTTGATTGATCATACATTTAACATTGATAATTGGCAATGCCAATTTCTACTAACTTTCACCAGTAGAAGAATGTTGTAGTATTTTTACTACTGGGCAATAATGTAGGTAGCAAACACATCTTTATTAAGAGTGATCTCAAAATTCCAGCACTTGTCTAATGAAAGTGGGCTGTTGAAATTAGACTAGGTCCCACAAAAACTAATGGATCATTCCTCTATTTAATTCTTTCCATTGACTGCAGCAATATGCTATACACGTATCAGGAAGAACTCCTAATCAAGGAAATAACAATAAGAAACCTAGTAGGTGAGCTCCCATGAAGCATAGCAGGGACTACATAAAAAGGAAAGCTGACGTTCCAAATGGAAGTGTTTTGTTCTTTGTTTTTGCACCTGTTCAAACTGGCATCTGGTAGAAGGTTTGTGACTAGTCAAACATTACTACTTTCTGTCAAGCTGGCTGGGAGAAACAAAGGAAGGAGAATAGAATGTAAAATATTAGTTCATCCTTATGTGTTTTGTTACTGTATTTTCCTTGTCAGGCTTCCTACCTATGCTTATCATCAACTGCAGTTTCTTCTTCTTTTTTTTTCAATTTGACTTTTAGAAGCCATCTGGCATTCTGTACAATTCCCACATTACAGTTCTCCATAAGTCAGTCTGCTGACTGCCTGTCAGGTTATAGAATTAAGTTTAAGGCTTTCTTAATTCATTGTGAGATTCTTCGTGGATTTGATCTATTATATCTTCCTGAGCTTGTCCAGTTGTGGATTTCTGCATGTGATTTATGTTTAGCAGGTGTTAGTTTGCTAGAGCTTTCTAAATATTGGCTTCATAATGCATGGGAGGCTTGGGAAGACACTAGGGCTCAAGCTGTATTGCTATACAACTGGAGAATGGCCTCCCTGCTGAAATTCGATGTTGCAGAACTATTTATTAAGCTTAAAAGATGGATGCTTCAATATATGGAAAAGTAAAGAGACTCAAATTCCATCACCAACTCACCAGTTGCATCTATGCATTCTGTGGCTCTCACAATATGGCATATCATTTTAACAAGTAGGACAACTAGATGAGTTTTAAAATACAGATCTACTCTTTGCTGTGAATTACTGTGAATTTGAGTGGTCTTTCCTTTTCTGTAATGTCCTACTTTTAAACTAAATTGCTTTGTATGATTTTTGTTTTGCTAGTGTAAAATTTAAGTGCCAATGGAAGCCAAGGTATTGTTAGAGTGAGGTTTAAAAGTCTTCTTTTAAAGAGTGTGACTAGTAAAGCATTTAAAATACATGGATAAACATTTGGAAGATGCATATATCATTGGAGAACACTCAGAATAAGAAATAAAGTTCAGGGCTGGGGATTTAGCTCAGTGGCACAGTGTCTGCTTGGCAAGCACGAGGTTATGAGTTTGATTCCTGGTATCAAAAAAGAAAAAAAAGTTCATTTAATAGTGAATGTCCACATAAGTATTTGATAACTGTTACAACTTCTTATTTCTTACATTATATGCATTTTAATGAAGGTATTAGGTTGGGATATGGGGATTTCCACAGTCATCATGATAGTGCTCCATTTTGGCTTATCTTTGTGAGAATGACACAACAATTAATGTAACAAATATAGCAGTTAGCCTCTTATTGGTTAAACATGCAGTATATATGTAGTGAAATTTAGTTTTAGGCACTGTTTCAAAATTATTCTTGACTTGTTTCATATTTATACACCTTTAACCCAGAAGGAAATTGTTATACTCACATTGTAGATGAAGCATCTAAGATAAAGGGAGATTAAGGTACTGTGCATATAGTCACACTGAGAGTAAATCCAATTAAAATGCAGGGCTCTGTGTTCCCAGGCCACTGTTCAGCCCCTTGAGCAATGCCACTTTGCACTATAAATTGTTTCTATAATTTTAAAAATTTATAATGTGTTCATCAATTTGCATATCTGAGTATGAATTACAAACATTAAAATTGGCTACAACCCCTCATCAACCAATTACTAATAAGAAGCACCTAAAAGGTCAAAGTCATGAAGAACCAAAGTAAATACGAATGTGTGTACCTTTTGCTAAAAATCAGATATACAATTCAACATGTATTCATGATTTTTTGACATTAGAAGATAGCTCAAATCTTGGCTTGTTCATAGTGTTTGACCTTGAATTATCAGGATAAATCAAGATGATATTTTAAAAATCATTTTCATAAGATTCAGATACGATATGATCCTCAGATACCAAGCACTAGGTGATAATATTTACATACATACAAATCAGTAAAAAGATACAGTATAATTTGTCAATTGGAAATTGGAACAATTAAAACAATAAAATCAGTAACATAAGAAGAATCTTGTGGCATTATAATGTACTAAATATAGACTAAATAAATTGTGGCTTGGGAATTGCTTGGTTTCTAAGGACATTTCTCCTATAGTAAGATATTTTGCACAATTTTCCACTTTCAGCTGTGATCTCATTCTGTGTCTTATTACCATTCTATTGTTTGACTTCTCAGTCAGTCTTAATGTAGCAATTAAACACATAGCATCCATAAAAATACTAACTCAAAAAAATTGTCAAAAGGACTTGGGAATTCAGAATTCTGTTGAAAAGGTTGGCCATCTCACTGAAAACTGTAATTAAAGCATGTGTGATTCTACGTGTGTGTTTGCTACATAGTTCTGGTCTAGAGTTGAAGAAAATGTGGGTACCTATAGCAGATTGTAACAAGAAGGCACTTTTATTCTCTAGTCAGTGACAATAAAGCATAACTCCTTGGGGAGGGACTTCTTCCATATGGTATTCACACCACTTTCCTTTTAAATGCTGCTAAGTGTGAAATTAGGGTTGTCCCTCAAAGTACATAAGATTAATTGTTAGTAATTGAACACAGTTTGGGGGCTAATTATATAAAATTGATATAAAAAAATATTACCAGATTGATTGAGTTTTATAGTTTGCATTTAGTTTTCAAATTGCATGAGTTGAAAAGTAATAGTAAGAAAATACAAATTCATTCAAAGCTACTAAAGCAAATTAAGGTTTATTAGTTTTTGAAAGACATATGAGTCAAACGCTTGAATGTAGGTAAAGTAGAAAAAATTATTCTGAATTATTCTTTCGTTTTTGGACCGGGGATCAAACTCACGACCTCACACTTGCAGGCAGGCACTTAAGCCACTGAGCTAAATCACTAGCCCTCAATATCAAGTATTCTAAGAGTGTATGGGTTGACCACATATTGTGAAAGTGACCTGGATTTTCCTCTATGCTTGACTGATAAAGATAGAATAAGCCAGGAAACTAGGATCATTCTTTCAAAATGCAAGTTATGAGCTGAAGACATAACTCAGTGGTAGAATGCCTTCTTAGTAGGTATGAGGTACTGAGTTGGGTCTCTAGTACCTCAAAACAAAGTATAAGTTATAATTATTTGGTTTGAAAATGAGGGAAAACATATAATTCATTGCCTCCATTATTCCTAATTTAGTTTTAAATTTTTAGCTAAGTGCTCTGTATTCTGAAATACGGAGTGGATGCTTGTCCTTTATTTCTCTAAGTACAGGTAAAATCCTAAATGTTATAGCAAACAAACACAAGAAGGCTATCAAAGCATCACAGAAGTTAAGCCAGGTAGAAATGTGCTCCAAAGGAACTACACTGTGGGAAGCTCCTTGGGCTGTCTTTATGTCTATTATGTTAGCTGTCTGTCACTGTGACAAAATATCCCAGAAAAACAACTTTAGGAGGAAATGTTTACTTTGAGTCATAGTTTCAGAGTTTCAGTATATAGTAAGCTGGCTCCATAGTTTGTAGGCCTGTGATGAGGCAAAATCTCAGGGCAGAAGGGTACATTCGATGCATTAGTATTTGGGGGAATATTAAATCCAAATCATAACATTTATATGTCCAGACTGGGTGCAAGAGAAATTCAGAAAATGCCAAAATATTTAAAACCATAAAGTTCCAATAAAATCATATTCTCTCTGGCCAAAGGAATTGGAAAGTGATTTACTAGAGAGACAAAAATGTTTAGATAATAACTGCTCTAGTTCAGCAAACACCATAGAAAAATACGTACAGCTCCTCCCCTCAGATCCTCCCCAGCAAAACACAAATACAGAGACTAAATTTCTCCTCTTAAAGGCTTCATCATGGCGTGCTAACTCACCCCAACCCACTCTCTGGAGATTGGCAGACAGGATGAGTAGAAAAATACATGGTGAGAAATTAAATTAACATTCCTAAAAAAAAATCCAGAAAATTAATCTAAAATCTAAAAGAAATTTCTCCAGAAAAAGACTGTAAGAATCAAACCAGTGAGAGAAACCTAAACTTTAAAAATGTTTCCAGACATTTAAATGATTACAATAAAAAGTAAATATGAATTAGAATGTCAGCAAACAACATCAAAGACAGATCAGAAACAATAAACAAAGGTTTAACAGAGAGAAAAAAAGTCAAAATCTATAAACAGACCCAAGGCTAGAGCGAAACATGAAACAGGCAAAAAAATCAGAAAGCACAGTGAATACCTACACATCACCTTGGTAAAACTTCAGCTTCTCGACTGGTGAAGGAAGCTAATAAGCAATCATTACAAATATATACAATTACTTGATTTTAAAAATAATTAGATATTTCCTGATTATAAAACATATGATTTAAATAAAATAACAAAAGGATCACACAAGCTAAAAGTGATATAGATAAGCTCAAACAGATGCAAATAAAAGTGGTACATTGTTTCAAACAAAACAGAGTATGTGGCAGTGTTTACTCAAAAGTAAAGATATTTCTCCTACTCTTCCCACCAATTTTGCCTATAAAAGAGTAAAGAAACTACCCAAATTCATAAGAAAGAATAGTTGAGTCTTGTTTTTGCACAAGGATTTGCTTCTCATGAGATCAGTTCTATGGTCTGAATATGTGTGTTCCTTCAAATTCGCATGTTGAAGCTTAACATCCAGTGTGGTCTGTGTGAGCAGGTGGGCCTTTAGGTTACTAAGGAGGAGTCCTTCACCTTTGCACGGGAATGAGGCCATCTCAGCTTTCCCCTTCCGCCGCGTGAAGATGAAGAAGAAGCCAACAACCACCAAGTGATCCAAACTTTATAGACTCTGCTCTTGTCTTGACCTTATGCTGCTTTCTTTACCCTCAGGAACTATGAGAAATAAAGCTGTTACTTTTAAGCATCCAATAATAATCAGCAATAATTTATCCAGAGAGTGATATTTATTTGGGAGAGCAAAGAACTGTGAAAGGAATACATATGCCATAATATTCTATGAGTATATTTAAGGAAATTTTAAAAACTAAAAGGGAGAAATTAATACATAAACTATTTGGATACAGAATTCACTGGCCTTGGAGACCTAAGGCAGGAGTTGACATTAGTTCATGAATGGAGGTGCTACTGCTGGGTAAGTACTCTTGTCTTCTCTGAATCACTGCAGTTTAAAAGAATATTAAAGATAAACCTTGGCACGTAAATCTGTGCATATATGTAAGGTAAGCAAAGCATGAGATAAATATACAACAACAACAACAAAGGTCTCCTTTGAGTGTTCAGCAAGTCCTTGAGAAAATATTTGTTTCAGACCAGCAGGCATTGAGCCCTCTTGGATAAAACATCCTGGCTTTCTAATTTTGTCTGCTTATGACAAGTATGATTTCATCCTGAAATTATCAACTTTTAGGTAAGCTACACAGTCTATTGGATTCTGTCACTGCAGCACAGAACAAGACAAGACAGCACAAGGTCATTCCTCCCTGGTCACTTGCTGATATTTCCTTGGTACCACCCTAAACTCCTCTCCTCCTGTTTAACGTTCATGATAGCTATGTATCTAACCCTCACCCCAAGCTATTTATTTTTTTGACCCATTAGTTCCAAATAACCACTCTTCATTTTATCCCTGGCTCTGTGTTTTACTATTAGGCACTCAACCCTTTTTTTGTTCTAACAGCCTTGGCTTCTACCAGGGTTTTTGGCAAAGCCGTTTCCTCCTCCTCAAATATCTCCCTGTTCTGCAGTTGTGCTCTTCCTGATTACCCTATGGACTGGCTCCACAACCATAATGTGGCCTACCTGAGGCCAATACTCACATGGGAGCTAATATTAAGTGCCAAGTAACAGAGCCAGAATGACAAAACACCTAAGAAAAGAATTATTATAGAACCAAAAAAACACTGACAAAAGCAAAATTATGCTAAGATATTTTAACATAGTGCTATCAATCCAAAACAGGATAATTTTGCTAAAATAAGAATTTAGAGAATCAAAATAAAAATTAATAGCTTAGATATGTGGAATATTAAAAATATGCTATAGAAAAACAATACAATGTTTAACAGGATCTTATGCAATAATATAGTCAAAAACATTTTTTAATCTCTGGCAAAAAAGAAACTGTAACAAAGAATAGCAACCCTACTACAAATTAAAACACCATAATGCTAAGCTTATTCAAGGGTTTGGGTATCAAAGTAGACATCCACGTCAATGGAATGGAATGATATATCCAAAATAGAATTTATGATATATAATAAATTAATATATGAAAAGGTTTTCCTAACTCCATGAGAGGGAAGAATGTTTACTATTAACTAGATCTAATATAATTATTTAGTAGCTTAGGAATTAGATCAATTTTGACATTCATTTTTTTATGAAAAAAATAAAACAAATTTCATATTCAAGTAATAAGAGAATTAAAGTAGTTATTACATTGTGTATCATTATCTTTAAAGTAGTTACTCAGTACCAGACATAAACCAAAAAAATTCTTACAAAAGAACAGAAACAGTTAATAACACAAAACTTTCTTTTCAACAAACTAAGATAAACTAGTAGTACAAATGAAACAAATTGGTGTATATATTTAAACATTTTTAAAACAATAGAATATGTAATTTGCAGAAGTACTTGAACGTCTCCCTATTTCATATTTCTCTTTTAAGCTATCTGTCTATCCACCCATCTATCTATTGTTTATGAAGTAAGAGAAATCATGCCATATTTGAGCTTCTGTATCTGACTTATTTTACTTAACATATCAAGTTGCACCCATTTACCTACAAATACCTTAAGTTTCTTTCTTTGTGGCAAAGTTTCACTCCATCATGCATAAATCCCACATCTTCCTTATCCATTCGTCTGTTGCTGAACAGTTTCCAAGGTCTAGCTATTCTACGTTGTGCTTCTATAAACATGAGTATCCATATATCCCTGTAATACGATTTAGTATCCCGGTGAAGATACTAAAGACGTATAGCCTCGTCAAGCGGAATTTCTATTTTTAGCTTTTTGAGGAATATTCAGACTGATTTCCATAGTGACTATAGTAGTTTACATATCCAGCAACGGTGAAGTAGAGTTCTTTTTTCCCCACATCCTTACTAGTATTGTTAATAGATCTTTTTGCTGATAGCCTTTCTCCGTGGGGTAAGATTATGTCTCAATATAATTTAATTTGCATTTCTCTGATAACTAGCAGTGAAGGGTATTTTTTGCATGTATTTATTGGGCATTTATACTTCTTTTGAGAAGTGTCTAGTCATTTGGGTTGCTCATTTTTGATTGGGTCTTTTATTTTGGAGCATCTGACATTTTGAGCTTTCTATATATTTACTGATGTTCTATATATTCTTGATGTTAGTTCTTTGTAGAATAGCTGGCAAATTTTTTTTCTCTTTCTGTAGTTGTCTCTTCACTCTGTTGATAATTTCCTTTGTTGTGCAGAAGCTTTTTATTTTGATATGATCATATTTGTTGATTCTCAGTATTATTTCTTGTGCTTCAGAGTTCCATTCAGAAAGTCCTTGCCGATGTCTGTGTCTTTAAGACTTATACCTATTTTATCTTCCAGCATATTAAGTGTTTCTGTTTTAGCATTCAGATCTTTGATCTATTTTGATTTTAGTTTAATACATGGTGAAATATATGGGTCTAGACTCAGTCTTCTGTATGTGTATATCTAATTTTCCCAGCACCATTTATTAAAAAGGCTATCTTTCCTCCAGTGAAAGTTTTTGGGTCTCTTCCAATTCCACCAAAGACTCTTAGAATTGGTAACCAAATTCAGCAGGTAACAGGATACAAAATAAATGCAAAATGTATCACAAAAAACAATGGCATTCTTATATGCTAATAATGAACTCATCAAAAAAGCAATTAAGAAAACAATACCATTGACAATTGCATTGAAAAAATAGTGAATACTTAGGTACTAACCTAACTAAGGAAATGAAAGAGCTCTACTATGAAAATTATACCAGACTGAAAAATGAAATCAAGGAGGACATAAGAAAATGGAAAAATATTCCCGATTTTTGGATAGGCAGAAACTCATTTGAAACTGGTGTTTTGTCATTTATTTCTCAAAAACTAAAGATATCCTCAAGTATAAGATTAGGTTTAAAAGAAAACAGAGGGAAGCAGTAGGCTGGGTGAACTGTGTTAACCCAACACCAACTCACTTAGACCACTATACTTCTCATTTTTTAAAATTAAACTTTCATAAAGATTTTATTTGAAGAGTTTTTAAGAAAAAAGGTGAAAATTAGCTATATACCAATGAACTATTTATTACTGAAAATGAAAGATTGAAAAATACAAATAAATGCGAACTTTACCAGTAGCAAGTATCTAAAATAAAAAGAATTCTCTAAATATACATTCAGCAGAATGAAAATATAAGAAAGAACGAGGGATGGTCCCATAAAATTTAATATTTTATTTTTAAAAAATCCAAATTAAAAAAGGTAGCAAGGAAATATTAGCTTAATATATGAGTATTAATATGTTAAACTTCTTAAATTTAGAAAAGCCTTTATGTAAAGGAAAATACAAAGTGTTCAATTTGTGATAAAAGCAAATTATTTGGGCAATAATATTCAAAAGGGAAAATTCAGAAGAATATCAAAATAGTAAAGACATTGAGAAACTTTGCAAGTTTTATAAAACAAAGGTAAGTGGCAAACTGGTCACTAGTGACAAAACAGAGAGAACCAGGGCCTGAATATGCCCTTCTGAGCTGAGAGAGGAGCTGAACTCTGAAACACCAGTAACTGAGACATGGGGCTAGAAAAATTGGGGTTCATAGACAGGGCATTCAACAACACTGTTGTCTCCTCAAACCCTGTTGTGGTTTCTGTTTAGATGTCTCCCAGAAGCCTCATATGCTCACAAATGGGGCTTTTGCAGAGGTAGCTGGATCTAGAGTATTTGACTGATTCACGGTGCAATGCTAGGATTAAAGTGCTATCCCTACAAGCTGATAGCCTGGGTACAAATAAGGCACAGAAAGAAGCTTGCTGGTAGTTACTTGTACTTGATTGCTGGCTTGCTTGCTTTTGTATATTCTGCCTGCCAAGAACAATGTCTCCTCTGTGTTGCCCTCTGCCAGGCCACCCTAGCTTGGAACAAGCTGCCTATGGACTGAAACTTCTACAAACTATGAACCAAATAAATCTTTACTCTTTTAACTTTTGGGTGTCAGGTTATCTCAGAGAGAGAGAGAGAAGTAGCTGAGACAACCTCCATAACACCCTCCTACATCCAGATGCACATCCATATCCTCTGAAGTCAAGCTTTTATTGCTCAGATTAAAAAGGAAAACAAAATCAGACTTTCTGTTTCCAAAGAAAATCAACCAGTTCTCAAGGGAGAATTCAAGATTGTAAGAAAGTGATCGTGGCAAAGCCTGCTTTCTTTGCTGTGGACCTCCCAGGATGATGGTCAGCTCCCAACCTACTTATTCTAAAATGAAGCATGACGGGATAAACTCTGCTCTTCTATATAAGGCATACATCCATTTATTTTTATTGTCACATTCTTAAATATAGATAAAAAGGAATCACTTGGCATTAAGCGATTCACGTAATAAGAAAGGTAATGATCAATACGTGCAAACCAAAATAAATGATAGCCAAAGAAGGACAGAATTTAGGCTAAAGAAAATAAACTAAGAAAAATAAGCTGTCTGTACTGCTCTTTGATGAATATTTCAGAAAATACTGTCACCATGAAGTGTAAGCAAGGTGCTATTAAAAGTGGTTAGTCACAGAATAAGCAGGACTCATGAAAATTAAAAGGATAGTGAAACAGAGTACTATCTCTAATAAATTTTTGGGAAAATTCATGGCATCATGGGTTTGAAAATTATGCAAATTAACCTCAAAATGCCCTGCTTCATTTCACTATTAAATTAACAAAAGCAAAAGAATGTTATAAAAATTCTCAGTTCTGGGAAGGATGTGGTAAAAAGGGATTGTGGTATTACGTATTTGTACAATTCTCTGGAGCTAATTCAGTGATATATATATGAAAAAGAGACATACAAACAAACTTTTGATAGAGCATAATGGTTCTCTGGGTCACCTTCAAGCAGCCCAGCTCTTCCCACTTTCTTGCTTTTCTTTCTCAGGAATAGCTGCCGAAGCAGGACATGATGCCACATGCCTTCATCCCAGCACCCTGGAAAGGAGACAGAAGCATCACACGCTCCAGCATAGCCTGAGCAACTTAGCAAGATCAGGTCTGAAAAAATTTTTTAAATGAAGTAAAAAGGACTGGGAGTTTAACTCAGTGCAAAGACTCTGGGTTTGATTCCTAGCACTGAAAAAGAAAAAAACAACAACAACAACAAAAAAGAAAATCTACAGAATGTATGTTCTGGAACAAAGCTATTTTGAGGTAAGAAAGAACTGACCAGAGCAGCCCGGGATCTATGTCAGTGATACAGGAGAAACAAACTTCCAAACTGCTAGATATCTAGCATGAGTTTGTGTTCTCTAAAAGCAAAGAATGAATTTTAGAAATGATGGAGGTTTAGCACAGAATATATTTATTAGGTAATAATTTCTTTTTTTTGTACTGGGAACCAAACTCACGACCTTGCACTTGCCAGGCAGGTCCTGTGCCACTGAGCCATACCCCCAGAATATGTTTACTCGGGAAAGAAAGCTTGGGCCTGAGGCAGACAGAGGGGTCCCAAGTAGGCTGTGAGGACCCTGACTTTTTAGGGATGTTTATAGGGTAATACCACGAGGCGAGACAGATCCAAGGTGGGGAAAAATGGGAAATCACAAGGTGGGCATGAGGTGGGACAAAACTATGATCAACCAATGAGATTATAAGTGTAATTGCTCAGGTAATATTAATTAAATGGGGATCAAATGGGGAAGCCAGTGAGCATGAAGCAGAACAGAGGCTAAGTCAGGGGGTTAAGTCAGTGTCTCTTCCTGGCTTTCAGAGATAATTGGTACCTACATAGAATACCAATCCCTACTGTTTATCCTTAGGGGATGGATATGGGTGCACTGATTTCATCTTTTGTCTTGAGGTCTGGCCCTCAGTGGAAGTGTCTGTCTCCCCAGTGGTTGCAATGTATCTCACCTATCTTTTACACTGGCTCCTTTAAGGGGTCTGACTGCCTATAATGTTTCTAACTTAGCTGTCTACAACACCGGTACTGTACTTCCTCAAAACAGGATCTCCTTTATCCCAGTGTGTCACAGGTCCCCCGGGTCTTAAACACAGGGTAGGCCACTCCACTGGGGCCTTCAGCTGTCTTACAAATGCCAGCTGCAAATGAGATTCTATCTTCCTCTGGCAACTTTCCTGAGCCCTAAAGGGCTAGTTACAATGAATTCTAGGCTACTGCTGCACTTTGTGGTCCATCCGTGAGTAATAAACCTATTTCATGTAACTTATTATGTGTGTGGGTATTTTGTCTCATTAGACTCTGTCAAATTGGTAACCAGTAAACAGTAAATCTGCTTCACACCTAGTATTTCTCTTCCTTTCCATTTAGTGGAGGATATAGGGAAATTAAAATACAGGAGTAGCTACGTACCCAAATAGATACAGTATTTTGATGTATAGGACACTGCTCTTGTGACAGCTTTCCTTGAGTGAGCCTCTGTTATTAGTGTGTACTTCTGAAACACCCACAAGAGAGCCCTGAGGATATGGAAAATCTCACCCAACATTGCTTTATCACAGTCTACTCTTGGACAGGAATTGCTCTTACTTCTTTCCTTACAATCACTAGTCAATAAAAGTTGCTTCCCATAATGTCTGGAATAAGTTTTGAAAAACAAATAAGAATTAAATTGATCAAAAACAGTTAGAATACCATTTCAGGTCACAGAAAAAGTTTGAGCAAATATGCACATGATAAAATAGCATAGAGAGTAGAGAAAATGAGGAGCAGTTACAGATTCTAGTACACCTTCAACCATGAAGCCTGCAGTTGGTAGATATCAGGATAGGGAAATCATTATGGAGCAGCCAGGTCATGGAAGGCAATACAAAATATCAAGCTAAGAATCTTTGACCTTCCATAATGAAAAGCCAGGAATTATTTAAGCAGAAGAATGATGGCTTCTGGTTGTGTTTTGGGTGTATGCCATGTGGTAGGAATAGTGTGAAGTGCAAAGAGGGGTGGGAGGGGATGAGAGTAGATCAGGATGTGCTATATACGTGGTTATTACAGGACAGCTAAGGAGATACATCCCGTAGACTAGTGGACTTATAAACATAAAGATGAGGGAATCGTTCAGGACTAAATAATTATTTTTGAAATTAGAATTTTTGTAGGAGTTAATATTATAAAACACATGAGATTGTCAAACATAAATACAAAGAACATGTAAAAGTAAAAAAACTGGAACCTTGTGAGACATCAGTGTGAAAGAGACAGGGAAAAAGAAAGAATCACAATGGAATGGAAAAATACTCAGAGGAAGGAGATGAGAAGAGAATAACAGCAAAATGCCTACCAATGTAGTACAAAGTTTCAAGAAAATGTGAGTATTAAACAGTATAGGGAGATTCCTAAGATAGAGACAAAACATGACCACTGCACTTGGCTATCCAAAAGTCACTGGTCAGTTTGACTTACCATTGGCACACCTAATTGAAGGAAATTTCAAGGGTTAGAAAGTTGTAGAGGAGATAAATTGTGTCCTCTTTAAGGGAACATAATTAAGCATGAGAGACAGTGGCAGAAAGAAAAAGAGAGAAAGAGAGAGAGGTCTTTAATTGAGACAGTTAAAAAAACAAGAGTAAATAAAAATACAAAATCTGAGAGCAATCTTGGTGTGAACAGCAGTGGGGAGGATCTATATCATGGGAATTTACATCATAGGTGTTAAACAGAAGGAAGTAGACCTTATACTTTGAGGGTTCAGGACACACTACTCCAATTATGGCACCTTGGCATATGAGAAAATAACATAGCAGGAAAATATTTTCTAACCTCTTCCATCCCTCCCTTCTGAAACAGGCATAAAATAATTCTCCAATCTTACTTTGAAGTAGATAATAAGACTCTCTTCCAGAGGAATCCATCTTATATCTGGACAAAAGGAATAAAGACAGAAACGCAAAGCATTTGATTAGATTTTACTAAGATTCATTTGGTTTATGTATCATTAAATTGCCTTTGGTTCAATTATATTTCTAAATGACTCTTCACTGTTCATCAAATCTAAGCAGAAAAATACCACTTTCCATATTTCCTCTGATCTTCATTTTTGAAGGTTCCCATATTATATAAAACTGATGCTAAGTAAATCTGTAAGTCTGCTCTTATTTAACTGTCCTTTACTGTAATCCATGAACCTTATGTTGGGTGAGCAAAAAATACTGTTGGTTATTACAATTTGTGCATTAGTCAGCTTTTTCATTGCTGGGTATAATACCCAAAGCTTATCAGTTAAAAGAGGAGAGGTTTAATTTGGTTCATGGTTTTTGGAGGATTGAGTTCACAGTCTTCTAGGTTCAAAGCAGAAACAGCAGGGTGAAAGGACTTAGTGGAAAAAAGTTGCTCCCTTCATGGTAGCCAAGGAGCAGAGAGAAAAGCGAGGAGCCAGGGAGAAAGATACGTATTCCAGAGTGGAACCCTCACATTTGCCTCAAAATACTCCCCCTCGCTTGGACTACAACACTTGTACCATCATTCTTGCCTCTTGCTAATGCAGTCTGGTTTTATGAATGTCTTCACTCAGTTTCACTGTCATGGCTGCCTCAGTGTTCCAAATGAATTCAAAGTATCTATGGAAGTTTCTGTAAAACAGTGCATTGTGTCTTCATTTACCTTATCCATTACGTGCCTTCTTATTCTTCTCCAAAGTTAAAACAAGCATAAAAAGTAAACACTCTGAATGAATTAATGATATCAAAGTAGCCATAATAACACAACTAAAAACATTTCCAAAAGGAAACTTCCAGAACTGCTTCAGAAAGTGGCGAGAATGATGGAATTAGTGTGTCTGTAGGCAGCGGGAGTATTTAGAGGGAGTATTTAGAGAGCAACCTGTCTTTTACTGCAACTTTTTTTAAGCACACATCACATACCTTATGTTTTAATGAGCCCTTGTAAGTCCTTCTTCCTTTGTTTGTGTCAAAATTTTGTCACAACCATACAAAGCTCACTAACACATACATTCTTTGTACTTTTGAGACTTGAGGAAAAAGGGATGAAAGCAGGGTAGATAAACTGTGCAGGGTGATGTGGGTAAGGAATCAATTGAGGTCTCAAACGGAGCCTTATTTGTATCACCTGTAAAATAGGGGCAAACTTGTTTGGCTAAGGAAGTTAATGAATAACACAAGACTTGTTGAAGAATGCAATTTAAGAACTGAGGTCTCAAAACCAGAATCTGTAAATACAAATTGTGCCAATTTGGTGGATGGCCCTGCCATTCTTTTCTAGCTATTTTTCAGCATCTCAGGTATAGCAGAGAAAACGGTCTGTCAGATTGGGCAGGGTGAGGAAGCTATTGCTGCGTAGATGTGTTATGAAGGCAGCGATTGGAGAGTTTGGAGAGAAAATAATTCAGACGGTAAACTATGTAGTTTAGGCAAATAAGTTGGACCAGAGGACATGCTAATAGATTAGAGAAAAACTGATAGGTCAACAGATTTTTGTTCTTTGACTTTTAGCAAATCAAAAGCAGATAAAGTAAGAAAGGGTCTTTACCTAAAATGAGTTTGTATTATTATCATTATAAAAACAATGACATGCAGGAAATTTTATACTCACCATTAATTATAAGTACACAGTGTTATTTTAATATATTATTCAGGGATTAAGACTTTCCATTTTCAGGTTATAGTAGAAAACAAACTAGTATTAAATACAGAAAAACAATTTCTGACATACAAAAACAACTTTCTGATATGCATAAAATACGTGTCACTTTCTTATTGTCCCCAACTTAAGAAAGTCCCCCAAAAGCCACCTTACTATTCATACATTTCCCTGTAGATGTTAGAGTTACTGTAAGTGTCAAAGTGGATGTAAGTAATTTTCACTACTCAGTAACAGGAACTCTTGGTTTGCTTCAGGTTGTTAGCTTCAACCAAATGAATAACTGGAATGAAAAATGGGCAGCTGGAATAGAAAATTATAAGAATTAATTAAAAAGCATATCCAAAACATTAAAAATGAGTCTTTTTATGGCATTGTCCTGAAAGGGTGCAGTCTTAATTGACATGGATGAATTTTTCACTTAGATAAAATGTGAGTCAGAAATGGCAACAATCAATACTTCTAAGTCAAGTAAAGGTATATATCGATTAAAGTATTATTAACCTAAATATCAAATTACCTCATTATTTGAATTTAACTAAATCACAGGGTGCTCCATTATACAAAACTTTCACTCTGAGAGAAAAAAACTTGTTAGGAGGAAAAATGCTTATCTATCATTTTGTACTCTAGCATTAGCATTTGCTAGTTCAAATCTAATAAAGCCCTTTCCATGAATGCACCATTAATAAAATCTTCAAAATGGCTTCTCTCAACATTTTCTTTTTGATTTTTCATGATTTAATTATAAGCATCTTTTAAAAGGCTGGTTTTAGTATGGTAGTATCACATCTGCATTTTCAGCAGTATGCTATTTAATCACAATGGGTTATAAAGTGAAACTCCCAGTACTTATTGTATTATCTAGTAGAACCCACACATTTCGTACTTTTAGTGCCCCTGAGTCATCATATTATATTTGTTCATCAACAGTTTAACTGCCCCTCTTAAAAAATGTAATTTGATAGTTAATTTTCTAAACTTGTTATTCTTTTATTTCTCTTCAAAGTAATGACATTTCACATGCCTTTGATATGCAACATTCTGTACCTGCATCCTTTCTTCCAACAAGTAAAAGTAATTTCTTTTTACCTTGTTATCTTTCTTTCTTTCTTTTTTTGTTTAGAGATGTAATGACACTAAATTCTGCCAAGATTTCATGATCATCAATAAAAATGAATTAGTTACTTTATTCCACAGCCCTATATAGTTTTAGGATGTATGTAAACACTATGGTGGAAGTGTTGAAATTGAAGGTCTAAGAAAAATTTGCATATACAGATGTATATTTAGACATGCAGTAAAATTTTCCCTTATTTTCATAGAAAATATTTCTAATAAATATAAGTCTCAGTTATTTCATATTCAAAGAATGATGAAAACTTTTTTAGGTTAAGTGCTTGTTTTCATTTATTAGAACAGAATCAAATGTATAAAATAGGTCATAAACCTGCTGTCGAAGAACTAGAGTCAATGCTCTCCTATCTTTTTCCCTCTTCCCTCTCTTCTTCTCTCCTCCCTCCCTTTCTTTCCTCTTCTTGTTCCTCCCCTCTTATATCACAGAGAAAAGAGAAGAAAATTACTCATACAAACACTTATTGATAATTAGCATAAGCTCTCTAGAAAGCAGGAACTAATTCCTAGCACCATCCTCCCTTCCTGGCATGGACTCTTTGCCATTGTTGGCAATCGACAGCATAACAGGTTACACACAAGAGCAGCACTTCTTCAGAATTGTAATTACATTGGTTTCAGTCCTAGTCCCGACTTACTAGATGTATGACTTTGGGTAAGTTATTGTGCTTTGTATGATAATAATATTCTACTTATACTATTTTTAAAATTAATATTACATTTAAAGTATATAAGAATTTAATATTTGATGATCATAGTTATTTTTTCTCACTTTTCTTATGCCGGGAAGATAAATTACTTTACTCTTATTTTTTCCTTTCAGTTATCCAAGCAGCCCTCCTTTTAGTTTATTCATTAACTTATTCTTCTATTCAAAAAATATTAATTGAGCACCATGTTCCAGAAACTGACTTCAGTTCCTGAGATTTTTTTTTTATTTGAAGAGAAAAAAAAAACAAGAAAAAGGTAGAAATATTACAGAATTTCAAGAAAAGAAGATAAATAGTAAGAAATCACTAGTTGATACATTACACATTGTTCTTTTAGAAATAGTTATTCAAGTTACAGGACATTGTTCTTTTAGGAATAGTTATTCAAGTTACAGGATTAAAGCACACAAAGTAGGCACTAAAGCAGTGAGAGTGCAAACAGATCTGTTCAACAATCCAACAAGAACCTAGAAATATGGTCATCAATCCCACACATCTAAACATACATGCAGCTATATCTTTTATAGCGCTTCCTATTTCCCCCTTTTTTTACAATAGCAATTATACATTTTAAAAATTTTATTTAAAGAGAAGAAAAAAAGAAAAAAAACAAAAAAGGGTAGCAATAATACAGAATTCTAAAAGAAAGAAAGAAAAAGGAGAATGAGAAAAAGCCCCACTAAGAAATCAGTAATTTGTAAATTATGTATTGCCATCTTGGATATAGTTGTTCAAGTTAAAAGTTAAAGGGTACATAGTAAATATTCAAACAGTCAGACTACAAACAGTTTTGCTCAAAGATCCAACAAAGATTCAGCAATATGGTCATCTATTTTACACACTCAAACTTACATGCCGTTATATCCCTTAGAGCACTTTCTTTTCCTCTCTTTTTTACAATAGCAATTACACATTTTGGTTTTATTACACTTGTAGTTCTTATTTACTTTTTACACTAGAGACACAATATGATATTTATAAATATGATTCTTATTTATTTCACTATTGAGGATAATCTCAAGTTGTCTCCATTTGCCTATGAAGGCCTCAAGATCATCCTTTTTTATAGCTGAGTAATATTCCATTATATAAAAATGCCACATCTTTTTCATCCACTCTGCAGTTGATGGGCATCTTGGTTGTTTCCAGGATTTAGCTATCACAAATTGTGCAGCTATGAACATGGGTGCACATATATCACTGTGATATGCAGTTCCTGAGATTTAAGAGTAAATAAGAAATACATTGCCTGACATGACAGGAAAGCCCCCTAACTAAACAAGCAATTACAAGACAAGTGTTTGTAAGTTTTATGTCAGGAATGGCTGGGGCCACTGTGAAGCCTGAGGACGGACCCTGGTGGGGGAACTCCAGCAAGTTACAGTAATGTGATCCGATTAAAGAACGCATTGCTTGCCGTTCTGCTTTGACTTAACTCTTCCACCATCCTAGCAGGCCTCTTCGGATTCTTAAATTGAGTTTATTTGATCTTAAAGAAGGATGGGGTGCTGGGGATACAGCTCAGTGGCACAGCGCCTGCCTGTTAAGTGCGAGGTTTATGATTCCCAGAACAAAAAACAAACAAATAAAAAAAAGGATGGGGCCTCGAGAATCTATGTAGTTAAAAAGAAGTTTATTTTGATGTAAGAGTCCAAAGATGCTACAGCAATTCTTAAACTAAATGACAAGATGAGAATAGAGGAAGACAAAAAATAAATAAACACTGAAATAAAAACTGAGCACTGCTATAACATATCTGAATTGCAAGCAAATTGGTACATCATTCCAACAATGTATAAAAAAGAAGACTTTTCCAGTATGATACATTCCAAGGTGAGATTTTTCCTAGATGGGGCAATTAATTAATGACATCACCTTGTGCTCAGTCATATATAGTATTACACTGTAAAGATGCAAGAATCCTATTTTTAAAAACTTCCAGATATGGAGATTCTACAACATTCCTTTTTAATATTTTCTAATGATTATTATGTTAATTGCCATTACATTCTTGGGCATAACAGAAGCTTGATCATTTCTGCCGCTGTATTGCATATTTTGCACATTTTTCAGCCTCAAATGCCTCTAGTTTCCTCTTCTGTTATTCTACAGCTTTCCCAAACTATTTGGAAAGAGTGTGGAGCTCACTGATGCAACAAAGATAAGGCTCAAGGGATCATCTATCTCAAAACATACTTATATTTTAAGGTGGGAGAATTTTAAAGAAATACAAATTAAGTTCACAAAATAAATTTTGGAGTTCAGACATAAGACAGCTGATGATATGTAGCAGAATTTTCTGGTTATCCCTTAACACACTGCCCCACATGGCTAGATGTGACAGCCGGTGCTGTCTTTGAGTGATTCATTACTAGAATAGTTACTCGTATATTCCCCACCACGGCATATACATTATTCTAGTTTGAGTGTATTGGCTGCTGTACTGAGAACTCCATGTTCTGATTGTTTCTGACATATGGGGGAGCAAAATGAAATTGTCCACAATAGTTTTAAAAACCAATTGTTACTCTTTATCCGTGGCAGAATAATAACAATAATTGTCACCACTTAAATAGTGCCTTTCATCTTCAGACCTCAAGGCACTTCAACAATGTTGCTTCACATTATTTGAGTGAATTTCTTTTGGAAGACTGGGCAAACTGAGAGACACATAATACATGGTTAGCTATGCTAATTTTGTTTTCTTTAACAAATGCAAAATAAATAGCCTACTAAAAAGCTAGATAATATCTAGAAGATAAGCCCTTTCTAAAGTAGGTTATTCTAAGCAGATGTGTTTTGTTTTATATCAATGTAATTTTAAAAAATTTTTTTCACATACACACAAATCCTGGACTTGATTAATTTATACCAAATTTTTGGCTTCTACTTTATCAGACACAGAAACAAGCAACTTGCTTTCAAATAGAGAAATGGTTTTAATGAACAGTAAAAACTACAGCTTTTTAAAGCTTTGCTGCTTTCTAAATTTTATGAGTAAATTTTGTGGAAAACTGTGTAAATAGAGCATAATTATTTTAAAAATAGGAGCCTTTGTTATTAGTCATCTAACCATCATGGGTATACAAAGCACCCTGCTGTACAGACAAAAGACTGAAAAAAAGTTACCTGTAGAGAGTTTTTGCTATTGAAAGAATAAAAACTAAAGGAATGGAGTGAACTTTTGGTTCACAGACTCAAATAGTGAAATGCTAAACCTGGATGAGGGAAAATCACTTTAGCCTGATAACCAGATTACTTAGAACAAAAATAGAGAAAATTAAGAACTGAAGAGCAGAAAATTAAGGTGGAATGCAATTTAAAGAGTAAGTGGATGATGTAGGCTTTCATTTTCTTCCCCCCAAGTGTCCAGCTAATTAAAATGACAATCAAAATGAAAGAGCCTAAACTTGTAAATATCTTTAGCTAATGATTTTTGTCTTTTTAATCATCCTCACATTCAAAGTCTTCTTTCATTCATTTAGGTCTTTACAATAAAATGAAATTGTTTTTCCCCTGTAAAAATCCTCCTTTTAATTTTGCTTATTGGCTTTTCATTATATTACACATATTCTAGCTCTTTTTTTCTCATCTACTCTTTATGATTTTTTTCAACTTTTACCTTGGACAAACTTTACAAAAGTTGAAAATTGTTTAAGTGTATTGCTAGTATTTTATTTAAAATTTTAAATGCTGATTCAAATACAACACTTCTAGGCTCCCTCTTAAAAATAATTACTTGTTAAAATATATACCTTTTAAAATAAAATTTCAAAATGAAATGCATTTAATTTTCTTACTATAAATATCTCTTTATTAAATTGCCCTCACCACCAAGAATGTTCTTTATATTCCAAAGCCAAATCACAATTAAACAGTTCATTAATACATGCAAATTCAGCTTTTTATCTGTTTCTTGATGTGTTATACTCCAATACTCCAGACTGTCCTAGAATGAGTGTTTAGTGACTTAGGAAATCAAAAAGCATTTAGAACCATGAAGTTCAGAGTGGCAGGGCCCATTAAGTAACCAGGTGTAATACCCATTAATTGTTCTTTAGCATACCTATCTTTGGCAGGATTTGTTTCTGAGCCTAGAGGTTAGATCTGGGATTTGCATAGCATCAAAACCCACCCTTTCACTTATGCCCAACTTACTTCCCAATCAGTTAAAATTAGCAAAACTTACTGAATCCCTTCACTCTTTCTATTTCTATTGCCACAATTCTAGTCCAAGCATCATCACTGATTAACCAGTTAACTTCAAGAGTATTATGATTTAGGTCTAAAATCATTCCAAAAGGCTTATGTGTTGGGAAGGTGATTTGGTCATAAGAGCACTTTGAGGAATTCAGCTGAATGTGCTGTTGGGGGATAGGGCCTGGCTGGAAAAGGCAGAGCCCTTGTGACCCAATCTGGAAGGGTATTTCTCCATCCACAGCTCCTTCTCTTTGCTTCTTGGCCACCATGACGAGCAGATTTCCTCAGTGGCAGTCTCTTCCACTTCCTGTCTTGGAACCTATGAACTACAGACTGACACTTCTGAAACTGTGAGCCAAAATAGACCTGTCATCCTTTAGGCTGTGGGTGTCAGAGATCAGGTATTTTATCAAGTCCTTCATAACTGTTATTTCTCCCTCTGCATTACTGTCTGAATAGCAAAGTTTAAAATACAGCTCAAAGAAAGTTCATTTTGAAATATCACTAGATATCTAGTTGCCCAGTCAAAAGACAAGAAAAGTATATTTCTAGTCTCTAACTGGTACAAATTTGAGGTTAAAATGCCTGCTCTTGTTTTGTACAATATAAGGCTCTCAGATTTTCTTATTATTGTGCTCAAGTAAGTTAGAAACGGAGGATGTTAATTTAAAAATTCATTACAAAGTTATTTCCTTAACTTCTATTATTGTGTACCACAGTTAAAGTTTTAGAAGACAGAAAGCAATGCAATACATATTGACAGCCTGATAAATAATCTCATGAGATTTGATAATAATTAATTAAAAATAATTTTATGGGGAATCAGACTTATTACCTACCTCATAACAAATGTATTATATATTTATGACCCAATATAATCTGATTTCCAAAAGTTTGATATTTAACCATCATATTAGTCAGATTATTTCAACAAATAGGATCACCAGATTTTATCCTAACCATTGTGTACAGCAAGAGGAATTGATTTTCATGTCATAGATTGCTCTTGCAAAAATAAAAGACAAAGCTTGTTAAGAGTATTTATTGAAAATAGATGAAAATGCAAATGTTCTTTGCAATGTTTTCTTAATGCTTACACAAAAAAATAAGCAAGAGTAGCAGGTAGAGTAGTGACCAGCAATGAAGTAGGGTCCCTCTGAGACTTGGCGTTGAGACACCTGGAAGATGATAATTAGATGAAGAGAAGAAAGGAGGTGAGTTTTTGGGAATTGAAAGGGTACTAACAAGAAGACTGGAAATTCTGGAGATAATACTAATAAAAAGCTAGCTAAGCTAAATAAAATGACATAGATATCAAAGAATTAGACTCCATAAGAAGTTTCCAAACAAAAACCCAGGAGATTAAGAATTTTATTGAAAACATGAGCAGCAAAGGTAACCAATGTGTGCACTGAGTATCACAACTGGAAGACAGGGTTGATGCTGGTGACTTCATACTTAAAAATACCATAAAAACATCAGAACATCAAAAATGGATGCAACATCTGTTAGAGGATGCAAAGAAGATGACAATGAAGATTAAGGTTAATTGGAATTAGTGAAAAAACAGAATATAGCACAAAAGGCATAAAAATCCTGTTTACAGAAATAATAGCAGAAAAATTTTGAAACATGGAAAAAGAATATAACACACAAATAAGTGAGGCATAGAAAACCCCAGTATAATCATGATCAAAAGAAACAGACACATCATAGTCCAAATCCCAGAAGTCTTACTAGGACAGAATCTTAAAAGCTGTTAGAGAAAAGCTGAAAAGTAAATAATCATTTATAAAGAAAAACTTATTAGAGGGTCAAGGATATAGCTCAGAGCACAATGCCTGCCTGGTAAGCACAGGTCTGGGTTTGATTCCCAGTATCAATAAATAAATAAATAAATAAGAAAGAAAGAAAACCTTATTAGAATTATATCAGACTTCTCATAACAAAAGTTAACAGCCAGGAGTGCTGGAAGTGAAGTATTTCAAACCTGAAAATAAAACAACTTCCAACCTAGACTAATTTATACTGCAAAATTATCTTTCAAAGTTAATAGAGAAATAAAGCACCTCAAGAAATTCATGACCACTAAACCAGCACTCTAAAATCTTCTTAAGGATATTCAAGAAAGAGACAATGAAGCCAACAATGAAGCCAAAAGTCATCAGGTAGAGTGAGCAGTTAAATAGATGAGGGCAAAGAGGGTACGAACATCAAGAAATAATGCAATGAACAAAATAAGTCAATACCTTTCCTTAATAAATGTGAATGGTCTCAACTGCCTAATTAAAATATAAAGATTGACAGAACAGAACAAAAAACTGAAGCCAAACATCATGATATATACAAGATTTAACGCTAAAAGACATTCATAGACAAAAATCAAAAAATAGAAAAAAATATTCCATACACAGGAACCCAAAAATAAGCAGGACTAGCTATCTTATTTTTGGAAAAAGTAGGGTTCAAACCAACACTAATTAGAACTGGCAATGAAGGTCACTATATATCAGTTAAGCGATCAGCACATCAGGAAGAGATAACAATTATAAACATATGCACCAACTTGATAAAATAAACATTACTAAACATAAAAGATTCAATAACCATCAACACAAATATAGCAGGAGATCTTGACACCTCACTGTCACAAATAGACAGATCAACTGAAAAAAAAATACCAACAAAGAAATATGAGTTGAGCCAAATCTTTGAATAGATTTATTAGATAATCTACAAAGTGTTCCACTAAACAGCATCAGAGTACACATGCTTCTTGGCAGCACCTTAAACATTCTCCAAAATAAACCATGTAGTAGCCCATAGAGCAAAAACATAAAAATTATACTGTGCACTTTTTCAGATAATAGTGCAATGAAACTAGAAATCAATGGCAAACAGAACATGAAAAATGGACATAACATGTTACATGATGTGAAAAACATGTAGACTATGCAAATACATAAAAATAAAATAATACACTTTAATAATCAATGAGTCACACAAAAAATTAAAGAAAAAAAGTAGTTCCTACAATCAAACAAAAATGTCAGCACAACATAACAGAATCTATGGGACACAGTGAAAGCAATGCTAAGAAGAAAGTTTATAGCTGTAAATGCACACATCACAAAAACACAGTAAGCCCCAATAAGTAACTTAATGATAAACCTCAAGGTTGAAGCAAAACAAGAACAATTCAAATCCAAATCTCATAGAAAGAAATAAATTATAAAGATCAGGTCATAAATTGATGAAATTGAGAGTAAAAAACAATACAAAAAATCAATGAACAACTTATTTGAAAGAATAAACAAAATTGAGAAACCCATAACCAATCTTACTAAGAAAAAACACAAGACCCAAATCAATGTAACCAGAAATGAAAAAAGATGAAATCTCAACAGACACAGCCAAAATAGAGAAGATTACTAGTAACTACTTTGAAAATCTGCATTGAACTGGAGAATCCAGAAGAAATGGATTGATTCCTAGATAAATATAGATTACTAAAACTGAACCAGAAGATACAAAACCTCTGAATTATCAAATCACAGGCAATGAAATTAAAACAGTAATATAAAACCTACCAACTAAGAAAGGCCCAAAAACTGATGGATTCACCACTGAATTCCACAAGAAATTCAGGGAAGATTTACTTCCAATATTCCTCAAACTCTTTAATGAAATTGAAAGGGAAAGAGTATTCCCAAAGTCATTCCTAGAAGCTAGCATTACCCTGATTCCAAAACAAGACAAGGAATTATCCAAAAACAGGAGAACTATAGACCAATCTTTTTAATGAATGTAGATGAAAAAAATCCTAAAAAAAAATATTGGCAAACAGAATGCAACAAATGATGAAAAAGATCATATACAATGACAAAGTAGTCTTCATTCTACTGATGTAGCATGGTTCAACATATGCAGATCAACACATACAGTACCTCACATAAACAGAACAAGAACAAAAATCAGGAGTATCTCCATAGACATAGAAAAACTTTTGATAGACACCAATACCCACTTGTGACAAAATCCCTGAAGAAAATACTTATAGAAAGATCATATCTCAATCTGATAGAAGCCATTCATGACAAACCTACCACCAACATAATATTGAATGGAGAATAACTGAAAGATTTCCCTCTAAAATCAGAAACAAGACAAAATTGCCCACTATCACTTCTGTTTAACATAATACCCAAGACAGCCAGAGCAATAAGGCAAGAGAAAAATAAAAGGGATATGTATAGGAAAAGAAGTCAAATTATCATTATTTGAGGATGACATGATCCTTCATATAGAAGCCTCAAAAAAATTCATCCAAAGATTCCTAGAATTAATAACCAAATTTTGTACTGTAGCAGGAGAAAAATCAACCGCATTTTTGTATATCAGTAATGAATTCACAGGAAAGAAATTAGAAAAACTATACCATTCACAATACCATCAAGAAAAATTAAATATTTTGGCATTAAACTAACCAAGGAAGTAAAAGATCTGTACAATGAAAATTACAGTATATTAACAAAAAGATCAAAGAAAACATCAGAAAATGGAAAGATATCTCCAGTTTCTGGAAATGTAGAACCAATATTGCCATAATGGTCACAACAAAATGGATTTAATGAAGTCCCAATAAAAATTGCAACAGCATTCCTCACAGAACTAGAGAAAACTATCCTGAAAGTTGTATGGGACCAAAAGAGACTCAGAATAGCAAAACTAGGCAATAGGAAGAAAGCAGGAGGTATCACAATCCTGGAATTCAAATTATATTACAAAGCTACAGTAATTTAAAAAAAGTGTGGTACAGGCACAAAAACCTCTATGTGGATTAATGGAACAGAACAGAGAACACAGAAACAAACCTAAGCACATCAGCCATCTCATACATGACAAAGGGGTCAAAAACAGAGACTGGTGGAAAGGAAGCCTCTTTAACAAATGGTACTGGGAAAACTGACTACACACATGAAAAATCTACATACACATCTCTCACCATGTAGTAAACTAAAATGAAAATGATCAAGATTTAAATGGTAATTCAGAAACATGTCATCTTCTGGAAGACAAAACAGATAAAGCTTTTAAAGATACAGGAAAAGACTTTCTGAATAGAGTATCAGTTACATAAAAAATAAACTTAAGAATCAACAAATAGGATTCTATCAAATTAAAAAGCTTCTGCACAGCCAAGGAGATAAACAACAAGATAAAAGACACCACCAGAATGGAGAAACTTTTTGTCAGCTATTTCTTGGACAGATGACTACAATCTAGCATATGTAAAGAATTTACAAATATTAGCCCCCCCCCATGAAAAGACCCAATTGAAAAATGGGCAACTGAAATGAATAGACACTTCTCAGAGAATAAGTAGAAATGGCAAATAGATAAATGAAAAAATGTTGAAAATTACTGACTGTTGTAGTCAGGGGTTGTGAGGTAAACAATTAGAATCAGAACATGGAATTTATAATATTATTTTATGATGGTCACCCAGAGTTACCACAATAAAGTGCAGGATATCTGTCCACAATAATAAAGACAGAATGTTCAGCTAAGGGCCTGAATCCCACATCAATGTCCTACATGAGTCCAAATGAAGACCCAGAGCTCATGACGATGCCTCCCATGACTCCAACTGGAGGTCTAGAGCCCACAAGGACTCACGCCAGTCTGTTTTACAGATCTGTACTGGGAAGGCCCAAAGATCGGCAGTAGAAGCTAGAAAGTCTAAGCCAGTGGGGCAAAAGAGCTGTTCTGATAGGTTGAGGGTTCTATGCTAGAGCCAAGAAGTCATGCTCAAAACAAGGACCAAGGCTGTCCTGAAAAGTACCACAGCCATCCTCAGTGACATGGAGGCCCTGAGCTCCTTGGATGATAAGAACAGTCATATACATGCCAGAAAGCCAGCATGACGAGTTTCTCCTGGAGATTAAATGGCACACATCTTTCCCTCCCAAGCCAGGAAGAGATGCTTGATATAAGGACCAGAGCTCCCCCAAAGTGATGTAAGGTTCAATGGAACAGATTAGAAGATGCAAACACAACTACAAAAACTGTCAGCCACCTTATCTTTGACAAAGGGGCCAAACATGTTCCCTGGAAGAAAGACAGCCTCTTTAACTGCTGCTGCTGGAAAAACTGGCTTTCCACATGCCAAAGACTAAAACTAGACTCATGCCTATCACCATGAACTAAACTAAAGTCAAAATGGATAAAAAATATAAATATTAAAATAGAAACACTAAATCTACTGGAAGACAAGGTAGGTAAAAATCTTGAAGACGTATCAATAAGCAAACAAGTTCATAAACAAAATGCAAACTGCACAGAAAGTACTTCAAATAATCAACAACTGGGATCCCATCTTACTAAAAAGTTTTCATGCTTCAAAAGAAATCATCAACAGAATAAAAAGAAAACTCACAGAATGGGAAAAAATTTTAGACAAATGTGCCTCAGACAAAGGACTTATATCTAGAACATATAAAGAATTGATAAACATCAGGTCCCTCAAAATCAAAGATCCAAACCAAAAATGGGCATAAATATGTACTTCTCCAATGAAGAAATACAGATGGCAAATAAATACATGAAGAAATGTTCAGCATTACTGGTCATTTGAGAAATGTAAACTAAAACAACATTGAGATTCCATCTCACTCCAGAAAGAATGGCTACCATCAAGAAGTCAACCAAGGGTCAGAGATTTAGTTCAGTGGCACAAGCACCTGCTTAGCAAGTGTGAGGTCCTAAGTTTGATCACCAGAACCAGGAGAAAAAGAAAAGAAAAGAAATTAACCAATAACAAATGTTCACAGGGCTGTGGGGGGAAAAGGAACACTTCTCTAATTGGTGAAATTATATTTTAGACTGATACAACCACTGAAATCAGTGTGGAGATTCCTCAAAACCCTAGGAGTGGAGGTCCCATTCAATCCAGTTATTCCCCTTTTGAGTATTTTCCCAGAAGAATTGAAAACATCATGCCACAGAGATATAAATGCACTATGTTTATAGCAGTACAACTTGTAATAGCTAAATCTTGGAAGCAACCCAAATGCCAATTATCCAAGGACTGCATAAATAAAGTGTGGTATTTTTATACAATGTATTATTACTCCACTATAAAGAAGGATAAACTTAATGCTTTAATAGGTATATGGATGCAACTTGAGACCGTACTCATAAGAGAAATAAATGAAACTCACATGTGTAAATAATCCTATTGTCTCTTTAGTGTTAAAAAAATATTAAAGAGTCATAAGATCCAAAATATACGATAGATATTGTGAAAATGGAAGGGAAAGAAAGTGCTCAACAGGGATAGGGGAATAGAAAAAAGGAAAAAGGGGAAAAATTATATGTGTATGGGTACACATGTATATGTGTGTATATATGTGTATGTACATATATATAAGACAGGTACCTATACCATTAATCTCTATAAGTTCATTGAAAAGAACAGTTTGTGCCTTCATTGTTTGAGCATTTTTTATCTTGTAACCTGAACAACTGCCTGTAAGAGAACAATATGCAATATATTAGCTAGTGTTAATTTCTGCTTTTTTTGAAATTCTGTATCATTTCTAACTTTTAATTTTATTTTTGAAATAAAAAATTGCAGGAGATATCTAAAACATAAATCAGTAATTATTAAAAGAAAAATAATAGGAAATAGGAAAACACACATCGTTGTTTTGAAAAAAGGAAGAGTACCAAGAGACAGAGAAAGGACAGACAGACAAGGGGAAGGGGGTGAAAAATACAGTAAGATGTGTTACGTGTGCATGTCACCTCCCTTGGTGACTGTAGTCATGCCTATTACAAAATGTACAAATAAAACTAAAAATTGTTAAAAAGAAACAACTAAAAGGAAACAAAACACATTCTATACTAACAATTTAAAGAAGCAACAGGAAGTAAGTTATCCAGAATTTCCAGACTTAAAAGTCATAAAATATGTTAAAAAAGGTAAATGTTGATATAAAAGTCAATTTTAATAGAAGTCAAATAATGAAAACTTTGGCCCATTATATATTTTTACAGTACTTGATTAACCAAATTGGTTTTAATGACATAATGCCTATTATGAAAATTTTTATCATAGCAAATTTTAAAATGAGTCCCATGATCATTGGCCTGGTACTTTTCTCACTATTATAAACTCAAAGCACAAAACTATCAGAATAACCATGAATCAAGTTATCATCAATGCAGAGTTCCTTTATACAACCCTGTACCTATAAGTAGCCCATCTATAATATATAATTACCCACATAGATTATGAAAAATCATGTTAAGTATTTTTTTTGAGACAGGGTTTTGCTGCCACAAGTATTATCCATATAATTGCCCATATAGATTATGAAAAATCATGTTAAGTATTTTTTTTGAGACAAGGTCTCGCTGCCACAAGTATTGACTTGTAGCAATACTCATGCCTCAACCTTCTAAGTACTGAAACTACAGGTGTCCACCACCACACCTGTCCTAAGTAGTATCTTTACAAGTGTTGCTTTAGATCAGACTTAAAGAATTGTATTTAGAATTGGTTAATAAACTGTTTCAGTTTCTTGTGATGCTATTGAACAAATTTTTAAAAATGTAATAGAATCATTGACATGTCCTACAATATGTATAAGCCTAAAGCAAATAGCATGCTATTTTCAGGGTTGTTTGAAAAATAAAGTTTATCAAGCCTTGCCAAAATATTTTATGACTGAAGTAAATAAAGTATTCCCCCTCCCCCAGGGAAATCTTTTCTGTGACATCATAGAGAAGTATCTGTCAAAAGGAAATCTATTGGAACTCAAGAATTCAGTTCATAAGAGAGTCCAATGAAAAATGCTAGTATTATACTAACTAGTAGTATCTGTACTAAAAGTATAAAGCAATTTATGGTATAAAAACTGTATCAGTCACCACTATAGATTATTTTATATACTCTTCTGTATTAAAAATGTCAATATTTTTCCATATAATTTTCACTTACAGAAGAAGTCTTCTCCAACAAATGATGATTATTATGCTGTCTCTGGTACAGTCTTAATTATGCATTGTTCATATCTGCCACTGAATTTCAAATTAAAGTAAAACATTTTAAAGGGGCATTTTAATGGTTCTAATTTGCCTGGGTTTTAAAGCTCACAATTGTTCCTTTTATCTTTTGAAGTATAATTCAGTTTATGCTTTAAAAAATAGGAATTCAAAATTAAAGTTTTATTTCTGATCTCCAATAAAATTTAAAAATTACCAGTAAAATCTTGAATTCAATAATTCAGCTATTTGCAAATAAAATCAAACATTTTAAACATCTTTCTTATGTCAATAAACACATTAGAGAATTTTTACATTTTAAAAATTTTTATTTTAAAGAGAATAAAACCAAGAAAAATAGAATAAAGCCAATTAAACAAACCAGTGTAAATGACACAGTACTTCAAAACAACACAAAATCAACAATGATTACCATAATGCCTCTTATTGTCTTCAAAATTGCTGCAGATACCTTCAGACACAGTAAAAATCAAACTAAACAGAACAGAATAGAACCAATAAAAACAAAACAATGGATGCACGGGATTGCAAGATGGCCGACTGGGTGGCAGCATGATAAGAGCCTCTCTGAAGGGGGCCGGAAACATGACAAGACGGAGAAAGAGCAAAAGGTCCCCAACTGTGGAACCAAGGAAAGTGAGTTCAACAGAGGTAAATTCAGAGGAGGTTGAGAGCAGCAAACCTGTAATGTCAGAGACAGCCTTATCGGAAATAAAGAAATACATCCGTGACCTCATCCTTGAATTTAAATCTGAAATTCTAACTCAGGTGAAGCAAGATATAAGAAGATTAATAGAAGAAGTCCTGGGTAATCCTCAAGTAGACACAAATGAAAGAACAGAGGAACACAGAGAAAGGAGAAAAGCCTTTGATGAAGGATATAAACAAAACCTAGAATATATGAAACAGATCCAAAGAAAATATCAGGAAATTAAAAACTCCAATGAAAGCTGGCAAAAACTTTTAACAGAAATTAAAGACAAACTTTCAAAACTTGAAGATAGATTTGCAAAGTATGATCGTGAAAGGAAGGATCTCTTAAAAATAACAAGGAATCAGGAAGCAACGACACAAAGGCTAGAAGATGACAAGAGGATTTATAACCTAAGAATAAAATATGTGAATGAAGATGCAGCAACAAATACAAATGAAATAAAAAGTCTATTCACAGAAATAATTAAGGAAAACTTCCCAAGCATAGTAATGGAAGTGAAGTTCAGATAAATGAGGCATATAGAACTCCAGCCAGCTACAACCCAAACAGATCTACACCCAGACATATAATAATCAGGATCCCAGAAATCCATCACAAGAACAGAATATTAAAAGAGGTCAGAGAAAAGAAACAGATTACCTATAAAGGAAAACTCATCAAAATCACAGCAGACTTCTCAATGCAAACCATCAAATCAAGAAGAGCTTGGAGTGAAATATTCCAAGCCCTGAAGGAGAATGACCTCCAACCCAGAATGATGTACCCTGCAAAACTGTCTCTCAAAATTAATGGAGAGACAAGATATTTCCACAAGGAGGAACTGGGGTAGTTTGTGACCACCAATCCAACCCTGCAAAGAATACTGAAGGACATTCTAGAGAGAGAGAAGAAAATAAAAACAACTCGGATGCTGGAATCTGGCAACATGGAGAAAGCCAGACAAAAGGAGAGGAATTCTCATGACCCAGGAAGAAACTGAGGAAAAAGAAAAAGAAAAAAGAAAGAAGAAGAAGAAGCGTGGACAGAGGGCTGGAGCTGGGCAAGCCCAATCGCTGTACCGGCACATCTTAAAGTCAAGTGACTCATGATCAAGCTGAGTTGGGTTCTGGCTGTTCTCTCCTGGTGGCTCACACATGGTGCTGGTTCACAGGGAGGGCTTGACTGTTGGTGACTTCTTGTTCTCTTCCCCCCACAGTCTTGAATGGTGCAGACTCATGGGAAAAGGCTGGGGTCTGGCTGTCCCCTCCGTGGGCTGTGTGCGGTGCTAATTCGCAGAGAGGGCTTGCTTCTTGGGGGCTTCTTCCAGGTCAGAGTATTTGCTAACAGGTTTTTAGTATGGGTAAGGAAACAACTAATCTAAATGAAACACGTACAAACACTATTTCAAAGAAACAACAAATGCAAACTAGTGTAGACTTTACATAGTATAACATTATGTATAAATTGAGGGTGAATTTAAATTTAGTTATAATTAGTGTAATTAAAAAACACTTTTTGGAGATGAGTTCTAAGCAAGAGTTTTAAAAAGTTGTAGTGTATAAACAGGTTTTAGGGCCAGGGATTTCAAGTTAAAAAGTATGGGGCAATGAGATGGAAGGGAGCAATTACAAGGTGATCCAAGAAAACCCAAATGTATAGCATAGCACCCACTTTGTGGCCAAAACACTCCTGTCTTACATCCTGTACTGTTCCACTTACTTCCTCCAGGCCAGTTTAGACACCAGTCTCTGGAGTTTTTCAAAGATAGTAGCTTCTTAGGTTACAATCTCTTTTCAGTGCAGCTCACTGAGATTCTACCCAAGATAAAAATCGTGAATAGGTGATAGGACCATTCAATTGAGACTTTACTGGGGATTGAACCTGCAGAACAAGGAGACAGGAGGGAGTCCTAGGGGAATGTGATGTTGATATACAGAAAAAGTGCCCCGCATATGTACTGTTTTGTACATTTCATGACTCAGTTTGAGGACTTTCAGAGTAATGACAGAGGGGGACAGGGTCATCTACAGAGTACTGGGCAGTCATCTGAGGTAGTTCTGTGTTTCAAGCCCAAACCACTGTCTCTCTGAGGGACGGAATGGACAGCATCTAGAATAGTTTCTGCTGTAACAGCCTAGAGAACTCAGGGTGAAGCAGCTGCTTCATTGATAGCACCTGCATTTCCATAAAAATGGAGGGATGCCATCTCTTTGGAGGAGTTTCTAGGAGGACTAGACACACTAACCATGGCCCATTGGGGTTTGGTGATTTCAGGGTTATAATTAGTGAGCCTAGTCCTTTCCCAATCTTTTCCTTACTAGGTGCACTCTTCCAGCTGATCCTCAGTAACTGAGCATCTTGGAGTGGGGTAGAGGGCATCAGCTGTCTGCCAATCAGAGGGCCCTGTCAGTGGGCACTGAAGTAACCCTAGAGGTGCAGAAGATATTGGGACTAGCAGGTGAGGGAAAGCAAGGAGAGGCACATGACAGCTATCCTGGGGCCATGCCCTCTTCTGGCTGTCAGAAGGAAAAAGAAAGGGTCCAGCCTCATACCTTTTCTATCTCACAGTCTTTCTCACCATCATTATGTTTTGTGGGTATTTGATCAAAATATAATGGTAACATGATCAAGTTTCTTATAGCTAGAGAAGTAGCATATGCACGAGGCTAACAATAAAGATGTGTATGTTTCTATACTAACGTCAATAAACATCTGGTGATGTCAATTAAAATGGGGAAAATATTTTGATAAATTCAAGAGCTACTAAGACATACTTTGGTTTATTCTAGTAAGAAAATAACTAATAAGTACAACCAGAGCCTCTACTGTTTGTTTCTAATAATCCACCAAAAGTCTTCAAAACCTATAGTGAACCCCTATGAAATGAACGACCAGCTGTGCACCTTTCAGGGAGAACTTCCAGAGCTGTAGTGCTCCTGTTTATCCCCTCCTTTTGCAGAGAAAGTGCAAAATGACCTCCACTTGATTCTTCCTACAATTCTACCCCTTAATTTGTAAGTCATGGAAACTGTGTGGGAATTCTGTCAGTTTCCTAAAATACCCTTTGCAAATTCACTCTGAATCTGCAAATATAATCTTAAAATGGAGTTTGTTCGTTTTTGAGGGAAGAGGATGTTCTGAACTCAGGCCAGAACTCCATTTACCACCTGAATTCTATAATGATCTTTAACTCTGACCAGCTGACTACAATGGAATTCCCGGACCAGGGGAGCAAGTGATAACACTGTGTCAATATCTCTTATTTCTTGAATTTACATGTTTCCCTTTTCTCAATGCTCAAGAATTCAGATTAATGGCTGACAGCCCCACTAGGGAAAACAAGGTAAAAAGTTCACAGTACGCCTCTGTAGTATTACAGCAGATTTTCCCTTACAGATATTAGCCTCTCCTTCACTGGGTGACGTTGGGTCTGTACACTGAAAATTCTCTAGTTCACTGGCTCCACTGAGGCCTCTCTGTTAACCAGAACTAGAATAGCTTTTGTTAAATCAATCAAGACACACCTTAATTGGCTGTCTATTTCATTCCTGGGGACCCCATAATTAATTAACCACAGCTAGAGATTTTTGCTACTGAAGCCATTCCCTGATACCTGAGTGTAGCATCTGGCTATTAAAACAATGCCCAGATTGCTTCAGACTGTTAACTGTCATCACCTGGGCCAGGGCCCAGTCGGCTTCTCATATTCCCACTGAGATCAGGAGTACCATTTTTATTGTAGCTCCTTCCACAGCATTCTCAGCCCAGAAAAAAACGGAGCCACAAGAGCACTTTTAAATATTTGGGCATTTCCCTTTTCTTTCTATTTTTATAGGCAAGTGAATGAAGTCTTCAGAGCAATGGCAGGATATAGGGGTGAAACGTGGAAAATTTACTCTACTTTCTTACCTCCCAAAGTCTTTTAAATTCTTTCCTCTACCTTCTGCCAAGGAGACCTTTTCTGGTCTTTTATTTCACCAAGTGAGGCCAGCAAGGAGTTCCTGTTTGCTTTAGAAAACCTAGAAAATTATTAAAACAACAAAGGTCTGAACTATTGCAATGAATGCAGTATGTCTTAAGAAAGAATGCATGGGGCTGGGGATTTAGCTCAGCGGCATAAGCGCTTGCCTTGCAAGCACGTGGTCGTGAATTCAATCCCTGGTACCGATACAAAATAAATTAAAAAAGGAATGAATGCACGATAATGAATATAGCTCATTTGTGTTTAGAAATAATACATCTTATATTTTCAACATTGCTTTATATTAAAATGAGTTTAAAAAAATACATGATGTCTATCATCCCCCTCTCCCATTCTGAGACATTTAGAACAGAATCTCTGGGGTTAGATTAAGCATCTGCAGTTTTCAGATCTGACCAGGTGATTTTGATCTACAGTGATCAACTGTAGAACTACTGCTACAGATGTTCTCATCTACAACTAAGGTTTCTACAACCATGTATATGCTATGGTAATAACACACATTTATAAATCCTTCTAAGACTGGACTCTCAACTTCAGTCCCCAAAATAATATTTCAATTTGTCCCCAACCCTCAATTTTCCAAGAAGCTGATGGCTTAAACAATTTGAAGTGAACTATCAAATATTTTCACACTTACATGTGCCAGGAACTACGCCAAGTTGAGAGTAAACAAACCATTGCTGGTCTGGCTTTGTGTTCACAATTAATTGCCCATTGAGGGGTTCTTTGATACCATTGCCATTTTGAGATGGATCATTTTTGGTTGTATTGGCTCTTTGTGCATTGTTAGGTATTTAGCAACATTCCTTACATGTCCATTGGGTGCCATTCATAGCTCCTTTCTTTGCTATTACAACTAAAAACTAACAGTTATTGCTACATGTACTCTGAGGGTCAAAATCGCCTTTAATTTAGAGTTATTGGTTTATGGTTGTCTCTTCATAAAGATCTCTCAAGAACCTACATTTAAACATCTTACTAAATATATTGATTTTCCTTCCATTCTCTTTAATCTTAGATGTTGGTATAATTATGAATATTTCTTTAATCCAGAAATCTCTCTTTCCCAGGACTACTGCATATTCTGTGTAACTGATGTGTTCCAGGTAGGACACAAGGAAGATTTCATAGTTCTCTTGAATGTTATGTTCCTTAAGTCTCTTTAATAACATAACAGCCCTTTGCCCATGTGCCTTTGTGTCTCTTACCATTGATTGAATGAAGACATTGGGTCAACTGTGTAATTACATACTGGCATTCTGTATTTGCCTGATTGCTTTCTTCCATTTAACTTGTTGTTCTGTCCCCTCTCCACCATTTTTCCCTGATAAACTAGAAGTTATATCCAAAAGCATGATTAGAGAAATGTCATTTATTTAACGTGACTGTAACACATCAGTTGACACACAATGTGCAGTGTCCTATTTTAGTTGTAGGTGTCATGTCCCAATTCCACTACTGTAAAATTGATAGTTTTTGCATCTTGTGAATATCTCCTGCAACATAACCTTTCAGCTGATGGTTTCAGCGTCTACTGTTGTTTATTGCCTAGTCAAACTTTCCTTTGGGAATTATGAAATGTTCATTTTCTGGAAATCCATCTTTGAAACAAACAATTTGAGATGATAAATATACACCTGCAGTGGATATATCATGCAGTAGGTAAGTACCTACATTCTGAAAGTAAGGACTAGAATGTTAAATTTGGAAGTCATCAGCATGGGGCTCACATGTAACATCCAGACCAAACAGTCTTGAAGGAGTGAAAAGGACCCAAAGGAGGTACTAAGAAGTGTGACACAGTGGTAAGAGTATGTTCTTAGCAAGTGACAGGTAGCACCAAGACCCCCAAACCCTTTGGTATCTCTGTGTTGCTCTCAGTATAAAGTCTCAATCGACTATCAGTATATGAGACTCTTTGTGATATGACTCACTCCATTTGATTCCTACTTATCTTAAAAACATGAGACTTCTACTCCTTAACTACTCATATTAAAAATGTGAGAGTTCTACTTAGGGAGAAGATGCTGAGGAACCTGTTGCTGACTGTTTCTCAGTGAAGCCACTGCAACTGGTAAAAATTATTTTAAAAAGCAAAACATTTAATATTTCTGAAAATTTTCATATATGTTTTTTTCTTAAAGGCAAAATAGTTACTCAGAATAATAACATTGCCACTCTTGCCCTTTTTGCTTTCCAGCTGAGCCTGAGTGACACTCCATTTGCAATGCTGTCCCCAACTTGGGGTGACCTCTCCCTTTAGTTCACAATCCAGAGAGACTGGGAGGGGCAGGCCATCAACATCTTTTACATGCTCCAGCTCCATGTTAAGGAGGCTAAATTCTAATGAGTACAGCTAAAAGTCACAGGCTGACTTCTTTCCATCACTCTCTACATATAGGTAGAGATTCTCTCTTAAGATTAGTATGGCCCAGAATACTGGGCCTCGATCATCCTCATCCAAGATAACTCACACTGTGAAAGTCAAATGCTAGAAGCTATGAGACAAAATACAGGTACGCTAAGAAGCACATAAAAAGATGATCAGTACTGCTAGCTACTGGAGAAATAAAATGAAACTGTAATGATAACATTTCACATCACTTAGGATGACTAGAAATGAAAAAAGATATAGTAACATATGTTATGGAGAAACTGGAACCCTCACAGACTGCTGGTGAAAAATCTAAATGGAAACATTTTGGAAAACAGGATAACTATTCTTTAAAAGGCTATATAACTTTAATATTATTATATGTTCCCCAAATTCCACCCTAGGTATCAAGAGAAATCAACTGTATAAACATGTAAAATATTATACATGAATGCTCATAGCAACATTATTTTTAATAGCCAAGAAAAAGAAAACACATATGTCCACAAACTTACAAATGGGGAATAAATAAAATGTGCCTAGCCACACGATGGAATAATAGTCAGTCATAACTGCAGTATAATACAGGCCACAGCATGGATAAACCTGAAAACATTATGCTAAGCAAAAGAAGCCAATCACAAAAGGTCATATATTTGATAATTTCATTCATATGAAACATAGAGAATAGGAAAATCTATGAAAATAGATTAGTGGTTGGCTAGGAATAGGGATGGGGAAAGGGAAAGGATGTGCAGTGGACAGGAGGTTTCTTTGAAGGGATAAAAATGTTTTAAACCTGTAATGGTTGCATAGCTCTGTAGATTTGTTTATGATGGAATTATGAAATTTGAATGGCTAGATTATATGACATGTGAATATCTCATTGAAGGTATTGTAAAATTATAATCAATGTCTTCCTGTACTCACCAGTGAATCCTTGAGAATGTGAGCCGTGCCTGTATCTACTTTGTTCATCATGGAGGTCTAGTGCAGAGACGAAAAATATGGGTTTGTAGAATTCTATCAACCTGTTTGAGTTCCAGCATTATGACATATAAGTTGTGTGGTTTTGGAAAAAAGTGACTCAAGTTTTCTATACCCGTTTGTTCACTTACATAATGAAAGTGACAGAATTAAAATCTTAGAGGTGTCAAAATCATTCAATGAGATAATATATGAAAAGACCTTAACTAAAATGTCTGGTCCATAGTAAGTTCTCAAGAAATGGTGTGTCTCCTTTATAGCAGGTACTCGATAAACATGTGCAAGGAGGAAAGGAAAGTGATATGATGTTTGTGTGAACAAAGAGGCTTGAGCATAAGATGTCAAAAACATGTAATATGTATACAGTTTGATTTTGTATTTCATGCTGACAGTTTAAGTAGGAAGTCACTACATACTCTTGAGTTGGAGAATATTATAAAAATACTTTTGTGGTTATTCTAATTGTGAATTAAGAGTCTTTTAGAGATTTTTTTTTTCGGGGTACTGGGAATTGAACTCACAACCTCATACATGGCAGATAGGCACCATGCCACTGAGTTATATCCCCGACTACAAGAGTCCTTTAGATAGAGGTGTTATTGGCAAAAAAGAAAAGTAGGAGAAAAGATGAGTAGTAATTTCTGCCAGAAATAAGCCCCTCTCTCCAAGCATAATGTAACTAGAAAGCCTAAATTACCTGGCCGGTGTGAGTTTTGGAAAACATACAAATGAAAGTGATCACTTTTATTGAATTGTTAGTTATAGATGATTGTAGTAACAATGGTACACACAGATTTATTCAGATATTAAGTTAATGAAGCATGAAGCAGGGTGTGAGGGAGAAACTTCGTCAGAGGAATTATTTGGGAATTCTTGTGGAATCGACACCTGCCAGGGCAGGAAAAGAAGCAAAACTAGGTGGGAGGAGATGATAGATTGTGATTCAAGCACACAAAGCCCTTATTTGATCGCACATGCTTTGAAGCTGAGGCAACCTTCAGAGCTCCCCCCACAAAGACGAGGAGAGGTCAGTACACCTTAACTTTGGTCCCGTCAGCTTGCTTTTCAGCAAAGGACAGTTCACAGCAAGGCTAACGTTTGAGTGCTGCCAGGTAGCAGGTGGGGCAGTACCAGTTACTTCTGCCAGAGAGTTCGGGCAGCACAACACATCATCCTTGAAGATATAAGTGGAGGGTTGACATAGTGTGAATTTTCCTCAAAGGTATCCGAATTGGATATCAGGCCAATTGTGGGGTTTTCTTCTTTTTTTATCTTTGTTATCCAATTCATTAACATACACACACGATCTCTGACTCAGTGACTAAATTAATCTCATCTATTATCTATAATTGACAAATTGTAACAAGACTTTATGTAATCAGGTTTGTTGAAAAGTAGTCAAGATACTTGAATGTAATAATTATATCATTTTAGATGCTAAAAAAGATTTTCTTTAATTGAGTAAATTCATTAGGATAGTTTGGTACAGAGTAAAGTAGTGATATCAGCTGTGTATTTCTATTTTTATTGCAATTAAGTTTTTAATGTTACGTATCTGCTAAAACTGCTTTAAAATCATAAGAGTGGAAAAGTAATACATGTATTGAAATACTGTGGTAATAAACCAAGTACATCTGAGGCACATGGAAATTTGATAATATGAGAGAAACTAATTTACTTTTGACATATAAATCTTCCAGATTGCTTAAATAACAAAAGTAGGCTGACATTTTGGTCCACTGAAGTTATTCATTGCTACTGCTATTTGAAATGTTTTAAAAGTCAGGATAAAATACATTTTTTTCTCAGAAGCATAAAAACAAAACTTTTAATTCTTGAAAGTTTTTCTTTTCATTTCTAAAGACTTGTTTTTTTTTTTCTTCTGGGATTTTTAAGTGTTTAGAATAATGATTCTAAAAATAAGACAAAAGGTGAGAACAAATTTATGGGAAATAAAATGTTACTGAAATTCAATACAAACTGTTACTAGTTTGTAGTACCAAGTATCATAAAAATATTCAATTGTATTATTTCTAAAATGATGTTAATGAAATGTTTTTAAACAGAAGCCCCACAGATGCAGGGGGAACTTCTATAAATAGATAAAATAATTTATAACTATTTATTCCAAGGTAAATTGTTTGAGTTTATTGGCTGTGCTAAGAGTTCAGATTCTTCGAGAGAAGTCAAGATGGCTGACCAGTGAGCAACAAAATACAAAGCCTCCTGGGAGAAACAACTCATACACCAGGATAAAACACCCTGGAGGAACCCAGACAGAGGGAGATGGATCCTCTTGACACAGGAAGAAATTAAAATGTAAAAAAGCTCATCAAACACTTTGGGACTATGACTGAAACAGCTAAAAATTATGGGACAGAGCATTTTTGCTGTGACCTGCCAAATTTGCGCTGGCCTAAATTACCGCCAGCTTGAGTCCATGGCAGCTGGCAGAGCTGCCCAAATTTGTTCCTGCTGCCACTCACAGGAACCACAGCAGCGCTGAAGTCAGGGGTTGGTGAGCCCAACAGAGAACGGAGCCAGTGAAGGGACCTTCATTAATCCATGGTCAGTGCCGGGAATGAAACCCCCCCCCAGGGGAAGGGTGCTATCAAATGGGTGACATGTTGGAATTGGGCAGGAGGAGCCTGAACTGGGAGTGACAGTGACTTCAGTTGGTTGCTCTGTCCCCAGAGCAGATTCGTTGGATTTTCTTGGACTGGGCCGCGCCCCTGGCCAGGACCCAATGAGCCATCCCAAATCGATTCCCTGTGCCTAGCATGCACTAACCAGGTGAAGGCCCCTGAAGTTTGGCTGGCCTGGTGGGTACAGGCAGGCAATAGAGGGCAGAGGTCACTCACCAGCATGCTTCAGAGGAACCATGGCCAACAGGGAAGGGGGCTGGGACCTGTACTGTCACCTGTGTGGAGGAAGCTGGGAGCATGACAGGAGACAGAACAGGAGGAGGCCCCCAGCCCAGAACCCTGAGAGCACTGATCCAGGAGAAGGAAAAACAAGGGAGACTGAGGGTGGCAAACACACAACATCAGACATGGCTTCAATGGACATTAAGAGATATCTTTGGGACCTTCTAGATGAGCTCAAAACTGAAATATTAAACCAGGTAAAGCAAGATATGAATAGAGTAATAAAAGAAATGCTCTCAGGAAGCATCTCTCAGGAAGATACAGACAGAAGAAAGGAGGAACACAAAAAAAGAAGAGAAACATTTGATAAAGAATATAAAGAAAATATAGAACACATGAAGCAGATTCAAAGAGACTACCAGGAAATTAAAAACTCCATTGAAAGCTGGCAAAACTCCTTAAAAGAAACTAAGGATAGACTATCAAAACTTGAAGACAAGTTTGCAATGTGTGATCATGAAAGGAAAGATCTCTTAAAAATAACAAGGAAACAGGCAGTAACAATACAAAGGCTAAAAGACGACAAGAGAATCTACAATTTAAGAATAAGAAATGTGAATGAAGAAGCAGGAATACAAACAGGTGAATTACAAAGGCTATTCATGGAAATAATTAAGGAAAACTTCCCAAGCATGGGAAAAGAAAATGACATTCAGCTGTGTGAAGCATATAGAACCCCAGCCTCCTACAACCAAAGCAGAGCTACACCCAGACATATAATAATCAAGATCCCAGAAATTCAATATAAAAACAGAATATTAAAAGCCATCAGAGAAAAGAAACAGATTACCTATAAAGGTAAGCCCATCAGAACCATGGCTCACTTCTTGACACAGACCATCAGATCAAGAAGAGCTTGGAGCAAAGTATTCCAAGCCCTCAAAGAAAATAACCTCCATCCCAGATTGATGTACCCAGCAAAACTGTCACTAGAAATTAATGGAGAAACAAGATGCCTCCATGACGAAGAGTAACTGGGGGAGTTTGTGACCACCAATCCAACCCTACAGAGAATACTGAAGGACATTCTGGAGAGAAAGAAAAAAAATACCAGGATTTTAGGAACAGTGGCAGAAAGGCCTCAATTAGTGGGGCAGGCAGTAGAATGAAGGAGAAAAGTAGACAAAGGCACAAAAATAGCATATCAGAAATGAGGCAGAGAGGTTTGGCTAGAATCTCTAACATAGATGGCCTTGATACACCACATTGTTAAACAGTGCACAAGGATTTAAAACCCATATTACTCAAACTACTCTGCTTAGATGTATTATATCCTATTCCAGTCATTCTACCTGTACTAGATTTGAGGGCACAGACAGTTTCCCGGAAATAACAGGACATAGTCCGATAATCATCCTTAATTTCCTATTAACTTAATCTAAAGCTCTGATTACCATGACTGATCGTAATTGAATCTGATTTGTTAGATCACTGTTTTTGTATTGATAGATTTTATTCAAAGCTGTTATGATTGATAGTATCTAAGTCTGACAGTATAGGCAACTGTACTTAAGATGCCAAGATTCACAAGAATATCCACAATGGTTTGATTATTGCCTGCCTTTGAAGTTTTATACTGTTTACAATGTTTTATTTTTACTAATATTGTTATGTATTGCTATATTCAATTATACTGCTATATTCAATTATGCCTGATGATATAGAGATTCTATTGAAGATAATAAGAAACAACACAGCAATCATTGCAGAACACCTTATACTGTGGTTTTATGACTTTTTGGTTTCATGTTTTTATAGGAATTTGTTTTGCTTTGTTTTGCTAAGTTTTGTTTTGCTAAGAAAGGATAGAAATATATGTAGAGACTCATGCATGTGTAGTTGTTTACACTCTCACTGTTTGAATATCTACTTTGTATGCTTTAATTTTATAACTTGAACAACTATTTCTAAGAGGACAATATGTAGTTTATTAACTAGTGATTTCTTGTTTATCTTTTTTTTGAAATTCTGTATTATCTCTACCCTTTACATGCTTTTCTCTTTAAATAAAAAAAAAAGAAAAAAAAAGAAATCAACTGTTAACAAATGTTGGCGAGGCTGCGGGGTAAAAGGAACACTGCTCCACTGTTGGTGGGAATGTAGTCTGGTGCAACCACTATGGAAATCCATATGGAGAATTCTCAGAAAACTAGGATTGGAAGCTCCATTCAATCCAGCTATTCCCCTCCTGGGTATTTTCCCAGAAGAACTGAAAAGTTCATATCACAATGATATATGTGCATCCATGTTCATAGCAGCATAATTTGTAATAGCTAAATTTTGGAAACAACCAAGATGCCCATCAACAGCAGAGTGGATGAAAAAGATGTGATATTTTTATACAATGGAATATTACTCAGCTATAAAAAAGGATGATCTTGAGGCTTTCATAAGTAAATGGAGACAACTTGAGACTATCTTTATTAGTGAAATAAATAAGAATCATATTTATAAAAATCACGTTGTGTCTGTAGTGTAAAAAGTAATAAAACACAAAATGTGTAATTGCTATTGTAAAAAGGAGAGGAAAAGAAAGTGCTCTAAGTGATATAACTGCATGTATGTTTGAGTGTGTGAAATAGGTGAACATATTGCTGAATCTTTGTTGGATCTTTGAGCAGAACAGTTAGCAGTCTCCCTGTTTGAATGTCTACTATGTATCCTTTAATTTTGTAACTTGAACAACTACATCCAAGATGACAATATGTAATTTATCAAATAGTGATTTCTTAGTGTTTTTTTTTCTCTTTTTTTGTTTTTTCCTTTTAGGATTCTGTATTGTTGCTATGCTTTTTTCTGTTTTGGTTTTTTTCCCTTTAAATAAAATTTTTAAAATGTGTAATTGCTATTGTAAAAAAGAGAGGAAATAGGAAGTGCTATAAAAGATATAACTGCATGTATACTTAAGGATTGATAACCATATTTCTAAGTTCTTGTTGGATTGTTGAACAGATGTTTGCAGTCTCACTGCTTGAATGTTCACTTTGTATGCTTTAATTTTGTAACTTGAACAACTATTTCTAAAGGGACAATATGTAATTTATCAACTAATGATTTCTTACTGTTTATCTTTTTTTTGAAATTCTGTAATATTTCTACCTTTTTTCTGTTTTTTTTTCCTCTTTAAATAAAATTTTGAAAAAAAAAAAGAGTTCAGATTCTTCTTAATCTGGGTAGCATCATCTAGGTTTTATCATAGAGATAAACTGAAGACAAGTGTGGTGCCTTAGAGCAGTGGTCTTTAAACACTTTTTATTCAAATTTCCCTCAAATTAAAATTGTAAAGTGCATATATTTTTGTTGCCATTTAAAATTTTTCATTATAAGTTTAAAAAGTTTCAAAGGACACACTTATAGCATATTATAGATATTTGACTTTTTAATAAAACTATTACTTCACTCTTTAAAGTTCAAGTAGAATCTAAATACTATAGAAATTTGATGTCCACTGCTTCAGAGTAATTCATACTAAATGCTAGGGTAACAAATGAACCCACAATTTTAGTACCTCAATATAAAAATTTTATTTCTCTCTCAAATCAATTGAAAGACATAGCTTCTTTATACCTTGACCCTTTATCATTCCTGAGAGTCTCAGAATTCTTTGATTCAAGCCAGTGGACACAAAATAGTGCATCAAGCATGGAAGGTTTTTATGAGCTATTCACGTTGCATTGGCTACAACTCAGGTACTAAGCTATATCAAACTGCAAGCAAAGCTAGAAGTAAGGTTTAGTCATGGACCCAGGAGAAAGAGATAATAAGTTTGATGAATACATAGGTAACAGTCTCCACACTACCTTACTTTTCTGCACCAAATATCCTTTCTCCCATTCTTAGAAACAGGCCTCTCTTTCCTAAAGTGGAAAATCCCATGTTTCATCATTGCATGGATCTCAAATTTCAGGATCTGTCACTGATGCACATCCTGTCTGTTAGAACCTGGACTTAGGTTACTGGATGATCTTTGTTGGGTGAGCTCGTTTGCTTGTCAACTGGGCCTAGGCAATTTTCACATCCTTCTGAATTTATACTGCTTTTCACGGTCTCAGGACAGTAGAAAAAGAGTATATTCTAATCATGTCTTCTACCAAGTAAGACACATCATTTTCAGAAAACTGAACAAATTTTACAAGCACAATTACATTATTGTAATTTACATGAAACAATGTTTTTATACTATAATTCTAAAGATACCTAGAACTTATATGATTTCATCTTTTGTCAGTCAGGTTTTCTTGTGGAGTCCCACTATAAGTCATATGTGTAATATGACATAATTTCCTTTGTTTCTTTCCTTCTATAATATCTCTTTTTTGTGCACTTTTAGGCTTGTAAGGAAAATGAGATTAAAATGAATTCTATTCATACAGACTATTTGGAGAGTATAACCATTTTTATAAAAAACAATGCCATATACTTAAGAAGATTATGAAAAATATTTTCAAAATCTTGCTAATTTCCAGTTTACTTAAAATGTTTTTGTTATTTGGAAATAACTGCTGTATATATAACTATATATACAGAAAGTTAGTTGAAGTTTTATATATTAATCATTTGTGAATGAAATACTTACAGAAAAGATAATCTACACCTGGATTTGTAAAGTTTTTATGTTATAATTTGAATAGGAACACCTAAAAGACTTTAAGAATATTCAATTATTAAATAAAATAATAAAACCTTACATAAATGTTTTACCTCAATTCTGTTGCTGCTCACCCATGTTGAACATGAAATTTATCTAATTGCAGTAACGGAATCTACAATTTCAAAACATCATTTCCTTAAATCATTTTTTGTCCAACAAAAATGTGCAAGATTAAGATACCTTTTCCATTTTTGACAATACTAATCATATCCAGTGATGTGATTCCACATAAATTTCACAAATACATTCTTTTTAAGCAGAGTATCTGCTGACATGAATAGGAATTTTTTTTTGGGGGGTGCATACCATGGATTGAACTCACGACCTTGTGCTTGCCAGGCAGGCATTTATGTGCATGAATAGGAATTTGAAAGTACATTTTTCCCAATTTATCGTTCAGATAATCTATATTTGACTATAATTATCATTTTTCAACCCATTAGTTTTTAGAGTTGCAAAGGAACTTAAAGGTAATTAGTGATTTATGCAAAGTCAAACATTTGTAAGACTAACATTCAACAGAAAGATGAGCCAAGAAAAAACAAGTATGGATAGTTACAGAAAAGGAAATTAATTAGATCTTATACAAAATAAAATAGGTTCAGCTTCACCATAATAGGAGAAATAAAAGTTTAAATAATAACGCAATACTACTTTTATATACAGATTGTTAAAGAACAAAAGGCTGGATGAAATATCTGAATTAGCAAGGCTACAGGAAAGCAAGAACTCACAAATGTTTGTGGGAGACAGAAGTAGTACATCTTCCCAAGAGGATAATGTAGCCATATTAAATAAAATTACAGTCGAATATAAACTTTCATTGAAATTTAAGGAAGAGTATGCTAAAAAGGGTAAATTTTACTTTATATAAACTATGCCTTAATTTTTAAATTTCTGAAGAATTGATGTCAGTGTCCTCAGAATAAATTCCATATTGCCTTTAGAAAGAATTAGATTTAATATACTATTAATACTAAGGTATATTAAATTTAAAAGGTCAACAATCAGAACTCAATTTTCATCATTCTTATTTCTGTTTGGGGTTGAAGACAGGATCTCACTATATAGTTCAGGCTGGCCTTGAGCTCACTTTGTAGCCCAGGCTGGCCTTGAACTCATAGTGATCCTCTTGCTTCAGCCTCTTGAGCACTGGGATTATAGGTGCCACCAAACCCGGCTGCCATCCTGTTTCAAAAATTCTTCCACCAACTTGATAGATGATTTCAAATCTTATAGTATTTGGATATGTAAAAGTGTTTGCTAATGCATTACTTAAAAAACTTTATAGAATTGTTAAATGACTTGTGTATATAGAAAAATAAAGATCCTTTACTTTTAAAACATCAGTTAATTATACATCTTTTTTTCTTGACACTATTTTGCTCTTTTCACATATCAGTGTTTCACAGGTATTGTTATGTATCAATATTGTACACATACCTGTAATTTAATGTGTTTCAGGCATTCCAACATGTTTATGAAAATTTTAACATTTCCATACACTATATAAAGTTGTTGTTATTTCTTGTTCCCATAAACAGTTTTGCATTATTTGGGGGTACTCTCATAGATTGTACTTACTCAAAAGAAAATCATTTTTATATTGTTTTCTGTTTAAAAGTAGATTATCTTTTAAAAGTATTTTACCAATTACACATAACCATCAACAATTCACAGCCTTGCTGATATTAGTTGTTGAAAACTATAGGCAAAGATGGCACTTTTAATAAACACATTAGAAATGTTCTCGTCATTTTTAAATGACTATTTACAAGGGGTCTTCAAAATATATAATGAATCTTTAAAAATTTTATTATAGTAAGAGACACATTGCCATTAGTCCTCCTCAAAATGCTGCCCTTTACTTTGAACACATTCATCCCATCACTTAATCTTAAATAAGGAAAATGATTGAGTCATTCAATTAATAAGTCTTATATGACATCTCACTTTATTTCTTAGATTTCATATATTACTTTATGAATAGAGGATACTCATTTACAAAGTCAACTACCATTAAAAGTGGCTTGAACAATTTTTTCTTAAGAATTAAGGTGATAAGTAAACTTTTTGGAAATCTGTAAGTCTAGTAAGTTAATCATGAGGGTTCAGAGGCAAGGAGCCAAGTATCTTTGGCTATTAGCTACAGGGAAGAGTATATCAAGGGTAGTGATGAGTGTTGTCTTAGTTACTTTTTACTGGTGGCTGAGACAAAATACCTGAAGTCAAAAGTTGGGAAAGGAAAGGTTTATTTCTTACAGTTCTGGAGGTTTCAGTCCACACTCAGTTGGCTCCAAGGCAGGGTAGCATGGTGGGGCCACAGTTCATGGTGGCTGAACAGCAAGGCGGAAACCGGCAAAAGAGAGAGAGAGAGATGCCTTCTTCCAGCCATTACATTGTATTCTGGCTCCACCCCTAGGCAGGTGTAGCACTGACACCATCAATCAAAGAGTTAGACAGTGAACCAATCACAAATGCACAAAGCAAATGCATGAGGCCTGAGGGCCACCGACATAAACCATGACAAGTGTCATGTAATGCCGAAAGGAAACCATTGCTATCCAGGAGGCAGCCCCTCATCAGACACCATGTCTTGTGCTGAATCTTGGTCTTTGCCATTTAGTCTTCCTAACTATGAGCCATGAATTTCTGCTCTTTACATACCACCTAGTTTATGGTATTTTTGTTATAGCAGCCTGAATAGATGAAAGCATTTAACAAATGCCAAATAGCATTTAGAAAATAGTTAATGAACACCTACAATGAACCAGGAAATATGCTAAATAAATGGAGAGAGCAATAATTTGCAGAAGATAAGAAAGGTTTCCAGACATGACAACATTTAAGGGTGTTGAAAGAAGGCCAGAGGTTCTGTGGGGAATGAATGATGGTAGGGAGTGTGAAGTCACTGAAAATGGCAAAGGCCTTAATTCAGAGAAAAATTGTAAAGTGCTTAGAGTACTTTCAATATTTGTCTTGATCTTGCATTGTGCAAATTTCACTTTATTTCCATTACAACAAAACATGGTCATCCTTGATAATTGAGTTGCATGCGTGAGCAAATGTTGACAGAATGCCCTTGTAGAGATTCTCAAACTTTAGCATATATCTTAATAATGTGGAAGGATTATTAAAATAGAAACTTCTGGGCCCTGCTCCCACAGTTCATTTTCTAGGTCTGCACTAGGGGCATGTGAAGAATAAGAAATATCTTTCCCATTACTAGGTTCATGACTGAGGTCACTGTAACAAAAGACAGAGTAAGAGAAAAGCAAACAAATTTATTTAATGTTTTATATGACATGGGAGCATCACAAATGAAGAACCAAAGAAACAGAAGAAACATATATTTTTATAATGAAGAGTGGTCAATCCTGAGGAAGTATGATTCGATGGAACATGATTGAATGGTAGTAAACTAAGGAATTTAGTAAGTCCCATTCAGATTCTTTGTGTCCCTGTGTCTTCAGAGATAAAGCTATTCATTTCTCCTAGGTATAGAGATGATACTTTGCAATAAAGAATTTATGACTTGGACTGACTGAAGGGTGGAAGAGTAGAGTGGGTTTTATGGTTCATACATTGTGTCAACTTGAGCAGATTAGAAGTTTAACTAAGAGTTTCAGTAGGGAGCCAGGGTTCTTACTTTGTAAATATCCTCATAGGTACAAAGGAGGCAAGGAGATTTTGTGAGTGCTACACCAGCCCTGGTGGTGGGGGCATGGTGTATAAACCAGGAGAAGGCTTTCATTTTCTTCGTTTTGGTCTGGCTGTTGACTTGAAGTGTTGCCCCAGTGCCATGCCACCCTGCCTTGGATCCAGCTGATTATGGACTGAAGCCTCCACAAACTGCAAGCTAAATAAGTCTTTCCTTCCTTCATTTTTGGTGTCAGGTGTTTTGTACCAGCAACAAAAAAAAAGTAACCAATACAGTGGGCTTACTTGGTTTCGCTGTTTTCTCAAATGATAAAGAGTCATACTTTGGGACAGTATATCCTGACCCTCATGAAAATGTGCATTTTTGTAAAGTTTCTGGATGATGCCAACATTACTGGTTTGAGTATCACATTTTTAGAACTATTGCTTTAATGTATATCTAGCCATTGTTGCAATGTTGTTGTTTTCCCTAATTAACCAGAATTTTGTGACAAACCCAGGTCCATTTTGAGGCCAATAAAGATCAAAGAGGTATATCTTCTTCTTTGCTGAACCTTTAGCATATTACAAGGTTTGGCAAACAGGGCTTACAAAGGTGATATACTGAATAGTAATATCAAATAATCATATGGTAAGTGTTAATAAGGTTTTTCTTTAACCATTAGCAAAAGGGAATGGATACCATTCCTGAGTTTGAATATTATATATATATATATATATATATACTTACATAGAGGATTGTCACATAAAATTAATGAAGTACATCATCAAACTTCCTTCATGTTTTGCCTTACATATTTGTGACTACAGTGCTTCAAAACTGAGTCTAGTATTCACTTGGCTCTCCATCAATATGATATTGATTAAAATGGTTAGTCATAGAATTATAATACCATGTACAAAATATACGGAACATATTATATTGCATTATTATATACAGAATAACTTACCAGTACATGTTGAGGGCAAAGGAAGCAAAACAAAGAGAAATGAGAAAAAGTAGCAATAGCAAAGAGAAATGAGAAAAGTTCAGTGTAGAAATGGTGTAACACTGCAGTCATGTTATGCTGCAGGAAATGTAACTCTAAAGTTGTAGCCGCTTTTCACTAAAGTCAAAATCCTGCCAAAGCATTCTTGGAACAATTAAGGGTACAGTGAGCCTCGCTGTCAGATCTGTGACCCAGAGGGCGATCTTGCTTCCCCTTCTGGGCAGCCCAGGAAGGCTCTGCGCTTTTACTTCCGCCCTCAGAGACGCCGGCTCTTCCCGCCAAACCCCGCTTCCGCCCGAGGCGCAGCCGGCTTGCGGGACTACGCATGTGCGGCTCCGCGGCTGGCGCGCTATGGCGCAGACTGAGGCCAACCTGTTGCGCCAGTTCCCGCTGCTTCTGCCCCAGAATCGGGCCAAAACGGTGTATGAGGGATTCATTTCGGCTCAGGTACCGGCCCGGCTGTTACTCTCGCACCCCGCCCTGCAATTTCGTCTGGGGCGGGTGGGGGTGGAGAGGGGCGGCGGCGCCGGGTTGGGCCGGGGGGGTGCAGAGCGGGACCGGGACTCCACGGTGGGCGCCGCGGACTGGGCGCGTCTCCGCGGAAGGGGCCGCGCAGCCCTGGCCTCCTGGTCCTGGGGCGCCCGGCTCGTTGGATCCGTGATTGCGGTGGAAAGAGTACTGTGCAGCGACACCTCACTCTGGCGCAGCCCATCCTCCCGGTGTGCCTGAGTACCTTGAGTTGGGATGTGGTGTAAGAAATCTGCAGCGGAACGAATACAGCTTCAAGGTTTCGCTTGTTTACACCTGCAGTACTAACACGTGTAAGGTTTTGAAGTTCCCTAAACGCTCCCGGAACGACGTCTCAGTGAGCAGTCACAAGACCCTCAGATCCCAGTGTCAGATAAGCCACTCCCGGAGTTTTCCCCTTCACGTTGCACCGAGACATTCTGAGTTAGGACTTTGAATGTGGACTTTTCCATTTTGAACTTTGTCCCCAACCTCTATCTCTTGACACCCCACCCCACTTCCCAGGCAGGACTTGCGCTGATTAAGGATGTGGGTCAGATCCTAGGAAATATGTTTTGAGGTCTCCTCAACATACCTCTCTTTACCCATTGATCTAGCTAAAAACATTGTTTAGTTTCACACAACGTTTGGAAAGGTTGGAAAAGTGTTTCCCTTTTGGTTTTCACGCAATATGTTACACCTAATTTTAGGCATTTTAAAGAACATGCTTTGTCTAATGCATGTGAGTCAGCTAAGGCGCTTTAGAAAACGTGTAGCCATCAGAATTAGATGGTTAATTTTTTTGACCTTTGCTATAGTTAAAATTGTTTATATTTGGATTTTTCTTAAGCAGTTTATTTAAATATTAACCTAAACATTTTAATATTCTATTGGGGACCTGGCCTATATCCTCAATCTCCCAAACGGAGTGTACGCAGAAGGCCTAAAAAATGAGATATGTGGTATGATTTTAGGGCTTCTTGAGGATCAAAACCCTCTAGAGTTCGGAGACTCTGCTGGCTAAGATGGGATGCCTGTGGGCAGCCTGTATTTGTTATTTTATTCAAACAGTGTGTGTGTGGGGGAACTGAACAGACCTTGGGAGTGGTTCAAGGATTTGGCCAAGTAACAAATTATGTTAACAAGGAGAAGTATTTTAGGAGGAGATCTCCATGTTGCATTTAACTAAGGGGGTGAAATGCCTGAGGCTACAGTCTTTATTTAGTTAATTGGAGTTGGAGCCTGGTGTTTCAGCCATCGTCTTATCTTGCCCCTGGTCATGCAGCAGCCCTGCGCGCCTGTGTTTAATTTTCAGATTCAATGGCTCCCAACAATATTCCAAAACTATTTTCCATACATTTCAAATTTATAGAAAACTAACAGGGATGAGCAAGGAATCTGAGTATGCCCTTTGCCTACATTGAGGGGTTCACATACATTATCTAACATAGGTTCCCTATCCAAGTTTTATTAATGGGACAGTAACATACTTTATATTTCCATTCCTCACTGTCTAACGTAAAATTCACAAATGTTCAACCTGGAATAGTTTTCAAGTGTGTTTTTGTTTTTTGTATATTTACATTATTTTTCTTCTTTACATGTTTGGTGTATTTTGATTGGGTGCCAGTTGTGAATTCTACTTGTTGAATGCAATGTATTTTTATTCTCTAAATATTCTTGAGAATTGTTGTGATCTGCAGTTAATTGCTAATTTAATCTTTTCAAGGTTTATCTTTAAGCTTTGTTAGGAAAAAGAGCAGAATTTAGTTTTAATTTGGCTGCACCAGTGAGACAATACTCTGAATACTGTACTTTATGTACACTATTCCTAGAGTATTTGTACACTTTATTTCTGTGGTGGCCTAGCTTTGAATGGTTTTTCTCACATCTGTGTGGCATTAGTATTCAGCTGAAGGTTTCTTGCAAGCAATCCTCGGAAGTGTTTTGGAGTTTTCTTCTTTGTTTGTAGTTGTTTCCTCTGTGTGTCTCTTCTTTTGGTACATTACTTAGTGAATCCTACATGTGTTGACCTCTTCTAGCTCATCTCTCTTCCCTCAAGTCCAAGAGCATATATGGCGCTCTGTGTTTCTCCATCTCTTATCTTGTGTCCTGAACAATTTCCAGGGAATAAAGCCTGGACCATTACAAGAGATTTTGTTGTTTCCTGTCTTACAAGGATCAATGTCCTGTGCTCCCTATTGTTTACTAATATTTGAAAAATCATTTCTTTTTTACTCTGTTTTTTAAAATAAGGTAGAAGAATAAATCCTTGCCTCTGTTATTTCCTCATGCCTACAAGCAGAAATTCTCTTTAGTTCTTTAGATTTTGATTTTGTTTTAAAATCCTCCTTTGAAAAGACTGACACCAGTCTCATTCTGTTGCCATACAGTTATTTGATCTTTTCTCCGGAGGCCCCAGACTTTTTCTGTACTGTCTTCTTGAAATTAAATTTTATTTTTATTTTTTTGACAGTAGTGGGAATTGAATCCAGGACCTTAGCATTGAACTACAGTTTTAGCCCTTTGGTGGTGGTTTAATTTTTGACCCTTACTAAGTTGCCAGGCTGGGCTTGAACTTGCCATCTTTATGTTTCAGCCTCTCAGAATGTTTAAAATCTGTTTATGAAGGTACATGTCAAAGTGATATATATGAATGAAACGCCCAACCTACTGTGTCGGTGAGTTCGGATTCTCTAAAATTGAAGAATGAATTTTAGGAACAACAGCGGTGAAGAGTAGAATATATTTATTGAGAGAAAGCTTCTATCTGAAGGGAGACAGAAGGGGGTCCCAAGCGGGTTGCCCAGGACTCTGTCTTTTCCAAAGATTTTTATAGAGTAGCACCATTGGTTCAAGGTGGGGAAGACTGGGAACTCACAAAGCAGATGGGCATAAGGTGGGACATAACTGTAGTTAGCCAATAAGATCAATAGTTCAGGTAAAATTGATTACATTAGGGACAAATGGGAAAGCAAGTCACATAGGAAGCGGGCATTCTTGGGGTTGTGACCTTTACCCTAGAGTGATGCGGCAGTGGCTCCACAGTGAGAGGGGACTAATTAGAATACCAGTCTCCAGGATGTAGATGCCTTTGTTTGATCCTTTGTCTTGAGATCTGGCAAGGTGTGTGTGTCTGCTGCAAGGTCATCAGACATCTGATCCTCTGTGCCAGCTTCCTCAAGGGCCCAGCCCTGTCTGACTGTGATATTTCTAACTGGCTCAGCTGCCTGTAACAAAAGTGGATCATTATGAGTCATTTTTCTTATGTATCCACTTGTCTTTATTGGTATGTGGATTTCTGGGAAGTATATTTATAAGTTTATTCTTTTCTGTTCTCATTTTCAAATCTTGCAATTATATGTATATTGGATTTTCTTTACCTGCTTTCTACTTTCAGCTTTTTCTTTACTAATCTTTATTTATTTATGTATGTATTGCTTATTGGTAATATTTTTGCTTTTTTTTTGTTTTTGGCTCATCATGAAATATTTATTAACTCTGTTCTTTGAGAAACTTAAATGTATTCTTCCAGTTTAATATGATTTTGTCTTCATTTTTCTTCTGCCAACTCATTCCTTTTTTATTAATTGCGCACTTTCTTGTCTTAGTTTTTAAATAGCTTGGATCTGTGTTATTCAGTTAATGATTTTATTCAGTATTTATAGTTTATTTGTGGTTTTAGGTTTTATTCTCTTGAAATTTGCCATTATCTGAAATGCTTGGTTCTCATTTTCTGTTTTTGTCTCATAATAGCTTTGGATTGATAAAGGCAACACCCTTGTAAAGATTTTCAGTACATCTTAGTTCAAAAACATCCTCTTTTGTTGGGGAGGCAAAATGCAGTTTATCATTAAATAAATTTTGAGAGCTAATTTTGACAGTGTGTTTTGGGGAATTAGGATGGTTTTAGTTCTTCCCACGCTTGTTTCTTTTTTTCTTATAAAACCGGATTCTAAGAAGTATTTCAACCATTTTTTCCTCTTCTACTCTAAAATGTTTTCTAAGACTGTTTCTTGATTGTTGTGTTAACATTAAGGCTCCTGTTGCAGTTAGTGCTTTCATCTGTATAAATTCTTTATTCATATTTTCATAGTTAGTCCCAATCCCCTCATTCTCTTTCATGACATTTTTCTGAACTTGCTGACACTTTCACAGCTGAAGAAACCCCAGTGTGTTCTACTAAAAAAAAATGGTTTATGTTTTTATTTTTACAGGTTTTTGTGTTTTCTCTCTTCTAGCTGAAAACGGGTTTTTGTGGCTCTTATATGTACATAATATTGAACTGTATAGTTTTTTGGGGGGATGAAAAAAATTCAGGGTTAAACAACTCTTACTACTTCTGTTCCCAGCAGACTTAGAAAATCTGCATTTTGAGAAGTTAATATTTTTAGATGCTTTAAGTACAAAAATCCTAATTTTAGATATATTCTTGAATGATAAAAGTATTGTGGCATATGACATGTTATTTGACCTTTTAAAATAGCTTGACTTTCCAAATAAGGGACTTCAGAGTTTTTATTCTTTACTTTTCATGTAAATTGTGAGTTACAGATTGTTCTTACACCTGTGTGTGGGATGGCTGTAAAGTTAGGTTAAAGTTATTACATAATACCTTTTAGTGGTTTAATGAAATAGTGAATTATTGTTACTTGACCTTTTGAAAAGGTCAGTAGTACATTTTGTTTCAGTTTTTTAAAGGACATTTAAATGTAATGAAAGTCAGAACTGTAATATTACCATGAGAGTAAAGGTTATGGGGTACATTTAATTGTGTTCCACTGTTTTTGAATCTGCTTTCAAGGAAACTGTGCTAAAATTTCTCATGGTAATTGTTGTTTGAGAATTTTATTACTCTTTTCATTTGATACTGTTGGAGTAAAAGATTACATTTCTGTTTGTTTTTTCTGCTTAGTTTTGCTCAAATTTCACATGTATTATCCTATTTAAGTTAGAAAGTTTAAACTGCTTACCACATTCACTTTCCAAAGAGAGTAAAACCAAATAGATTTCTCAGAGAACACTCTTTCCTTTTCTTACATTCTTTACTTTCCTTAGAAAGGCTGTTGGAAAAAAAAATTCTATATTTAAATGTATAGTCAGTGAATATTTAGGTTAAAAAAAATAAGTTAATATGCTATTAGTTTCATTTCTTAGAAGTTCATGAGTGTGAGAGAATTAAGTATACCCTGATTTTTGAAAATATTTATGTTTAAATATTTAGATTGTGTAACAATACAATTTCATTTTATTAAAATTTAGAAAATTGCAAACATGAAAACTGGAATTATTGTATGTTCTTATTTTTTTATATGTTCTTGTTTTTGCATTGTGATTTTTTTCCTTCCATATCCAAAGCAATTTGAAGGAATTTCTTTTTTTGTAGTATTATTTTTAAAAAACATTTAAATCTGTCCATTAACAGTTTTATGGTAATTTCTTGTGTGTTTTTTTCTTTTTTTCAAGTTCTTTTTTCTTTAAAAAGTTTTTTTTTTAAAGTTTCTTTAGAAACAATATTTTGATTTTCCAAAATAGCAATAAGTTTTGATATAAATTTTTGAGTATTCTGTTTGTATCATATTTGAGTATTCTGTATTATTTCAAATATAATAATTTTGGGTAAGTTTGATAATTTTTTCAAAAATAAAGGAATGTTACCTTTTAAAATGTGATTCTATCTTTAACATCTAAAAACATAAGGTGAAAGGTGCTTTTTATTATTTTCCACAGGGAAGAGACTTTCACCTCAGAATTTTGTTGCCTGAAGATTTACAACTGAAGAATGCAAGGTGATGAGATGTTTAGTTATGTGTATGTTTCTTGATGGTATATAAATTCCAGTGATTAGAGTTTACCTAAAATGCTTACCAACAAAACTGTCAAAAAACTAGCAGAAAATAAGGATAGCACTAGCAGGGATAATTAACGAGTTAGCTAAGTAGGAAGCAAGGAATGGAAAACATTTAGTGAGATCCTTATCACTAGACAGTTGAATGAATTGCACTGGAAGAGGAGATAAGGGTGTTATGGAATTTAACAAATCTAGAAGGGCAAACCCAGAGTGACTTACTACTTTTAGATAAGAAATTACTTAGAAAAGTTGCTTACCTGCCCATGATGAGAGAAAAGATGAGCTAAAAGACGGGTGAATATAAATTATCACTATCTGTACAGTTCAAAGTATGTATCTTTTAGTTATATTAATCTGGAATTTGAAGAAGAATATATTGCTACATATGCTTTTGCAGATATAAGTTTGATATATTATGATCTGAACTGTTATTTTTTAACCTACCTTGGAGAAGAATCTAGTTCAGTAGAAAACTTTGCTTTGTATAAGTTAAAAAAAGATGTACTGTTTGTGTGTCATTGACTGACTGTAGTTATTTTTATCTCGAAATAAAATTAATGCTGACAGTTTGAAGACAAGACTTTCAACAATATAAGTGGTAAAATTTTTATTAACTTGTCAGAATTATGTTTGTGTCATTCTTTTGATTGTACATGTTTGTGTTAGCATACAAATAAGTTTTCTCCTTTTAATTCTGAAAGGTGAATAAACTCTGTTCTATTAAAATTTTAGATTATTGTGTAGCTCGAAGCTGAAAACTATTCTTGATAGATACCATCAAATAGTCCAACAGGTAAGTCTTTTAAAAGCTTTTATTGGGCCCAGGGATTTAGCTGAGTGGCAAGGTCGAGAGTTCGATCCCTCGTACCAAACAAACAAAAAAACCTTTTATTTTAAATGAAGATTGGAAATTATTAAACAGACTGTTTAAAGACCTGTTTTGCAGAATGTTATTACAAACTAGTTTAATAGTTACTGAGTTTCATTGGTTTTAACTTTAGCCATCAAATATTTTAGGGACATATATATTTATATTATATAAAATGTTTTCTGAAATTATCAGCAGATCTTAAAGCAGCATTTGTGTTGCAACTGATTTACACTCTTGAGACTTTAAGTTTTTCACATCCTTCACTCTTACCCAAATCCACTAATTGCTGGATGATTTTTTCTGCTGGGACTATTTAGTGATGATAGAAAAAAAAAAAAAATCGGAACCTATTTAGAGCTGAAGATATTTTCAGCAAAGGGATTTATAATTATAGATTAGGAATATAAAAGGTGTGTAGTGCTTGTTTAATAAGAGGAGCTAAAAGTAACTGAAATGTGATATAGGCAGGATTTATTTGGTAACATTTTCTTTTTTTTTTTTGGAGTGGGGGCAGTTGTGGGGATTGAACCTAATGAGTGCTGAACCACAAACTCCCCTCTATTTTGTGTTGAGACTAGGTCTCACCATGTTGCCCAAGGCTGGATTCAAACTTGTGATCCTCCTGCACAGGCCTTTACAGTAATTGGGGTGACAGGTGTGTACCACCACACCCAGCAATTTAGTTACTCTTGGTATTTAGGGTCTTCCACCTGAAAATTCCATTAATGATTAGAGAAACAAGCAACCCCCCCAAAAAACAAAACAAAACAAAAAACTGCTGTCAAGATAACTGAACGTAATGTAATACCTCTTGTAGAAAAATAGATGTTAGAATTGCATTTTTTTGCTGCTGCAGTTTTTCGTGTTTCTTTCTGATTAAGTATCTTTTTTCTACCTTAATGGCACTATGTGATAACTTACAATGATTTTCATTCATGTAAAGTATAACTGAATTAAAAAGTATTTAGGAGAGAAACCATTTGTTATGTAGAATGTAGGCTATGATACTACAGTATATTATAACAAGTTTTTAATGGAATGTTTAAATTATTTTTTTCCCTTTGCCTCTCATTCTCAAAATTATTTATATTGTATATTAAATTTTAAGAATGGTCTGTGATATTAGAATACCTAAAAAATTGGTAAGAGCTAAGTATAACAGTAAAATATAAAACTTTTTCTCTAGTTCACCAAGAAATTACGTTATTTATAATTTTATAAATAAACTAATGAGTATCCTTTCTGCTTTCCAGTGTGTCCAGTAGAACCCTTAATAAATTTGAGCTTTTGCTTTATTCCAAAATCCAGTTGACTATTACTATTTTTCTTATATGATTTTTAGTAAATGTGGGCAAAAGGTTCAAACAGACTTTTTCTATAAAGGACACTTGTAATTTTCTCAACTTTGTGGACCTTAACTTTTTGTCACAGCTACTCTGCTCTCACAGTACCTGAGCAATTATAGGCAAGTGGTAAATGAGTGGGCATGGTTACATTCCAGTAAAACTTGATTTACAAAGGTAGGTATTGAGCTAGATTTAGCTTCAGACAGACCTGTAGTTTGCAGACTCTTGATATTATTTATTACCTGTAGTAAAACTAAAAAAATACCATGTAGAAAATGATAATGTCTAAGATACATGATGCATTATGCAAATATGTACTAACTCAAAGCTGTGTTAAGATATGAATGATATATCTGCCTGAATTGTTTTGAAATAGCTTAGCTTTTAATTTTTCTCATCTAAAATGGCAAAACAGATTTATATTTGACTTTGTTCTTAACTGTGTGGTGTTAGGGCAGTGCATTAAAAAATAAAAGCACAATATTTTGATTTCAAGCAGAGAAATCATGTAGAGTTCTAAGAAAGCAATATAAAAGTTTTTTTTTTCACCTTTATTCTATAGTAGTTTTAAGAATGAGGGCTTTAGGAAATGGAACAATAATTTAAATATTCATCCTACTTAAGAGGCTGTTTTCCTTCTTGCTATTTTATTATAATAGCTTTTTTATTGAATGATTCTCTTCCTTAGAATTAGTTTGGGTCATGTATGAAGGGACAGAAGTAACTACCAGTGGTCTTTTAAGGTCAGGAAACAATAAAAATATATAGTATTATTGATAAAATACTAACATTCGTTACTCTAGATTTTGAAAATTGTACATTTTTGTTTTCTATATTTTATATTCCTCATTCCATTCATATGTCACTCTCCTCCTGTACTCTTTTTCATAAAAGGAATGATGTGGTTTGCTAGATTTGCTAAACTTGGCAGTGAACAGTACTGAAGAAACAGGAGTGTGAGGTTTTAAGTGACATTCTCACCAAAATAGACTTGAGGGTTTAATTACTCTTTCAAAATGAAAGTGGTAGGAACAGTGGGGATAGTGACCAATACTTTTCATTACTTAATACATTTAAGATATAGATATAGCTAACACACATACATACATGTATGTATGTTTACATACACATATATTTACATTCACTTCATCTTGTATTTCATTTGGGAGAATATTCATTTTACTAATCATATTAATTGGAAATGTTTTGATTTAGAGAATGCAGCATGCTCCTGATCTAATGAGCTTCATGATGGAGTTGAAGATGATCTTGGTAAGATTTTTTTTCTAACGTGATTATCATGTTCTATAAGTCTTAAAAACTAGTGGTTTATAGCACTTAAAACTGATCACCTCTCAATGATTTCATGATTGATGTTACTGTGTACATAATGTGAATGGTACTTTTTTTGAACTGTATGTGGAGCAGAACTATGTATAGGAATCAAATGATTGTGTCAATAAAGTTGGTACCCTTGACATTCGTGTTGTGCACATGGTAAAGAAATAAAATGGGCTATCAAGAGAATTTAACATCTGAGAATTGGGTGGTTATATATAAAGATACAATATAATGTATAATGTACATAGCTCCAGATTCCTGAAAATCTTACTAAGCTTAAGATAGTGTTTATTTAGTGAATAAATTTTACATTAAATGCTTGAGTATTCTATAGACATTTTATTATTCTTTAAAAATTTTTATTTCTCAAGTTTTTAACATGATCAAAAGAGAGATTCTAATTAATGTGATGAGCCTATGACATTACGTCAGCATTTTGCCAATCATATTTCCTCTCCTTTTTTAGAAAAGACTATTTTATTTTATTAATTTTTTTAAACTTGTGTTATTTTAAAGATCTTACACATTATATTCATTCTTTTATGGATCTATTTCTATCCATATGCACATATTTCTAGCAGCAAAGTATTCTGTTTTAAATACACATTTTAAAACCTCAGTGAAGTTAATGATAATTTTTTATAGTTTCTATATTCAAAGTCTACACATTAAGTCTCAAAACTTTTTTTTAAAATCTAAGATTTATATGATAATTTATAACAGCATCTCTTCACATAATTTCTTCTGTCATGTTGCCTATTTGTTGAAAAAAATTCTCATATTATAGATTTCATCTGTTGGATACTAATGGAATCTTTTTACATGTTGTTCTGTATGGTTAAAATTTTCTTGTCCAAAAATCCAAAATGCTCCCAAATCTTAGGTATTTTGAGTGTTCATATCATGATACAAGTGAGAATTTTTACAGTATGAGACTTTGTTTCATGCACAGAATTACTAAAAATTGCTTAAAATTACCTTCAAGCTATGTGACTGAGGGCATGTGAAATATATGTAAATTGTTTTGAGTTTTTGTCCCATCTGTAGGATATTTTATGTATTTATATTTATAAATAGATGTATAAATATATGTATACTTACATATATTTTTAAAATTGGAATATTCACAAGAATATGAATGTTCCAAATTAAAAGAAAGTTGAGATCATAAATACTTTTCTTCACAAGCATTTTTGTAAGGGATACTCAGCCTGTACCTTCTTTGTGTTCTGGTAGATCTACAGATCTCCACAGATTCCAGTTCATTGCTTTGATGAAATGTGGTGCCAATACTTATTACAGTATATTTGGAGTTACACGGTATTTGATTCCTCTTTCAGTAAAGATTGCCGCTTGCAACCAATTTAGAGTCTCAAGGCTTACTTTAGTCCCCAGCTTCAGGGAATTCAGTCCATGGCCTGCTGCCCTTCAGGCAGAAGCATCATAGGGCATAAAGAGCCAAGGTGTTTATTAGTTACAGCTGAGTCAGGAGACAGTGCCAGGGAGGAGAGGGTGAAGGACCCAAGGTCATACCTCCACGACCCATCCTGACTCACACTGGAATGTGCTTCATTAATTTTAGTCACTTAGTTTACCTATCAATGGTCATGGCCCATTGCTTGTTAACACCTAAATAAATCTCCTTAAACCATACTTGATTTCCCAGTGAAGGTAATAGCGTATTCATCCTTCTGCCAATCATAATACAGCTATCCTGTGCACAGCTGGAAATATAATCATCTCTTCCCCAGTATCTCAATAGTTCCATCCGTTTTCAAAAGTCCAAATCTCTTTTGAGACTCACAGCAAACTCTTAGCTGTGAACCTATATAAAAATCAAAAACAAATTACAGAGTCCTAGAGTACAGTGGCACAGGGTAGATGGTCCTGTTGTAAAACGGAAGAATAGGGGATAGAAAAGAAGCAAGTCTGCGACCCAGTAAGGCAGGTACTAAGTCCTGTGTCCATAATCTCGGTCACATGATGGTAATTTACGTGTTGCAGAGGGCATTGGTAGCCCTACCCCTGTGGCCTTAGTACTGAGCTCACATGGCTTCCTGTTTGTGTTGGCTGCAGTCATGTACTGTAGCTTTATTTGGCTGATGTTCCATGTCCCTGATGTTTCCAGCACCCTGGGGTCTCCTTGGTGTCTTTATCTTTATTCTCACGGCTTCACTGCCTTCTTGGGCCCCTTGCTCGGCCTCGCAGGCCCTCCTCAGAAATCTGGGTGGAAGCTTCCCTTTTCCAACAAATGTTGCATGCTGCCTGCTAGTGAAATCACTATTAGATGGATGATATGAAGGTCTACTGTTTGCAGAAGCAAGAGTCAGGGTCTCTGTACTGTAGCTTGCAGTTGCCTCTGAGTGCTTGCATGTCACTTCTGCACAGTGAAGGGAATCCTTGGACGCCATTTCTGCAGTAGGCTTCTCACCAGCTTGGGGCCCAGGAATTCTCCCTAAATGAAGGGTTTATGTTTCTACACCCTACAGCCTGTAAGTCTTCTTGGTGTCTGAGATGCCTTCTTGCTCTGTATCAAGTACTTAGTTTCATTTTAATGCAGCTCACGTCTTCAGCTACCCCACACCTCTTTTGGCCCCACTTTTACGTGAGATTCTTGTGGGCCAAGATTTTTTCCTGCTCTGCTTTTGCTCCCTGACTCCCACTGTAAATTTGGCTGAAAGCAGCCAGCTATACCCATGCCAGAGGCTGAATGTTGGGCTGTCTTGAAATCTCCTTTAGGAGATTAATTAGCCCACCACCCTGACTTTTAGATTCCTGGAGTTTCAAGACATGTACAAAATGTAGCCAAATTTTCTGCCACAGTGTAACACACATGGCCTTTAGTCCAATGGTAATGGAGTCATTGTTCCCAGATGAAACTTCCCCAGTCTGACCTTTACTGTCTGCATTCCTGTGAGGTATGGTTTTCCGACCTCTGACCAGAATCAGCCATCATGCTCTATTGATAGTATTCTAGGGCTTCTTTAATTCACTTCTTCAAACCTTTTCAGACCCCTGTAAAACAGTCCCAAAGGCTTCTAAACCATATGGTCAGATGCAGTCAGAGAAATGACCCCACTTCTCTGGTACCAGTTTTCTGTATCAGTCACTTTCCTGTCTCTGGACGTAATACACAACACCCAAAATGTAATGGAGGACTTTAATTTAGCTCATGCTTTCTGAGAATTCAGTCTATGGTCAGCTTGCTATAAGGCAGAAATAATATGATAGAAATATGGGGAGGAGCAAAGTTGCTTCCTTCATGGCAGCCTTATAGCTGAGCAGGGGAAGAGTACTAGGGAAGGGCAGAGAGGGACCACATGCCGTACTCGGGATCATACCATGGTGTGCTCGCCAGACACGCCGATAGAGGAGCACAAGATTGAGCTTTACTAATACCGAGGTAAGCGACCGTAGTGTAGCTCTCTCCCATCTGAAGTTTCCCATCATCTTATAACTAGTGATTCTAGCAGCCAATGCTCATTACATAAATTTACTATCTTAGAGTTTATACTTGGTGAATTTTTTATTAGCTGAAAATATTTTACAGATAAGAACGACCCTCAGTTGCTTGCTTAATTTGACATATAGCTCATACTAGTGAGATAGGATAAATGCTTGTTTTCCTTTTTTAAAAATCAAGTTTTAGAATAATGAGCTGGTGCCTAGCAACTGTCATGGGGAAGTGAAAAAATTTTTTTAGTATCATTATGAAATCAAGAGTTTTTTATATTTGATTAATCCATTGAAGTCATTTTTTTGTTGCTTAAATTATACTATTTTTACATAGTGTAAACCCCTTTATGTTGGGTCCTGAATTCTTTTAATATAAACTAAGCTTTTTATTTTCTGATAACAGTCCAAGCTAACTTACTCATTCTGTTACAGAACTGTTCTAGAACTGTAATCAACCATATCTTTAAAGGCATAGGTTTCCTTTTTTTTTTTTTTTTGGTAGGAAAGATATTTTGATGCCACAACCATAAACTGGATTGCTCATTCCTATTACAACTTGTAGGCCTTTTTAGTGGGCAGAGCTAGAATAAAAGCATTTTAGAAAGAGTGAGATTAATCATACATTCATATTTCTAACTGAAATTTGACATCAACAAGTTTTTGCTTTTTTACTTTTATCTCTTACTCTGAAATGTTGGTTTCTAATGATATTAATACTGTTTTTTGGTTGTGTCTTATGTCTGTTTACATTTTTCTTTAATCATTTATAGTTGTTTATGTCAAAATTATAACACCATTATTTCAACTAGTAACTGAATACAGTTTGCTATTTCTCTATAGTTCTTTTTGTTCCTGGTAGCAACTATTGTATTTTGAGTGCTTAATTGCTACATTTTCTTGAGTCCTTTTTTTAATCTTCATAACAACTCTCTGAAGATAGAGTTTGGGAGGATAAAGAATATAAAATCAATTTCTGAAGGTTAATTTTTTTCAGTTCTGAGTTTGTAAACCCAAAATCAATTGTAAATTGATTATGAAATTCATCAAGGGCCATAATGTTTTAACATTAAAAATGGCAAGGTGAAGAAATGTAGCATTTTTGTTTCATATCCCCTTGACATTGGAGAAAATTTTGAAAACTTACGTTTACTTTTTTATGTAATTTTTTAAAAATTTATTTTATTTTATTTTATTTTATCAGTACCAGGGATCGAACTCATGACTACACGTTTGCAAGGCAGGCACTTATGCCGCTAAGCTAAATCCCCAGCCCCTGTAATTTTTTATATGCTATACAAATACAGGGACTAAGGAAACCAGAGTAAAAGTACATATAAAAACTGCATATCTTATGTCCTACTGTCTACTAAAACTAATTTTATTGGATTGTAAGTCATGACTGTATTGGTCATTTAATTTTGAAGAAACATTTATTAGTTTAAGACTAAAATACTGAGAGTAACCTGTGGTTTGCAATAATTAATACATTCATGTTTCATTTCCAAATAAAAGAGATCTTATTTTATCTTTATTCAGAAGTTACAGGCAAATTTGGTTATTTTATTATGCATTTAAGATAGTACCTAAAAGTATAAGAATTATAACTTACTTTTTAGGCTATGTTGTTAGTAATAGGATTCCTATAAGAAAATCAACAATGAAATTCTTGAGAAAGGTGCCCAAGTGAAACCAGTAGTTATTCAACTTATTCTGGAAATTTTGAAGTCTCCCAGGGAGTTTCTAGTAATAGGTATACTGTGGGAGTTCAGTCTGTATTTAATATATATTAAGAGAACTTTTTGGTAGGTAGTTTATGGTATTTGTGCTTTAGAGCCCAGCACTGGGAGCCTGTAGCCTTGGAGCTAGGAACTGAACTCTGAGACCTGTCTCGGTGGGGTCTTCCTGTTGTGATAATTGGTCTTCTCTACACTGTTTGCTCTGTTTTCTGTTAGGGCTCTAGAGTAACAGTAATTTGTAAACCAAATGTTTAGGCAGAGTTTACAATTGGCGTAACCATGGGATCAAAGTGTATTTTTATTTTCCAAGTTTATCTTGAGTATTTGTGGTTAGAGTAATAAACATTTCCAATTTATCTTGAGTATTGATGGTTAGAGTAATAAATATTTGAACAAAAATAGATAAAAGAGATACTTTATAACTGTTAATAGTGTAAATTTGAGAACTGTATTATTTCATCTTATTCAGTAGCTAGTACAGGAAAGTCTTAATTGTACAAATTAGTGTTTTTGGACCATTAGGTTACTTTTAGATGACATTAGCCATTTAGATTATAAAGAAAGGCAGTATGTGCCTTGTCTCATGGTATGTGCCCTCTACGTCTGTATTGAATCCTTAGCTTTATAATAAGATTTGCTTTATAGATTTTTCATCTTGAAGTGGATTCAAAAGTTGGTTGAAGGAGTTTCAGTTAATCTTGATTCTGAAATGCTTTTTTTTTTTTTTTTTCTTTTTGGACCAGGGATTGAACTCACGGCCTAGCGCTTGCCAGGCAGGTGCTCATGCCGCTGAGCTAAATCCCCAGCCCCCTGAAATGCTATTATGTAAAATCTGTTCTTTTTAATTTTATCTCAAATTAATAGTATTTTGCGGCACCCTTTTCTGTCCATGCCGCGTCCTAGTCCATCCACGCCTTGTGACAATCGCTTCTCCAGGAAAAGGACACCACATGTGGGAATTGGGCCGCGGGGATCTTGGAATGTTTTGTACTGATAATTGTAATTTGTGTAGTTCACATGTGTATGTTTTTATGTAATGCTCAATATGGAGTCGAGGGTGGAGCCTCCAGGGGGGTTGCTGGAGGCCCTCTAGATAACCCCTTTGTGAGGACTGGTTGTGGGGTTTTGCCTTCTGTGAATAGTGTGAGAGAGTTTATGCGGGAGCTTTGGGTGGGAGAGCTCATGGAGGAGGATTTGCGGGGTTCCTGTGAGACAACTGCCCTGAGACACTGGACAAGCAGCCAAAGACGGGCAACTAGGACACATGTTACACCACCAGCCGCCTAAGACAGGCACAGGACCTATTGCTGTCCTGCAGGCCCATGACGGGTAAGGCCTGGTTGGGTTCATATGAAGAGTCCTTGACCCAAGACAGGCGCTGTCCTATGGGCAGCCAGAGACGGGCAACTAGGACACATATGTTACTCCACCAGCCGCCTAAGACAGGCACAGGACCAATTGCTGTCCTGCAGGCCCATGACGGGTAAGGCCTGGTTGGGTTCATATGAAGAGTCCTTGACCTAAGACAGGCGCTGTCCTCACAGGAACTGCCATACTCCCATAAGTGATAAAGGAAAAAATGTAGGGAGCGGCATGATAGTCTCACACATCTCTTCCTCCTGCAGGCATCCAGGTGCATAGGCTTACATTTCCCAAGCTAAGTAACAAGATTGAGATGTTACAAAGGTCAAAAGAGTTAATTGACACCTATTGCTTGGGATTGTCCCTGCCTAGCCCTGAGCCTGGGGCGCTTCCTGCTTGGAGTTGAGGTTAATTAAAACCTATTGTTTAGGATTGTCCCTGCCTGGCCCTAAGCCTGGGGCGCTTCCTGCTTGGGGCTGGGAGTGGCTGCCAAAGGTTAGCAAATATATATTCCAGCTTCTAAAAAATAAAGCGGATTCAGATTCACTCACAGACTGGTGTGCAGTGTCTTCTGTCTCTCACTCGCCAACTCCCTGTCCACCTTTGGGAAACCCTAGCCCTGCCACAGCTGGACTCCGGCAGTATTTTGTCCTTGTTAAATAAAAAACATATAAGGCATAATAGATTAAGCATATACTTAAAGGAATAAAAAATTTTACCCAAAACTTTATAGTTTTCCACCTTGTTGTATCAGGTTTTATTATTTATTGCCTAATTTTCTTATAAAGGTTGAGTATCCCTGGTCAAAATGGCTTAGAATGAGAAGGAATTTTGGGTTTTTTTGTCTGATTTTTGAAATATATTTTATAAACATGGTAATATATTGGGAGGGGACCCAAGTCTAAAATGAAATTCATTTATGTTCCATATGTACTTTCTATGTGTAGCTTGGAGACCTTTTATATAGTATTTTAAATAATTTTAATAATTTAATAATTTTACAACAAAGTTTCCTAATACAGAATTTTTTCACTTGTATCATTTTACTCTCAAAAAATTTGAAATTTCAGAATATTTCAGGTGTTGGAGTTTTGGATACAGGGTGTTGAATCTATAATACCTTTTGATAATTACCATGCGAACATTAAGTAATTTGTATATGTATATATTTTTTTACTTTTCAAGTAAAATAATTGTCAAGATTAGGAACTACACAATCACTGGTAACTTTTAACCGTAGCAACTCTAGTGTTATGTTTATTACTTATAAAGAATGTAAATTATAGTTTTGATTGTGGGATCGTAAATCATTTTAGAGGTATTATAGATTGGCCTAGCAAAGAAAGGGACCACCATCTAACTAGATGCATGGCAAGACACTGAACTTACCTGGATGAAGAGTAACACTGCATGTATGTCAGTGAAAGGAATCAGCAAATGTTCATTGTGATACTGAGTAGTTTTTGTTAAGATATATATATTATATATATATATATATATATATATATATATATTTTTTTTTTTTTTTTTTTTTTTGGTACCGGGGATTGAACTCACGACCTCACACTTGCCAGGCAGGCACTTATGCCACTGAGCTAAATACCCAGCCCTAAGATACAGTTTTTAATGGTATGCAAATGTATCAGTCTGTTCAGGGTAAGCAGAGTTCAGGCTTTTCTTTAAAGGCACATGGTTTTTTATATCAAACATATCCATAGGAATTGAAAATGAAGCCTTAAGGATGAGTTTTTATTTTTAAATTTTCTTTTTTGTTAGGCACAATAGTCTAGAAGAGTATTAACGTTAAGTTCTTTTTATAGTATAGAAGTTTGTGTTTGTTACTTTTAATACATTCTTTTAATTTTTTTAGAAGGGTAACATCAACATGGTTTTGTATAAAAATAACACATTAGACACTAAGAAAATTATGAACTTATGTTTTTAACTAATAATAGTTTATTATCTAGTATTCTACAGCTGATTGTTTTTTAATTTTAAACAGGAAGTTGCTTTAAAGAATCGACAAGAGTTGTGTGTATTGCCTCCTTCTTCCCAGTTCTATTCCATCCTTATTGAAGAGATAGGAACTCTTGGTTGGGATAAGTATGTTTATTTTAAAACATGCTTTAGAAATGCCTTTGCTTTATCTGTTTCAATTTAATAATTTCTGGTTTTAGCAATTTATTTTAAACCTGTTTTTAGTTATGTTTTGTAATAGAGTTTCTGATCATCCTGGTTGCTAAAATTAAGGGAAAGGCTGTCTTTAAAAATTGATCTGTAAGTTAAATATAATTTGGGGAAAAAATGATATTTTTATGTATTTAATAAGATACTGCTTTTCATATATGTTTTCACTGAACATATATTCTAAATGTTACTGAATTATTTGTGCTTGAAAAATGATGCCGAGATAGTTCACGAAAGAGACTAGAATTTCCGTATTTTATGAATGTATTTGAAGTATTTCTTCTTCCTTTTCTTCCTCCTTCTCTTCTTTTGATTATTGTTATTATTGTTATTTTTCCTGACTTGACTTTTGATAGCTAACTTAAAATCAAATAGCATTTTAAAATACAGTTTGTATCCTTTAATATGTTTATACCATGACCTGATGGCTGAAGAAAAGCTAGGCATGAATTTATGAGTTCTAATTTAATCCTATATAAATTTATTTCCAGAGGTAATTAAACTGCTGTTTAATTATTAGAGGATTCTTTTCTTTTGTCTATGTGTCCAACTTCCCTTTATATTCCTTTTATAAGCCTTTTAATTAGAGCAGTTCTTCCTCTTAGCCAGGCATCAAGTTTTTCTCTTGTCACTGCTGAATATGAATGAGTGATCCATACTTCTTTTGGTGCACCTCTCCCAGGGATGGTTTGGCCTTTGTTCCAGGCATGTACTTCAGTTTGAGCTATCAGTACTGCTTAACTTTACGTTTCCTGGTTTAATAGTCTGAGTACATGGATCTACACGTAGGCACTCTGAAATTTATATATTGAGTTCCTGCCAAAAATGGTAATTTCTACTTTTAATTGCTAAATCTTTACTAAAATCATGATTGAATCAATAATGTTTCACTATCGGTGAACTGCTAAAAGGTTATATGATACAATTATTTTACATGATGTTATTGGAAAACATGGTGAATATTTAAAGTTTTAAAAGTGTATTACAGTAAAAGGCACATTATTATTAATCCCCCACAAAATACTCTTTGCTTGAAACAGGTCCCATCATTCTTGGCACTTCCTGAACCAGTTCTGGAAGTCCTTTTTCCTGAGTCTCTTTAGTGGTACTGTTATGACTGTCTCTATATCCTAAATTGATTCAGAAATACTTACCTTAGTCATTTTGACTATGGGGAAAAGCTGGAAGTTGCCTAGTGCCAGATTCGCTGAATAAGGTGAATGAGGACATGCCATGTTTTTATTTGACTGAAATTGGTGTAAATCTTTTGAATGGATTCAGGTCATTGAGGTAGCCACAGCAGTTCAGCTAAATACGGGAAAGGGGACTTGTAGAACTGCTTCACAAAGTGGCCGGGATGACAAGATAAATGTGTTTGAAGCAAGGGAGACTGTTTTGAGGGGATTAATGCTAGTGTGTCTTAGTGAAATAATTTTAAGAAAAATTTGATGTAGTTTTTGATTAACCATTTTATGTTGTATCTTAGGGGCCAGTGATACAGTTCTGCAGCACAGTGTCTGCCTGGCAAGTGTGACCTCATGAGTTAGATTTCCAGTACCAAAAAGCATTATGGTTCCAAGTTGGATCTTAGACTGAACACTATTATGTTATTTTGGTCACTGGTATTGCTTGAGGTTTCGCTGACTGTATTAAGGGATGTCTAATGAATTGGTCTCGTGATTTTATGTTTGGAGTCCTTCCATTTGTGACACCCTACTGTATTTATGAGATACCATGAAGAAAGTTTTCTCCCATTTCAGGTGTTAAAAATATCATGCTTGTAAATTTCTGATCTTTTTTTGAACAACTAATATGAATCTTGCAATTTGTTAAACTGTCTGACATGGCCCCTGGGAAGCTTAGTGTCACATTTGTTTGACTGCTTTAAACTCAGCATATTCTGTTTTTTTGTTGGTTTGTTTGTTTTTGCTTTACCTTAAAAACTTGTTTGTGTTCAATATAGGAACTACTTGTTCTTGCAAAAGAAACTGGTGAAAGGAGAAATTGAGGACAGTGGCTTAATTTGGAGGCATTTTCATTAATGTAGCTTTGATCACTGCCCATATTGGTGGTTCTTTTGTATTTGCCATTGGTTATTGGAGTTATTGTGCTATGTCAGGTAATCTTGGGTTGAGTGCTGGAAAATGTGCATGCAGACTCTTAGAGGCTCCGGATAACATTTTTCTTCTACAGGAGATCTCCCTTTCCCTTTCCTAGGAAACAGCAAGGGTAAGGATTACCACAGGGCAGTGAGTTTGGAATGGACTGTTGTTTCAAAGGGGTCAGCTGCCTGTGGTTGTTCCAGTCTGTCTCCCCTTTCAAGCAGAAGTCAGATTTGCTCCTTGGAATTTTTCCTTTGGTGAATGAATCCTGCACTCTTAACCTCAGATTCTTATAAGACCAATTTTTCTTCTCAGTTAGAAACTTTTTTGTGTGTGGTGCTAGGGATACAACCTAGGGGCTACTACAATAGATCCATAGCCCTTTTTCTAAATTTTGAGATGGTCTTGCTAATTTTGGGGTCTTCCTGCCTCAGCCTTGTAAGCAGCTAGGGTTGCTTGTATGCACCACCATGTCTGGCTGGAATCCAGGCCTCACCTGCCTCTTCTGTTCACCTTGATGTTAAGAGTAGCCCTTCATGGGGTTCTTACTGAGGTCTTGGAGGTATTCATTTGGACTTTGTCCCATTTGTGGACTCTAAATTCTAATTAATCTGCCCAGAGTATTATGAACTTTCTGAATATTCTTTGTTTCTCAGTGGCTTTCTATCTTCTTATTCTCTGAAGTTTAAAGATTTATCAGTTTGAGGGAAAATTGGCAGAGTTTTAGGTCATGTTCTTTGGATTTACTATATTTTGACCCTTTGTTATTTTGCCTCTGTCTTCAAGAGATTGCCAAAATGCTGCTAGTGTTTGTTTGTTTGTCTTTTGCTTACTTCATAGAAGCTCTTTGTCTAGGCCTTTTGCCCAGATCCTTCTCTTGCTTTGTGCCCAGAATTGATAAATATGCTTAGGAAAAAAAATCAGTTTTGGCTTACTACCCTTCTCTTTCACTCTTCTTTATGACTTTGACCCTTTGTGGCCTGGTTGCCTTAGCAATTCTTTGATGCCTTCACCTTTTTTTTTTTTTTTTTTTTTTTTTTTTTTTTTTTTTTTTTTTGCTTTTATTGGGGTACTTGTTGAGCATAGAAGTGTTGGTCTTTAGCAGGCTGTACCATTTTAGCCAAAAAGACATGTTACAATTTAAGTGTACTATTTGTATTGTAAGGACTGATTAATGTTTATTCATGGAATCAAACTCTTTATTTGTTTAGATAGCCATTTTCAAGTGGGATTTGGGATGAATGTAGCCTTTTAAGTAAAATAGTGAGGGAAGAGATATGAAACTTTGACCTAACTCATTCTTTAGATAAAAGATTGATGAAAAAGAGAAAAATTTATCTATTTAGTCCTCTATCTTAGAGGATGGTTGAGGATGTAGGAAGGGTTTGCCAAGGGGATAGGAAATGTTCCAGTTTTATTTCTGTTACATGCATAGTGAGTTTAGGGCATTTTACTAAATGAAATCTGACATGGTTGGAACAAGTCCAATAATAAAATTGGTTGAAGCATTGAGAGTGTGAGGTACTTTTGAATCAATTATATTTTTACCCAGCTATTATTTATTTAGCATGTATAATACTGGGCAGTGAAGATACATAGATGAGACTTAAGAATCCTCATGGAGCATCTAGTGGAAGAGTAAGAATTTAAGTAGATGATCACAGTAGTACTTAATTATAACTAAGATAAGTACTGTAGAGTATAATTATAGGATTTCTCGAGAGCCATTAACAACAAAGTTATAAGAGAAATAGAAGTATGTGAAATATTTTATGGAGTGTCTTAAGAGAAAGTAGTGACTTGCTTTGCATTATACCCCTGGTTCTAATGTGAGAAACAGGAAAACGGATTTCTGACTCGGTGAATAGATGAAAGTCAATAGTCAGGATGTTAGTGCCTCTGCCCCGTCATTCCGATATAATTGCTTAACTCCAGTCTGGACGTATGAGACATGCCTTTTATGAAGTCTCTGTCGTGTGCTACTGACTGTACTATTGTTTTGTGTACTTATTTAATTCTCAGAACAAATCTCAACATGCTTTTGTTACCAACTTTGTATATTAAATGAATTAAGTAGACAAGGTTGGCTGTCTAACACCATGTAGGCATACTGTGTGGTTACCTTCTCCAGTGTGGTGTCGTGGGATAGCTGTGGTGTGGAGCCTTTAACAAAGCTGTCTCTGGTAGGTGGAGATAGTCACACACCGAGGGTGAAACTAATAAAAACTGTCTTACCATTCACAAAATTACCTCATCCTCAGAGATGGTTTCAAAATCTTCTGCTTAGATTATAAAAGTTCCTAATTTAGTTATAGTGAAAGGAATAGATAAATACTTGAGAATAAAGCTACTCTTAATTCTTTGTTTCTTACTATTTACAAATAAGGAGTGTATTAATAGTGTAAGTTATCTGCATGGATTGTGAGATGCCAGAGGATAGGGTTCTTACCAGCATTTATTCAGTGCCATGTGGTCAAGTAAGAAAATCTGTTGGATTTATTTTTGCGATTTAATCCTTAGATCATGTCTGGTCCACTGACAGATTGATGAAATCAGGTTTGAGGTTTGGCAGTGCTAAAGCTTTAATGGTGCTGTCTGTACCAGGTTGCTACTTTTTGAGGTCCTACTTAAGCCTGTTAGCTTTATTATTTAAAATACCCTTTGAAATGGTATATATAATGGTTTGCATGACAAATTGCTTAAATGAATTTGTCAGAATCTTAATGATTTCTAGAACTTGTCAAATGTCTGTATTTTCCTTATATTCCAAATAATAACTTTAGAGATTTTTCAGTATAATAAAATCTGAAATAGAAGAACAGTATCTTTAAGTAATGTAGAACTTGCAGTGTTTTTAAAATTATGTCCTTGGCATTTCTAATCAATCTAGTAATATCAGACATTAAAAAGGTTTAAATTTGAAGAGAAAAATATTTCAATTGTAATGTAATTTTTTCTTTTTTCCTTATAGAAGTAACATTGAGAATTATTAATCTTAAATTTGGTTGCTTTAATTTCTATACTTGTTGTAATTTTTATACTTACTTGAACTTCTATGCAAACATTCTCAAAATAGCAACTTCTCCAAAAGGTAAGATGTAGTTTTGGTTATTTTGGATATTACATTCATTCAAAAAGTGGTGCCAAAAGTCAGTAGTAGTTTTCTGTTAACTTCTGTCTATGTTGTTTTATAGGCTGGCTTGTTAAAATACATAATTAAAAACAAGTCCTTTAGATCAGACAGGATTTTCTTTTTGGTATCAAGAACATCCCAGACTCGAAAGCACCAAATACTTTTGCTTTATAACTTGACTGATGCATGCCACTTTACCAGGGCTAGCTTAATTTATGCCTTTTATCTTGACTTTCTTTAGTGTCAAGTGTCCAAGTTTGGAAAAAATTCAGTCACTTTCCTTATATATTTATTTTAATAGTCATACATGACTAGATAATTCAGAGATTAAGTGGTTCTAACAAGTATGCCTTGTAGTATTTATACAACATATTATTTATCATTTAGAGTGAATATAGTTCAAATACTTGGCCCTTTAAGTTTATCTTGGGAAAGAACTCTTAAATCTGATATGCTACTGAAAGAGTGTCAACATACACTGTTAAAAATATTTATAAAAGCCATTGTCTTGGAAACTGATTTTTTTATAATTGTAATACATTTCAAAGAATTATAACATATTGGGGAAATAGCAAGACACACACACACACACATACATACGTAAATACATACATACATTTTGGTAATTGAACCACAGCTTTAATTCTAGCTTATTACCTGAGTAGCTTCGGGCAAGTAAATTAACCTCTGAGCCATATTTTTACTGTTAAAATAGAGCCTAACAATGCCTAATACTACAGATTAGAAGGAAACTTAACAGGATGCATGTGGTTCTTTATGTAAAGTAGATACAATGTTTTTGATCAGTAGGTCAGCCAGTGTCAAACCGTGTAGGAGTTTTAGGAGAATCATTTAATTATAACCAGTAATGGTCTGTTTTACAACCCATAGGAACACAGATATTAATAGACATGTCATTCTAAACTACCTTTTACAAATGGGTGATTTTTTTCTCCCCATGCATATGTCCAAAGTATGTATAAATTATACAGAAGTTGTGGTGGGTTGATAACTTGTGGTCAGCTGATAACACCAGCTGAACTGAATCAGCATGGTGCCAAGAGTGGGTGGCCCACCTGAGTACTGGTGCCAAAATAAAAGGGACACCTGGAGAAGAGTAGAATGTGTTTGGTTTGGTGATGTTGGTGCTTCTGTTGACGTGGGTTCTCCTGGAGGAGATGCTGTGCTTCTTTCCTTATATGAACTTGACTATTATCATCAGAGGAGCCCAGGACCTTGTTGTTGCTGAGAATGGCTCTAATTCACTGTAGGGGAGCTCTGGTCCTTATTTGAGCATCGCTTCTTGGCACCAGAAAGGAAGGTGTGTGTTGTTCAATCTCCAGGAGAAGCTTGTCACGCTGGCTTCCTGATATGAACTCAGCTGCTCTCATCCTCAAAGGAGCTAGGGACCTTGTTGTTGCTGAGGATGACTGTGCTACTTTTCAGGGAGATCTGGTTCTTACTTTGAGTGTTGCTTCCTGACGTCAGTGCAGAACCCTGAGCCTACTGGCACCGCTCCTTCATCCTACTGGTATAGACTTTCCAGCTTCCATTGCAGACCTTGGGGCCTTCCCAGTGCAGATCCATTAAATAGACTTCGATGAGTCATTGTGGGCTCTAAACCTCTGGTTGGACTCATGGGAGGCACTGTTATGGGCTGTAGGTCTTCAGCTGAACTCATGCAGGATATTGCCATGGGATCCAGGCTCATGACTGGATTCTCTATTTTTTTAGTGTGTGGACAGATTTCCTGCACTTCTTGGGTGACTACTATAAAATAATACTATAAATTATGTGTCCTGTATTGTCTTGTTCTCTTTGCAAACCCTTCACTATAACGGAATTGAATTGGTAATATTTTATAGTATTTAAATAGAATTTACATTCGGCTGTTTTTAAAGCTTACGCATAAATCAGTAATGAACTAGTCTGACAGTGACTTCTGCATGTTCACATATTCATGTAGCTTTGGCACATACACAGAAATAGAAGCTTTTCATATCCTTTACAATGAAAAAGCTTATTAATTGGCAAACTGAAACTTGAATGAAAAGTAGTAGTGTGCATTTAATGAAAGTTGAAGTGTTTTGGATCTTCAAATAATTTGGGAACTTTCTTAGAGGAGATATAGGATAAACTGAAGAAATGAAAAGAACCTTACAAAGAAAAGGATGGTGGAGGCAGGATTATAGTCAAGGAAATGTGCAGTTTGTTTTGGGCTTAGACTTAGATCAGTTGATGGATCTTGACTGCTAGACTAATGATTCCGTAGTCAGGTGATGGGGTTCATTGCATATTTTTGAGTAAGCTGTTAATAGGCATTTAGGAAGGCTAACTGTAGACACAGAAGGCAGTGGATGTGGGCACAGAAGAAAAGTGAAGCAAAGGCATCCATTAGGGAGATTGTTTTGAGTAATTCAGGAAGGAAGTAGTACTTAAATTTGAGAATGGTGGTAAAAATGGAGCCTTTGAAATGTGAAGGTCTTTAAGCTGCCCTTAGATGCCATATGCCTTTTGGTGTTACTGCTATTTAAATGCAGAAAAGAAAAACTAACTGAAGCTACTGGTCAAAATAAATGCAGTATTTCAAAAGTTATAAAACACATTTCTGTATTGATAACCATTCAGCGCTTAACAGGGGCAAGAACAAACAAAAACTTCCTGAAGTTTATGTGTTAACATCCTTTTCAGATGTTTACAAAACTTAACTCTTAAATTTAGTGCCTTTGTTTGTTGCAGGCAGACTTATAAAAAAATGTAGCAGCTGATAAATACAAAGTAGAATGTCAAGGTGAAATTTTTTCTGTATGTGAGTGTTTATGTGTGTATGCATACATGTTTGTGAGCATTCTGGACATTGCTCTAGGGCCTTCACACTGAGCTTTATCTCCAGCCCTTTTTATTTTTCTTTATTTTGGGACAGTGTCTGCTGAGTTATACAGGCTGGGCTAGAAGTTGTGATCCTCCTGGCTCAGCCTTCCAGAATGCTTGGATTATAAGCAGCTGTCTCCAAGCCTGGCTTATGCTTATGTTGTCACATTTCTTAGCTTTAGAATATGCCCAGGTAAATGATAATTTCTTCTCAATATGTATTTTAAAAGTGATTTTGTGGACTTTTTTTTTTTTAGCATTTGTCTAATAACTTAAAAATTGTAAATTTTTCATTTAATGAAAATTTCCTAAATTTATTTGAGCAAGTTTCTTATATTTCATTTAAATGAATAAAAATTATTTATTCTCTATTATTTGATTTAACAATAGGGCAGAACATCTGAAATGTACATTTTTAGAAGAAATTAACTTTATGTTATCTGTAAGACTTACCACCTGGTTGGCTTTTCACCTTCAGTATCAAAACCAGAACAGTCTTTCCTGTACTGAATAGATACCTGTCTGCTGTATTAGAGCACAGGCTCAGCTTCTAGTAACAGAGAATGTGAAAATCCTGAGTAGCTGAAACAAGGTAGAATTTTGTTTCATGTAATAGGCTAGAGGTAGGCAAATGGCTAAAGCAGATTGGTGGCTGTACTCTAGAAGAAATCGTGTTTCTTGTTTCAGTCATCTATTGTAGCTTCCTTATTCAGCTTTGTAGCCTGTAGCCACATATGTCTATTGATATTTATATTTAAATTAACTTGAAATAAAAACATGCCTACCCATCCTAGCCGTATTGTAAGTCCTCAGTAATCTGTTGGCTGCTGTTTTGGATGGCACACACAATACCCTCATTATCCAGAAAGTTCTGTTTGTCAGTCCTGTCCTGTCCTGTCCTGTCCTGTCCTGTCCTGTCCTGTCCTGTACCAAAAGTATGTCTGCATGCTTTTGGTGGCTGACAGTGACCTAAGTTCTAGTTTGTGATAGGTGAGGATGAGAGGAAGGGAGAAAAGGAATGCTTAGTTTTGTTATTATTGAGTCAAAAAGATGCATATATCATTTCTGCTTGCAGCCATTTGGTCAGAATTGAGTTGTATTCAGCATCTCAGTCAGAGAAGCAGTTACCGGCTGTGGTGAAGCACCCTGCATTGCCTGATAACGGTTGTGGTCCAAGGGCAACAGGGTTCTGTTTATCAGAAGGAAGAAGGTGAGAGCATACAGCAGAGGGCAGTTGGTCCTATTTACTGAAGGTGTTAATATTACAGCAGTATTTCTCCCCATCTCCAAAATGTAGGCACTGGGGATTATTATGGGCAAATGTTTCTTTTCTTTCTCTCCCTACCCCTCCATCTGTTCCCCTCCTCTCTCCTCTTCCCCTTGCCCCTTCTTCCTTCTCCTTTCTTCTTCTTCCTTCATTTCTCTTCTCTTTCTCTCCCTGCCTTTTCCTTTACCCTCTTCTCTTTCCTCGCTCTTGCTGATTAGGATTGTATACAGGGCCTCAGTGCTGAGCTACCTTTCCATCCTTTTTCAGTCTGTATTTTGAGGCAGGCTGTCCCTCAGGCCCAGCCTCAAATCAAATTTGAGATCCTCCTTCCTTAGCCCCTAGATGCTGTGATTATGGGTGTGTACCACCATGCTTGAGTATTTCTTAAATTTTACCATGCTGAGATTAACCTGAAATTATGGAATTTTTTCTTTATTTGAATTACAGTATTTCTTAAAATTAAAAAATTTAATCTCATGGCCATTTTGAATAAAGGTTATATTTTTGAGCATAGCTCTTTATATTCTGAAATGTTATCTCTGTTAAAACTGTGGAATTATTCTCTTTTTATAGATGTTCTGTCATGATTTTTGACATTTTGAAGATAAATTGCAATGAAATACAAAATGTATTAGTTAGGGGTTGGTTTAGGGTTTTTTTGCCCACTTCCACAACTGCATTTCCTCACTCTCCTCCTCTCTCTCCATTATAAACTATTTAGAGGTTACAATGGAAAGCACATGGCCTTTTTCCATATCTTTCTGTATCCTTAGTCTTGAGATACTTTGAAATGTTCTTGTTTATAACTTCCATTTTTCTTTTTTTATTTTAAAAGGGTAAAAGACTAGAAAATGGTACAGAATTTCAAAACAAAATAATAGCTTAACAGTGGTTAATATATTGTGTATCTTCAAAGTGGTGTTCAGATTACAAGATATAGGCCTGAGAAAATGATCAAACAATGAAAACACAAACTGTTCTTTTTGATGAACCAACACATTAGTAGAATTATATGGACTTGTCCCTTTTTTCTTTTTTCCTTTTCCCTATCCTAGTTCTTTCTTTTTTAATCAGTTTCTTTCCCTTTCAGTTTTATAATATCTGTTGTTCATTTTGGATCTTTCTTACTTTTTTATACTCTAGGGAGACAATAGGATTATTTTACACATGTGAGTTTATTTCACTTATGAGTATGGTCTCAAGTTGCATCCATTTACCTATAAAAGCATCAAGTTTATCTTTCTTTATAGCTGAGTCGTACTCCTTTGTATAAAAATACCACATCTTTTTTATCCATTCCTTGGTCAGTGGGCATTTGGGTTGTTTCCAAGATTCAGCTATTACAAATTGTGCTGCTATAAACATGGATGCACTTATATCTCTGTGTCATGATGTTTTCAATTCTTTTGGGAAAATACTCAGAAGAGGAATAGCTGGATTAAATGGGACCTTCACATCTAGTGTTTCGAGGAATGTTCACAGTGATTTCTACAGTGGTTGTACACTCTACACTTCTACCAGCAATGAAGAAGGGTTTTTTCCCCCTACTCCCCCCACTAGCATTTTTTGTTGGTTGACTTCTTGATGACAGCATTTCTTTCTAGAAATTTCAATGTTGTTTTAATTTGCATTTCTCGAATGACTGGTGATGTTGAACATTTTTCCATGTATTTATTTGCCATTTATATTTCTTCATCTGAGAAGTTCATAATCATCTCAGATGCCCATGTTTAGATTGGGTTGAATTTGGGGGGCCTGATTTTTTTCAATTCTTTTTTCAGTATGTTCTAGATAGAAATTCTTTGTCTGAGGGACAGTTGGCTAAAATTTTTTCCCATTCTGTGTGTTTTCTTTTCACTATAATTTCTTTTGATATGCAAAAACCTTTTTAATAAGATGATGCCCTAGTTGTTGATTCTTTGGAGTACTTCCTGTGCAGTTTGTGTTTTGTTCATGAACTCTTTGCCTACCCCTATGTCTTCAAAATTTCTACCTAGTTTGTTTCCAACATATTTAGTGTTTCTCTTTTAACTTCCATATTTCTAAATTATTTCTAATTCAGAATTTCTAATTCTTAAATTATCAATTTTAGGAATTACATTCTGATTACTGTAGTAAACCATAAACCACTGTCTGTCTTTCATTTATTTTTCCATTAATGTTAATATATTTTAGTTCTTTCATGTCCACTCTATTAAAATGTATGTCTTGGCTTTCAAATTAGTAATTAAAATTTTATTGTTATTGTCCTAATCCTTACTCCTGTTCTTTCTACTTTCTAGCTTTTGTCATCTTTCCTTTAAAATTGCAATAGTCAAGTGTACTTAGTTTCTGTAACTATAATCTTTTCAGCCTATTTTTGTTCTTGATGGATTCTAAAAATTGTAATTAGTAAACAGTTTAAAATGTGTCTGACTATAGAAATATTTTTCACTGCAAAGTTAATAGTAGTACATTGACAATTTTTCCATAGCTTTATTGTTTATAATTTAATTTAAAATTTTGTCTTTTGTTTCTGGTTTCTGCATTTTAAAGAATTCCCATAATCTCCAGTGTTGTAGTCATACTGTATTTTACAGGTTTTGCCTTTTTTTGCTTACTGTGGCCATCCTGGAACCCTCTCTTCTAATCTGTTTGTTTGTCAGTATTCTTTAAACTACATTTTCATAAAAGTTGTTTAATACTTTGCTTTAATTAGTGCAATTCTTTATTGGTATTTTCTTAGCTAGATTTTATACTTTGGAAATTTTATTTCTAATTTTTTTTTAGTGAATCTAAACTATAGAAGTTTTCATTGTCAGATTTCCATATATCTGAATGTTAGAGTGATATGTTAAAATAATAACTCATTCAAATTTTCAGAAAATGAGTAAGTTTAAAATGTTTTATTGATGTAGTTTAAAACCATAGTTATACTTTTATGTAAATAAACATGTTTTTCTAAAATAATTTTGCTTACTGATTATAGTAAAACTTCCATCTCTGGATAGTTTGTGGTTTTTTCTTTTTTTAGATGATACTGGGGCTTGAACTCAGATCCTTCTTCAAGCGAGGCAGACTCACTGTCACTGAGCTACATCCCCCAGCCATGGTTTTTTTTTCTTTTTTTTGGTCTTTTTGAGACAGAGTCTCTATGCGGTTCAGGTTGGCCTTAAGCTCACTTTGTAGCCCAGGCTGGTCTCTAACTCGCAACAGTCCTTCTGCCTCAGCTTCCCCAGCGCTGGGATTACAGATGTGAGCCACCACGCCCGGCTTCCAGCCTTGTTTTATTTTAATTTTATTACTTTTATTTTATATTATTTTACTTTTTATTGAAGATACGTATCTTCAGGTTTAGATCTATGTTCTACAATGTCACTACCCAGCATTTATTGAAATTGATCTATTATATTTGATTAGTATTAGAAGACAAAAGTGAAGTTAAAGTCACCTAGATTGGGAGGCTAATTTTAGTTCTGAACTTTAATAAGTCTTAATATCAGTTTAGGTAATTGCTAAATACTCTTAGGCTACTTTTTTTTTTTATCTTTAGAAGAGAGTGGTATTGTAAAATGTCAGAAGATTCACTAGTTAATAAATACACTGCTAAATTTGAACCATTTTGGTGATAGCTTATGATATGCAAGGGACCATATTTTTACAGAGTGATACATTTTAAAGGATATTGATTTCTATTGTAGAAAATTCATGCATTTAGAGCAACTTAAAGCCAAAACAGTCATGCAGTATGTTTAAAATATTAGTCATCTTGAATATATGCCTAGGTTAAATGTCAGAGGCTATATATTGTACAAAAAGAAAATTTATTGTTAGGAGACCAGGGTGTACCTGTGCTTATACAGCACTTCCTTAGAGGATCAATTTGAGTATTTGAACTAATATTAGCCAGATATTTGTAGAGTAACATTTATTGACAATAAAGGAGGAGTTCATCGAGGAGGAAAACAAATAAAGGAGGCATAAAAGTCTCATATTGTATAAAGCTGCAGAAATGGATCATGAGTTTGACAGGAAGTTTAATGTGTACCTAAGCAGAGGCTGACAGAGACATGCTGTATGTGCCAAAGGTTCCAGTGATGGAAAACCGAGACATAGTGCTCACTGACCACAGCATGCGCCTTGACACACACTGTAAATAACCCAGGGATCTGTGGCTGCATTAGGCATGAGGCTGGTGTATTAACAGCAGCAATCTGTAGCAGAAGAGAGAGGGTTGGGATGCAGAAATTCCTCTGGTTAATTTTTGTAATGGATTACTCAGAGTATAGTAAATATTTTTATTTCAAATTGTGCTATCTTCAGCTGTCCCTCAGTAGCCTGCTAGTGTGATCATTTTTAATTTTTTTCTACTCACCAGACTTGTATATGTGGATATTTGCTTCAGTACCATCAAGTTAAAAGCAGAAGATGCTTCTGGTAGGGAGCATCTAATCACTGTCAAGGTAAAGGCAAAGGTATGTGCCTTGCTGAACTATTATTCTGTCCAAAAAATACTTTGAGAAATGAACCTTTTAAATGTTTTCAAAGTTATTCTAGTTATTCTAAAAGTACCTATATGATGCTCTTAAAAATTAATTTTCAAAGCCTCAGGATTTATTCACCAGGTTTCCAAAAGTCTAGATATTTCATGTCACTGTTTTAGTCCAAATTTTATCAAAATGTAGCCTTTATAATAAATATTACAAATAAGATCCAGTAGCCTCAAAGTATTATAATTCTATTTTTGTAAAATCTTTTGCTGAAAAGTGGGTGTTTCTTCTATCCTAAGAAAAGCCTTCCTGAGAAACTCGTTTTGCCCTCAACTCTTTCCAGAGTATTGTGGGTCTTATTGTGACTCCCCAACTCCCTAACACAGGCACACACATACATTTTATTATTTGTTTGTTTTGGCTGAAGTTTTTGGGTATATGTATTACAAAAATTTGCAAAGGTCGTGCCCGCATAGAGCTATTATAGGCTACAGATCCATAATTATTCACTAATTTTATTGGCACAAAGCATCTTTATTTTTGTTTCATCTTGAATTTTTAGTTCTCAATTGGAAACTTTTAAGAAGTAGAATACATTCAACATATTAATAATTTACTTAGTAATCACTGAAAAAACATTAGAATTTAAAGAAAACCAGGGTATCCAACTTTTTTATTATTCCTAGTAGTCATCAATCAATTCTGTATCAGAAGATTGTAGTGATGAAAAGATCAATTGTATTTGTCCTTTTTAAAAATGTGTCTGGCATTTAAGCTTTCCGCTAGAGAAAATTAATACCTAAAACTTACTGGGTGACACAGGAAGGTTGATATCTCACAGTGGCTCTGCATCAGGCAGGTTGAGAAATGACTGAATCTCTTCACAGCATAGAATGGTTGGGTATAACTTAAAGGACTATATAGGGTAAATGTTGGAAAAATTAGTGGCATATTGTAAAAGAAGTTAGATGGTTATTTTCAAAATATTTTCTGTTTGAGTTCTTAAAGATAAGCCTTTTAAAAAAATATCTAGGAAAAATCTGCCTTTATCCTCCCAAAAGGTCACATACTTGCCAGTGGCAAGGGTTCTGTCATTTCCTTCAGGACACTGTTTATTTCATACATTTCTAAAAGTTGCTTTACTGCTATGAAGATCAAAATTAGAGCTTTTAAGTGCATCATGTCCTCATTTTTACAAGTGCTTTTGCTTACTAAGGAGCTAATGCTTTTAATAAATGCTGCCTTTATACTTAAAAGCTTTTTTCTTACATTTTATTTTTAATTTATAATTAATTGTACATATTACTGTGGCTCACTGTGATGAAAGATTTTATTTTTAATCTGATTTGATGAGACTTCATTTATTGGTGGTATTGAGAATGAAGATGTGGCCACTAATATGTAGTGTTCTGTTGGCTTTTTTTTATACCTTTCCAAGGTAGGTGGGATGACTCTTAATATTTCTCCTAAAAATATGTGCAGTGTCAGTTTTGCAACTTCTGTAGTTATAAAGCACTATTGTGGACACATCAGAAAAAGAAAAATCTTTGAGCTGAGAAAGAATTAGGGAAAAAACTTTATGAAGAATAGATGAGATATAATATTTATGTTGGTTTTTAAAAACAAATTTTAGAATATTTGTCCATTTAGTTCAGCTTTATAGAGGATAAAGTTGTTTTTGATATATAGTAATTTTTATTATTAGGAATATTTGCACCTGGGGTTTTCATTTAAAAAAATAATCAGTTATAGCTCATGCTATTTATTAAACAACACATAATACAAAATCTTTATCCACACTCAATTTTAAGAGGAAAGCTGAATTTTTTAAACAGAGCTCAAAGCAGACTTATTCTTGTAAATTTTGAAAACTTTTTTCTTTGATTTGTTATAAAAGAAATATATTTCCAATTAATTAATTATTTTTTGATACTTGGGATTGCATCCAGTGCCTTCACGCTGAGCTACATCCTCAGACTTTTTTCTGGTTTTTAATTTTGAGACAGGATATCATTCAGTGAGTCAGTTGTCAGCTCCATCTGATGCGCCTGCCTTGGCCACCCAGAGCACTGGCATTGTAGGCACGTGCCACCCTACGCAGCTCTTTTAATTCTTGAACACAGTGTGTGCTTTCCCGGTTTCGCTGCTCTTCACACCGTCTCCGGAAAGTCACACACTAAACAATACGAATTTGGACTCAACAAGTCCTGTTAAAGATAGATATTTAAATTAAAAAAATACAATTAGGGAATGTTGTGATTCCTATAGGTATATTTTTATGTGGTGCTTAACAGTGTATCTTGAATATTGTGATACAGATTTATCTTTTCTTATAAGAAGTAACCCGGAGCTTCTTCAGCTTTGGACAAAATCAGACCTACTATAAAAGTGAGCTGTGTATGTACTCAGTGACGCTCTAGGCTGCAGATACTTTGCTTGGTATAGCTATTCCAGTAGAGTAAACATTTCATTAAGTTCTTAGTATAAATTGATAATTTGCTTAAATTATGCCGTTGATACTGATCATTGTTAGTATATCTAGATGATGAATAGCAACCCAACATGAATTAAAGTTTTCTGTTCTTGTCCCAATGGAGTTTTAAGTGTGCATAATTATATTTAAAGAATTCTAACGTTTTAGATGGAAATGAGATATTTTCAAAACATTTTCTGATGATTTTAATCATTTTCCCATTTGAAACAGCCAGAGAAATTAAATGACTTGACCAACATCACACAAGTTAGTTAACAGAGATGAACCAAGGAGGGCTGAGTTCTTTGTCTGTATTTGTTTGTAGATAATCACATGACTTTTTAATGTAGAATGCAGATTATTTTTCATTATAGAAGTTACATTCTGAAATGGATCATGTAATATTTTGAATTATATGAAACAGACTCTTAGCTTTACCATTCTTCCTTTTTTTTCAGAATTTAAACATCATAATATTTATATGATTTTCTATGTATTTGCTTTTGTGTTATCAGTTTACATAGCCAGAGAACTTTAGTTGGTATATATGAATGATAAGTTTGTAGCAGAATGTTAACTCTTTTGAAAATATTGGCTTCCAGTGTACTAATACTTGTTAAATACAGTATTTCAGTGATAATTTTTTAAAATCATCTTTGGTTTTTTTCTTAAACAGTTTTTGTTTAGTTATTTAATATAGGAAATGAATATTTTTAATAATATTCCAGAATTGAATTCTAGCATTAATTCAAAATATAATTCTCTAATAAGAAAATTAGTTTCAAGAAAAGCCATTGTTTGCCTTTAAATTAGAAACCTGGTTTATTCTCATAGCTATCACTTTTTTATATGACTAATTTAATATTTTCAATCTTAGAGTTTTTTTCTTTTTAAAAAATGTCAGTTTTTTGGTAGGGAACCAAAAGATTCTTTTTGTTTATTATCTTGCTAAAAATAGTTGCTTTATTATGGGAAAACCATTTTTAAGCTGATAACTTCTATCTAACCATTGAACATTTCTTGATTTTTATAGATATACTGTCTGTTTAAATGGAGACTGAAATTAATGGATATTAAATTTTAGACTAATAAAGATTAAATGTCAGCTAATTTGATCTCTTTATTTTAAGCAGAGATCCAGTTCAGTTCACCACTCAGATAAGAACATTAGCAGCTAACCTAATACTGAGTACGTTACTTTTACTTAGCACTGACTAATCTGGCATCCCTAATTCATCAGACTTTTGTGCTTTCTAATCGTAGGTTGATTCTTAATATTACCACAGTAATAGAGCCAAAATATTTACATATAATACTTTCATAATTAAAATTTCTAAGTATTCTAGTTTTTTTAAAGTGTTTTGTAATATTGTTGCATAGAAGCAGAGAAGAGCTAATTTTACGCTTTATCATAGTACCCTGCAGAATCACCTGATTGTTTTGTGGATTTTCCTCTTCCATTTTCTGTTTCCTGGACACCACAGGTAAATTCTTACATATAAGTAATTTAAAAGTATATTATTTCTAATCAAATGGTCTTTGTAGGCTATAAAGTGGTCTTTCAGTTTAAGCATTTATTTATAACTAGGCCTCTATAATGTTTCATTCAGTATTTTCTAATAGTTAATGTTCTCTTTCTCCACACGTACACACATACACATGAACATACATGTATACACACATGCAATTGGACCTTTCATTTCATTTTAGGTAAATATGCATATGATGTGTTGACATACATTTTTCTATAAATTTAAATCCTAAAGAACTCTTTAGTAAGCACTGATCATTGTGTAGAAAAGTAGGTGGAGTTTTTTATTTTGTTAAAATTTTAAACACTTGATGATATACCAGAAAATCTTTTATCAAAGAATGAAAACAAACCCTGCAATTTGTAGTCAGTTTTTATTATATAAATTATCTGTGAATTTAGACTTTATATTTTTACATGCTTTACTATTTTGTAATTTAAGTAAAGATTGTAGATACTTCTTCCTGCTTCTATTCAATTTCTCATTATATTGGTAATATCTATCAATGTATTTTTACAAGTATGTATAAAATATTGCACTATGTAGTTTGATTATCAGTGTGACAAAGACTTGGTATTTGTCAGTTCAGAGAACAGTCTAGTACTGATACACATGGCCCCTCTATGAACAAATAAGTTGCTGTAATAATGAAAATGAGAAAATAACCTTTTAGCAAAGAGATAATAATTTTCTGTAAATGAAACTTATCCTTATTGTCATTATGCTCATTGAAGATCAAGTAAAATGTATGCTTCCATTTTAAATTATACATACCTAAGAGTTATTACATGTCAAAGTAGTTAAAAAAAAAAGTAACATTTAAATGGTTTGTGGGACCAAATATCTTTTTAATGACAGTTGTTTAAAAATTATTATTCTCATTTTGTTCTTTAAAAGCAAAGAAATTTTCCCCAATGGAAATTGAGAAAATATAGCAATGTAAAGAAGAAGAAAAAGACTGTGATTTGTTTTAGATATTTGATACTATATTTATAAAAAATCTTATGTTGGTTTTTTTCCCTATCAAGAAAGGGAATTACATATAAATTTCATTGCCTTATTGCTTTTTTTTTTAAGTTTATAGTTTCTACTTGGCTCTGGAAGCTTCAATTTTCTGTCTTAAAAAGAAAGGTCATGAGAAAATACTGTATCTGCAATTTCTAGATTTTATTTTTAATTATTCATTCATACTTATTTCAGAATTAAAGAGTATAGTTTTGACAAGTTTATGTGGTTTTTCTAAAATGTGTAATGTTTCTCCAGACTTTATGAATAACATAAATGTGTAATGTTTCTCCAGACTTTATGAACAAGTTTGTATCACATCAGAATTGGTTTCTGACTGCTGGATTGGAATGTCATTGAGAGTGGTTTTTTTTTTATTTTTATTTTTTATTCCTATGTAACAATCTCAGTGCCTTATATATATATGTAAGATGACTATAATAATTCAAATTCAAATTTTAGATTTAGTTAAGTCATGTTTTCTTTTTTGTAATAGCTCTAAGAAAACAACTGGTAACTGGAATTTCATAAATTTTTCTCAAACTATAGAATATACTGAAATTATTAGCAAAGTACAGATTAAATGAAGACTTCTTTTAATCCACAAATCAGATTTGACAGCTGTTATTGTCATATTTGATTCAGCTGCATTGCTGGTTCTCTTTGTCTCAGAAATAAAATATTTTGGGATCAGCACAAAACCAACTCTTTTCCTATTCCTTCTTTACTTTTTGCTTCATTCCTTTCCTGAAAAGGTCTATTTTCCTGAAATTGATGTGTATGCTGTCTATGTGTATTTTTTGCTTCATTTTTATGCCGTATTTAGTTTGACTTTTTTTTACAGTATTGTTTCAGTGATTGATTCATGATCTGTGTCTAATATATTTATTTAAAACATTACGTCTATTGGTTAGTTTATCTCTTAACTTAATGAGATAGTATTCAAAGTTTCTTACTAGCAGCCTGCAATGAACACCTCTGTGTGTTTCCTTGTGCACTTGTGTATATAAATGAGACATTAAGTGTGGATTTTTTGTGGAAGTGAAAATGCTAGCTTGTATGGAATGTCCCTCTTGGGTTACTAAATTATTGCCAAATTGTATTCCCAAAGTATAACAATCTTATAGCTCCATTTAGCAGTGTTTTACTTTGCCAAATCTTTTCAAAGTTTTATTCTGATCTAAGTTTGACTTTACTTCACATCAAGAATTGATTGTCATGGTTATTGTGTTCATTGTCTTTGCTTATTTTATGTAGTTTTTGGTGTTAAGGCTTTATGAGCATCTCCATGTAGCATGCCTTTTAACTTTGTATATATTTTATCTTTACAAAGTTTAACTTTTAATGTGGTCACATATATTTCTTTTTCCCATTTGATTTCTGCTTTTTGTATTGCAAGACAATCTCCCTATCTTCTTCTTAAAACATAATCTTACCATTTATTTCGAAAGAGTTTTTTTTTTTGCATTTATTTAAATATGAAATAGCAATCTGAATTTACAGTTGCTTAGATTACTGTATACCAGTAGAGTTTGGAAATGTCTTCTCTTTTGGTGGTCTCAGATAATTTTAAATCTTTTCTTTTATTCTTGCGATTAATAATTCAAGTTTCCAAAATTATCACCTTTAAGAGTCTAGCTATACATCATAGGGATTTTTTTGATGGTACCAGCAACATGAACTTTTTGAGTCTTTTAGACATAAAAAATGTATTCACAATATTAATTTATAACTTGAAAGTAAGAGGCAAAATGGAATGACTTTGCTTATATGAGATCCTTTTGTATTGACCAGCTGGAAAAAATTCTGCTTGTGTGAGTTTATGTTTTGGTTTTAACACTTTGAAACAGTTGTTCTTAAGTAACATGAATGTTACTGTTGTAGTCTAGTAGTAAAGTTATATTTAAGTGACTGTAAATAGGTTTTAGGTAAATGATTTTTAAAAATCATTGCTTTTATACATTTCCTCTTTGGATTGTTTCTGGACTTTAAACTTCGAAGATCTTTATTTTCCTTTCTTTTCTGTATTGTAATAGACATGGCTTTGTGGCATCCATATTAAAAGTGGGTAATTTTCCTTATGGTCCCTGTCTTCCCGCTGAGTTGGTAATGTTTTGATGTATTTTTCTGTTGCTCTGATGAGAGGTCTGCTGCTGCTGCTCTGACATGTTCATTTGGATGAATAATTATAACTTGCACAATGTCAAGCTGAAGATGGTAGGGTTTTGTGCGTCACGACAAGCCTAGTAGCCAGTGCAGGTGTCTCTCAGCATGATCAGCCCCAGCCAGTGTATTCTGGCTCAGAGGAAACATTTAGAGTAGTAAGAAATCAGCACCAAGGGCAAGGCTGCTGCTACGATTGCGTCTGTATGTGCCAAAGAAATACAAAGTGCTCCTCAGAAACAAGAGGCTAAATACCTCTTTAGAGATACTTCCTTTTCTTTGCTCAGTAAACTCTCTGTAATAGATTTCAACACAGAATGTAATTGTGATTTTTATCTTACTGTACTTCTACGTGTGCTGTAAAATACATTAAAAAAAACATTCTGTAGCCTAATTTAGATTTTTACATACAGGTCATGTATGTCATTATTGTTGACTGTTGAGAATAGGCTACTGTCAGATTTTAAGTGCACTGGTATTATTATCATATACAAAAGAACTTCATTTTGTCCAGGTCACTCAGTGAGCAAAAATAGCTACTTAAATTGCTATTTTACCTCTAAATGACTGATTAAGATTTGGGAAAGTATTCTTGCCACGGGCAGTTAGAATTTTCAGATTTGGTATGATGCAATAAATAGTTGTTTTATGTTTTTTATTATGGAAATCTGATATTCTTGGAATGGAGCCATGAATGAAGAAGAGCAAAACTAATGATAAAGCCTGTGGCTGATAATCTGATGGTGAGTGAAGAACTTGTAATTAAAGGAAAGTCTTATTACATAGCAGGGAACATGGTCCATTAGAGCAGCAGACTAGCAGTTGGGTATTCTAGGCTCTGTTTACAGTTCAGCCATTGACTTAATTGTATAATTTCAAACAAGTCACATGACTGCCCTTTGCCTCAGTTCACATGCATGTGAACTTTTTCCATTGATATGTAAAGAAAAATTAGTTTTGTGTAAAACAAACAATGTGTGGAGCCAAAACAAACAAACAAACAAACAACTTAATTATCCACTTTAAGAATTCTTTGGAAGTTCTTTTTACCACCAAGGTTTTCATTCTTTTCTTTGCTGTTTTTGTCAGAGAACTCACAGTAACTGAATTTCTGTTTAGTCCTAAATTGGCTAATTACATACATACTTTTGTTTTCTTGAATATTTTATTACTGAATATTTTATTAATGTTACGGATAAAAGAATCAAAATTTATTATTTTGATATAAAGTATGAATGAAGGAGTCAGGGGACCTGTTGGACTCAGTCACCATATTAACTGCTTTTCTTTCTTTTTCCTTTTTAAATTACTTACTCATTTAAAAATTGTCCTGAATTCTAAAAAAAGAAACAGGGAAAACAGAAGGGAGCAAAATTAAGAAAATATAAAATCATCTTTAATGCTTATATTTAAAATTGGACCCTCACTAGTATGGTTTTTAAACTACGTCATGTAGCAAATTTCATAAACGCTTTTGATAATACTGTATACTTATTCCAGATGATCCTTAGAGTCATTGGGGTTTTTGTTCTAATTTGGTTTACATTTCTCTATCAAACTAAGAATTTATATATTCACAATTGAGGACCTTGTTATCTTTCCATTTACATAGACAGGCCCTTCCATAGATCCATTTCCTTAGTTCTGTAAGTTTAAGTGATTCCTTAAACTAAATGTTACATATATTTATTGAATTTATTAGCAAGTGTTTAAACATTTTACTGCTATTATGAAAGTGGTCTTTTTATTTGTATTTTGTAGTTTGTCACGTTTAGGCCAAGCTATTATTATTTAAAAAAACTTTTATCAAAGTTATATATGATCATAGTATAAAGAGGCAGTTTTACAACGTGTTTTGTCTTTTTTTAAATGAAATATTGAGGATTGAACCCATGGTTTTATATTCAGACGTTTGCACATCTATGTAAGACCTACCACTGAGGTATACTCCCAGGACCTTTTAAATTTTTCTTTTAGGTAAATCACCATTTTTTAGCCACTTTCCCATCTGTTTCCCTTTCTTCAGGGTCAACCACTTTTTAACTGCTAGCCAATCACCTTGGTTATTTGTGATAATCAGATTTCCATCATTATAAAAAACCACATGATTTAACTTTTACAGTTTAAAGATTTATTTTGGTTTACCAAAATAATCTGGATATGTCAATTCATAATCAGGCAGACTCATTGCTTTTAGACTTCTGCTGAGTGAACTTGGAGAACCATGGCAGTAGGGGTTTGGGGTTTGGTGGAAGTATACCCTACAGCAAGAGATGCTCATCTAGTGGCCCAGAAGTGAGGAGGGAGGAAGGGAGTGGGCGCACACTTCCAGTAACTTAAAGATGTCCCAATAAGCCCCATTTTTAGTGGGCAGATAGATAAGTGACTTTAAATCTTAGAAGTTATTTGCCAGCTAAAGGAAGAAGATACATGTTAGCGTAATTTCACTTGATTTAAAAGATTGTCGAAGTTTGTTAGAAGATTTGAGATCTGTACATAGTGTGTGAATGTACGAGCTATTTCTGTGAAATGATAAAACTTTTCCATGAATTAAAAGACCCAAAAAAAGAAGTTTGGTTTTTGTTTCTTTTTTTTTTTTTTTGTAGGTTATTTATTAGGTACCTTCACTATTACCTTAGGTACATTTTAAATGACTTACCTGCTGACGTTAATAAATCAGACTTTTATTGTAGCTCTTCATGGCAAACATCATAGTTTATTCTGCTGGACCACGATAGCATAGTAAAAAAGAGTACAGTCTTAAAAGTCTGATTAAATCCTCTCTGTCTTTACCAGTACACAACCTTGCATAAATCATTTAACTTCATAAAAGTAAGAAATAAAATTTGCCATAAATTTCATATGAGAATAAACTAAGATATTATGAATAAAAGTGTAAAATGCCAAATAGGTGTTGAAAGTGATACAAGAAAGTTAGTGAAATTTGTGCCATGATCAGACAAAGAAATAATACCTATGTATATATATTTGCATTATACTGTCTGTCTATATATCTGTGTTTGTGTATGTGTATCTGTATAACAAGTAGTTGGTGTAAATATATATTGGATTAAAGATTTTATCTCCATTTTAATGTGGCACCAAGGAATTCAAAGCGAGTAGGGGTGACATGAAAATGACTGTCGGTTTCACCAGGTTGTGTGGATGTGACAGAGGACTGTATTAAATCAAAGATGTTAAGGGAATATTGTTTGATTTTATAGTTTATTAGTTAACATATTGTTAATACTTGAACAAACTAGTACTTAATGATTTAGGGTAAATAATACTTTTATGTAATGGGTGTCCCAAGAAAAAGAAAAACACAGCAGTCGAAATGGCATTTTAATATTATGATTTATATTTTAAAATGCTTTCAGATTAAACAAGATTATTTTAGTTAATATTAAAGCCAGGGGGTTGCAGTGTGTATAATTCATTAACATTCTCTACCTCATGTTTTGTTCCTGTCAGGACCCTGCCTGGTAAATTAGTAAGTGTTTTTACTTTGATTTTTTCCTTTTATTCAAGGGCTAATTTGGTATGCATTTTGTGGGAGTATTGCAGGTTTTAGGCTATCCTTTTGGAAAAGGAAATGCCAGTTTTGAGGATAAAAATTTGGTGGGTTGAAAACAAAAATCATAATTCAGTTATGAAAAATGTTAATTCAAATAGTATTTACTAGAATCACTGAGCAATGTTAATAGATTAAGCCAAAAAATAACCACTCCACCCACACGTACTCTATGACCCTTATTTGTTTTTGCAAAATAGAAGTTGAGTGTCCAAAGTCAAACCAGTTTAGCAGGTAGATGTAGGAAAGCAAACCAGAGCCCTGGAATTGGTAGACACACAGGCAGTGGGACAGTATTTATTTTTGAAATGATGTCACTGTAGTCAGCTCGCTTCCTTTGGCTATGAGAATAACATTGGTAGCTAACAGCTCACACTGTTAGTCTTGTACTTGTCACAAAATAAATATTTTTGTGACCAGTTATTGAAATTTGTTGTTTTTAGTATTGATGATGAAAAACTAGGTACAGCTTTTCTTGTGGTGTTGGTGATGTGCTTTTTCAGTACAACCTAATGAACAAAAAACTAGATTATTTATTTTTTACTAATCGGCCTGGTTTTTTAAGTCTATAACTGAATAGCTGAACCAAATAGCTGAACTTAATAGCTGAGGACAAAAATTGGAACCTGTTTTCAACACGTCCTTGACTTTTTCTTTTTTTTAAAAAAAGTAATTCATTCTGTGATGAGTACAAATGAGGTAGATAACCTTCTTCACATATATCAAAAATAGTAGTAAATATTTTAAATAATCAATAATCCCATTGTAATCACTGTAGCCTACGTATGGAAGAGATGACACAGTTCCTTATGGTTGCTTGGCAGAAAGCAGAATCTGATTAAATGAAGTTAGTTTTAGATGTATCTATAGAAAGGGTAGAGAATATCAGTGAAGCATCAAGTAAGATCAATGAACTGAATATTTAGATTTATTGCCTGATTGTGGAAATACTACAATATCAAAATTAAATTTCTTAAAAAGTTTAATATCTTAATATATCCTTATACTTTTGAAGCTTTTTGAATCCCCCAAAGATAAAGATAAAAATGGTTATTAGAGGATTTATCTTCAAATCTTATAGGGAAGTATAAAAAAATCAGAATGGGAAGCAAATGTTGCAAGTACCAGAAAATTATGCTATTAATTTAAGTGTCATCAGAGCACAAAAGATCACATTCTGGGACTATGTGAACATTATTAAAATACTGGAAATAATAGTCCTTAAGATGAAGATATTATACTCTAAGATCTGGTTAAGTGACTGATGTTATTACTTTACTTCAGGTATTATAAAAGTAACAAATGCTTTTAAAGATAATAAGTATTACATTTTGAGATTGGCAGTGTTCACACTTTTCTGCTTAAGTGCTTCCCTAGTTTAACATAATTTAATAACTATTAGGGAGAATAACATCAAGGATCCATATGTATGTATGTATGTATGTATGTATCTCCCTTCCTTCTCTAATGCACCCTACACACACACACACACACACACACACACACACACAAAACCTTTTATTCCTAAGGGAGTGTAAACTATTACCTTTATGTCTTTGTCCCTACTATAAGGAATGTTGCTGTTTTCTGTTTGTTTTTAACTTCCTAGTTGTTGAGAGACTGTTGCAAAGAAGCTACTGCCATGTAGATCTACTGTTCAGAAATCAGAATGATTCTTTTTAAAAAAGATTTATTAAGATGTAATTGACATATAATTAGCAGAACATACTTAAAGTATGAGTTTCCATCAGTACTTAACCGTAGAATCATCTCCATAATCAGCATAAAAACACCTTACATCATACCCATCCTTCCTGGTGGTAGTCTGTTCCTACTGTCTCTGCCATCCCTTCCTGGTCCCCTGGCAGAACTGAAATGTTTTCAGCCATTGCAGGTTTATTTGCATTCTCTTATGATTCTGTATACTCAGTCTTACATAATTCTGTGCAGTTAGTCCTCTTTCCTCAGCATAATTACTTTTGGGGCTTATCCATTTTGTAGCATATAAATAGTTCATTTTCTGTTTCTAATTATTTATAGATACATTTTCCATTCATCTGTTGATGGGCATATGGGTTGTTTTTGGGATTTGGCTATTGCAGATGAAGCTGCTGTAAACATTATTTAAGTGGCTTTTCATTATATGTTTGGTAAATGTTTAGGTGGGGGCAGCATGGCTGGATCATACAAGGAAGTATGTTTTATCTTTCTAAAGAGCTGACAACTGTTTTTCAGTGTTGGTTGTGATGTTTTACATTTTTTAAAGTAGTGCTTCAGACTTCATGCTTAGCTCCTTTCTAATATTTGGTATAGATTAGTTTTTTTTCATTTTAGTTACTGTATTAGGTATTTGATGGTATCTTGGATATGACTTTATTTTGCGTTTTGACCAGTGGTGTTGAACATCTTTTCATGTGCTTTTTTATCATTACATATTTTCTCTATTGAAATGCCTCCATATTTCTATCTGAATACTTAAATTAATGGAGAAATATCATGTTCATGACTTGGAAGATCTAATATTACTAGGAATTCAGTTTTCTCCAAATTGATCTATCTATAGATTGCAACAAATTTACTTTAAACATTATCAAAACTATGTTAAAATTCATATAAAAAAGCAAAGGACCTAAATAGAAAACAAAATTGGAAGACTAGTCCCACTTGCTTGAAAGACTTATAACCCTACCTTTATGAAGATAATGTCATATTGTTATAATGATAGATCATTGAATATATAATTTAGAAGTAGATCCATATAAATATAGACAAGTTTTTTAACAGAAGTGTAACAGTTCAATATAAGGACAGTCTTTTCAGCTAATGGTACTAATAATAGTTGGTATCAGTGTGCCAAGAAGATACACTTCAATAACATTGAAGTTGCCTCCTGATGAATCTATAAGCTTAATATAAAGCCTAAAACTTACAGAAGAAACATGAGAGAAAGTGTTTTTAACTTTCGGTTGTGGGGGGGATTTCTTAATCTACCACCACATGCAAAGATCTATAAAAAAAGAAAAATTGGTAACTGGACTTAATTAAAATACAAAATTTCTATTCTAGGATGCTATTAGGAAAATGAAAAGGAAAACTACTGATTAGGAGAAAATGTTTGCAAATCATGTACCTGATAGTGTACTGAAGCCCAGCATATGTGAAGAACTGAATCTCAGTAATAAAAGCCAACATGGGCAGTGTTTTACGTAGCTATATATTCTTGTTACTTAAAGGATTATCATTTTACTACTACTAAAGCTGTGTGAAAATTGATTTCTTGTGAAGTTTTCAAAATATCTTAACTGGATAATTGAATACTTAAAACACATGGTTGCAGTCAGCTTCATAATGGTGTAACCTGACAAAACACCTTGCCTCTTTCCCCTCATGTTTCAGTATCTCTGTCTCTGGCTCTGCCTCTGCCTCTCTCAGTCTCTGTTACACACACATACCCTAAAGACGTGTGTGGGAACCTCTAGGCATACATGTGTGTGGCCAAACCTGGATATGTGGGAAAATTCATGTCCCATAGGGCAGCTTGACCAGAAGCATTAGAAACTGATAAATAATTGCTCTTGGATTCCATTTCTAGGATGCAAATTGTAAGGCGCTTCCTCTAGCTTCTCCTAAAGCCACCATTGACCACAGTGACCAGTTTGAAAACACACTCTGGCTTTTCCCTGATCTGTTTTACCCTTTCCAGTCTCCTCACCTGTCCCTGAATTCCCTTTCAGTAAACTGTCCCCGAACAAGCTGTCTCAGGCTTTGCTTTCTGAGGGGATCAGACGCAGAGAAATTACGTCGTTATGCAGTGAGAGGTGGTGCAAGCCAGCAGTTCACATGTGCCAGTCATATTGAAGGCACGAAAGTGTATCTTCTTAAAAAAACTTCTGCCGGACTCAGTAGTGCTTGCCTATAGTCCCAGGTATTTTGGAGGCTGAAGCAGAAGGATCATATATTCAAGGCCAGCCCGAGCAATTTAGTGAGACCCTCTGTGGTATCTCCTAACTCCCCCAAAATCCTGTTTGCTCTTTTGATTGTTTTAAGACTTGCTTTTGAAACTTCAACAACAAAACCTATGCAAGTTTGTATGACTTCCTAAAAGTTGAGCTTGACAGGCTTTCTTTAAAATCAATTTATATAAGTCAAAAGCTATACTAGGCTTCTTTCAAATGATATCTTGATCCTAGAAAATTGTAATCTTCACAATCGCTGTTAGCTTTTCTTGTCACCACAACTTGAAAAATTTTTTGTGACTTTTTAACTAACTGGGCCATAGGCTCTAAGTTCTTAGCTACACTTATGCCTACTTTGTACAATGAATGAAAGGTGTTTCCTAACATTGCCAAGTACATTTGGAGAAGTTTAGCCCTAAGCATACGAGTAATTTATCAGTAGATGATGACTATGTAGAAACCAGTTCTTGAATCTCTTTCAGTAAAGGTATATTCTCTCATCATGGAGCTAAAAATTACCCTCTATTAGGTTATGAATAATTAAAAAATGCGACATTTTTGAAGGTTTCAGAATAATGATATCTAGTTATCTATTGGTTTGTTTTATTTATTAAACATGAACAGAGTAATCAGTTTGTCCTTGCCCTGCTCAAATATTGTGCTATTTGGTTTATGCATGCCTTCTATAAAAATTAGTGAGCACTGCTAGTGTAGACAGAGTGTATACTTCAGCATTACAAAACTACTCAGGACATACAGTAAGCCTTGTAGTTTTTTGTAAGATCATGATGTGGTGACCTTTGGGCAGACTAACTTTCAAATGGTTCATCATCTCCGGGTTTAAATGTGAGTGGTGTCTTTCTGAATAGATGATTTATTCAGAAATGTCTTCATTTGGGTATGGTCATAAAATTTTAGTGATCAGTTTCTACCCAGTTTTTTCTTTTGAAGTTTCTACCCAGTTTAAAATATCTGTTGTACATTTCAGATCTTGTTTATTCATTAGCTTAAAAGGAAGCAGAAGAAAAAAAACAGAAAAAAAAGAAAGCAAAAGCATATACATACACATACAAGATAGTTAAGTAGTTATACAGCTAGTTTTTGTTCATTAAAAAGATTTATACTAATGTTCTCAACATTATTTCATGCCTGTATCTTATATTCTTGAGTAACTTTTATGAAGATAACAGTGTATTGATTATTGTTACTCTTAGCCTGATTTGAAACTTTTTTTATTTCTATTTTTCTTCTCAATAAAATAAAGTAAGATTTAGTGATCAACACAGGGACCCTAAATAAGCCAAGTCTAGGCAATCTAGGTAACTGGTTTCGCTGCAGAGACTTTCACTAAAAACTTAGATGAGCCTGATATTGGATTGACTTCTTAATACATAAATGTCTGATCTTTTCACCTCATTTGGAGATGTCTAGTTTTCCTCTGAAAATTATTGCAGTCTTTGCTTTTCACTACCGGAAGATTAGACTTTTTATCAAGGGCCCTCTTCCTGTTGAACCTGGCTCTTGTGCTCTTTATCCATTTAATGTTATTGAGGTACTTTCGGCTCTTTTTTTTTTTTTTTTTTTTTCTTCCTGGCTACTGTCCTTTCCCAAATTATAAGACAGATCTTTAAATAATATCTGTCATGGCTGTTATGCCTTCAACATGAACCTTTGCTGAAAGTCCTTTGGAACAGATGAAATAGTACGTGCTGGACTGCTGTTGCTTCTTACCTTCTTTTATATTCATGCTCGTTCTCTTCCTCCCTCCCTTTCTGTTCTTCTTTCTATTCCTCTATCCATTCTTCTCTTCAGGAATACCTTGAAGGTAAGATACTATTTACCACTTACCACCATAAGGCTTTAATTGAGCAGCTTCTGCATTATTATCTTGGGTCTGGAATACTTTTCTATAAGGATTTATTGTGTTAAGGAAATCTTTCATGTATATATTTATTGATTAGCTTGATTTTTTTCCTTTTTATTGTCTTCCTCAATTTTTTTGTTGTATCTTTTAAATTATGTTTCCTTTAATGTGATTGTATAGGTATGTATGTACAAAAAAAGCATGACATTTTTCTTTTGTCAGTGAATTCAGTTGAAATATTCAATAAATTTTTGGATCTTCATTATATTTAATCTGTATAATTGGTTTACTATTCCTTTTAGGAATTGGTGGTTTTTAAACTTTACCACATATATATTTTGGGAGACTGCAATTTTTGCCCTGTATTTTAGAAAATAATTGTAGTCATGTAATGCATTTCCCTTAAATACATATGAAGTATTTAATGTGAATTGAATATTTTGATTCTCATATAAAACCTGTTTGATTTTGACTTGAAATTTTTTATCAAGAAGAAATTTTATAGTACATCATAAATATGCAGTACATGTAATATGTATTTACATAACTAGATTAAATTTGTTTATAAATGAGAATTAGAAATAAATAGGAGTACATTATAGCAATTGACAACTTAAAGGGGATTATAGGTATTTTACATGGAATATATTACTTTAAGGATTTTAGGGCAGTTACACAGTATGTAGAATTCTTTTAGGACTATAAATCACCTTAAAAGTTATCTACTGGGCACAGACTTTTTGAATTGCATTTTTTAAGCTTAGAGAGGCTAAGTATGTTTTAGTTAAAATCAATACTTTGTTACTCAGGATTAGGACTGAAAAGCTGAGTGGTTTTATCTTTGTATGAGAGAACCCAACATAGCCTGGCACATGTTTGAAATACTAATTTTATTGAATTTACTTTATTTTTATTCTTTTTTTTTTTTTTTTTGGTACCAGGGATCGAACTCACAACTGTGCTCTTTTAAGGCAGGCGCTTATGCCGCCGAGCTAAATCCTTGGCCCCTGAATTAACTTTAATATATTTCATTATGCTGTGTACATATGAAATGAAAGGATGGCTAATAGAGCATTTATTTCTGTTTCTGCAAAGGTTTTTTATGATCATAAAAATGTTTACTATAGAAATAAGGGAAAACAAGGAAATAAAAATTGTCATAAAGAGTTTTGTTAAAGCCACATTAAGGATCAGTGGGAAAATGGAAAAGGTGGTGGAGCAGATTCGCAAGTAGACTACTATTGATTATTATTGAATAGTAAGGGCGTGGATCAAGGTCTCCTAGGATCTGCAGATTGCTCACCTCTCCAGGAGGTTTCTGGAATGAAGTAGTGACTGATAGTGGGAATGATGTGAGAGAGGGGCCAGAACCTGAGAGCGGGCTTTTACTGAAGGAAAAACTGTGTTGGAGAATGTGGATTCCCCATCCAATGTTTTTCATTTTTTTCCTCTACCCTTTAATTCTGAGATTTTTTAATTTCCTTTTCTTACCCAGAAGCTCTGTAACTAGAGAAATAGTGGTTTAAATTTATGAGGCTGAGTATTTTTGTTAGACTATCTGTATTTTTTAGATGATTATTTCTTTATCCTCTATATTTTTCTATTAATATATATTTATCTTTATCATTGATTTTATCAGTAACTGTAAATCTTTTTTTTTTTTTGTACCGGGGATCAAACTCATAACCACTTACCAGGCAGGCGCTTAAGCCACTGAGCTAAATCCCCGGCCAGTAACTATAAATCTTAAGGGTATTAGTCTTTTGCTGATTTGATGCTGATTTTTTAATATTTGCTATTTCCAGTACTAGGCTATGAATGTCTCTAGGTCAAAGACTATATCTCTTATAAAAATTACTACAAAACTTCAAACGTGTACATTATGCTAACTAATTAGTATGTTTCAACATCATCTGAAATTTTTTAAGGGTTAACATTATTCCATATAACAGAAGTACTATAGTTAAGTTCCCCCCAGGTTGATGCATGGAAAGAGTTGGTTGTTGAGGCAGAATTACTGGGAAGTGGTAGCAACTTTAGGAGGTTGGGCCTATTGTTTGGTTGATCCTTAGGTCACTGGGGCTGGACCCTAAAAGGGCATTGTGGGATTCTGGCCTCTTCCTCATTCTCTTTGGTTTCCTGGCCATGAGGTGAGCAGTTTGTTTCATCGTACAATCCCTATCATGTCATCTGGCACCCTCACCAGAGGCCCAAAGCAGTGGATCTTCCTGATATTGGACTGGAAACCCAAAACCATACACCAAAATAACCATTTTTCACTTCATATGTTGATTATCTCAGATACTGCATTACTGTGACAGAAAGCTAGCTAACAGATAAAGATAAAGCTAAGTAAGTTTAAAAGGGGAAAAATAATACCTCAGGAAAAAGGAGGAAAAAAAAGGGAAAAGAAAAAATATCTAAATTTGTATAAACACACTTAGAATAGCTAAGATGATTGTGCTACAAATTCTATAATTTCGTAGAACAAAGCAGTTAACATTCATAGGATTGGAACAGTTTTGCATGTTTGTGTCAGGTGATCTGAGGAACTCTTGAAGATCACTATGTAAAATAGCAACCTTAGTTCTCTGTCCTACCACCATGTTTTGAAGGCTTATATCGTCATTGTTTTGGGCTCTTTGCTATTGTTATTTGTCTTTTTCATTTCTTATTTTTCTATTAATCTGTTTTGTTTTCCCCTCTAATGCAGAAAGGATATAGGTATACGTGTTAGAGGCTTATACATGCCTAGATTTTTTCCTAAACAGTTTACAAGAATCAATTATGTGTGATGAAATGAACAACTACTTTGAAGAAAAACAGATTATGGTATCCATTGCTGATTCCATGTCGTCATGCTGTGAAATCCACTAATGCTTCTATTCTTTGTTCAGAGTGGTTTTAGTATGTTTTGTGTTGTTTAATTTCAACATATATGAAGGTATGGACAGCTATTTTGAAGAGAACAAGAGATTACAGTAGCTATTGTTGATTTTCCTATTGTCTTGTTCTGAAGGCCTGTAATGCCTTCATTAGTCTGTTCTGATCAGTTTTATACTATTTTGTTTTGTATGAATTCATTGTATGTGAAGATATAGACAACTATTTAGAAGAAAGCAAGAGACATTATGGTAGCCACTGTAGATCTGTTGTTTTGCTCTGAAATCTGTCAGTTACATTGTTTTCTTCTGATCTGCTTTGTTCTGTTTTGTTCTGTTTAGTTTTACCCTTTTTTTTTTTTAAAGCTAAGTAAGTTTAAGAAACTTGTTGAGAAAGATGCAAAACTGCCCTTTAGTGGTAGAGTAGGAACTGGATTTGAGCTGTGACTTGAGTCTGATCTTAAGCAGTGCACTTTACTGCCTCTTAACATTTTAACATCATCAGTATCTCATACAGAGCATAACAATTAGTGGACACATTACTCATAGTCATTGTAATGAATTGTATTGACATAATTTCATTGTATATTTGCTTAATTTAATTTTATGTGGTGTTATAAATGAGGGCTATAGCTTTCCTCACTGATTGACCCAGATAGTTTATTGAATATGGTTTCAAATAGAGCATTTTACGTTGAAGATAAAAACTTTCTCCTGTAGGTCTAATCTTACCAAATGAATTCTATTTTTACAAAGTACTATATACCCCTAATCCTAAAATTTATTGTAAAAATGAAATAAGATATTATGTATTAAAATTTGTTTCCTTACAACTTGGATGCCTGAATCTTGTAGAAGTGTGACTCTTGTATTGTGTCACATAATTTTGGATGAATATACTTACACTTTTTTCAGTCACTTCATATTTGCTTATTTGAAAGTGTCTAAAGCCCATAATTCTTTTAAAACTGATCTTGCTAATACTTTCTCTATTAGAAGTATTCATAGTTGTATCTTTTTTAAACAGAGTTGTTTTATGAGATGCTCAGGACTGTTTAAAAATAAAAATAAAAATTGTTTTTTTAAAGGACAAAGTAATGTCTCTACTCATTATTTAGTAAAACTCCTTTTAAACTAACTCCCATAAAAGATTGTCTGATACAGTGAATTCAATCAACTTTCAGTTGAGACTGACTGAAAGTTGAACATGAAAAAGTCATAGTTTGTTTGAATTATTATATATAATAAACCTTATACTTTTTGTCTAATTATGTCTTGAAATTATTTCCTAGTAGTGTTTAAAGATAGTTTATTATAAATAGCACCATATTTATCTTCATTTTGTAATAAAAATGAAGTTAAGATTATTTTTACACTAAAATTATACTATTCTGAATGCATTAGATGTATGATATACATTAGTAAAATTATACATACATGTTAGTGATATGTAGATATTATTAGTCCATTCATAAAGTATAAGATACATAATGTGGTTTTAAGGTGTAAAGTCTAGTGAGAATAAAAAGTATATTTATGCTAATGAAGATATGCAAAGCAAGAAAGTAGACTCTAGTTCATTGCAGTTTACCTTTTAGTAAAATGAAACAGGTTAAAATTTCTAAGTGTATTTTGAGTGATATGTTATCTACCATTAGTAGAGTGCCATATAACTTCCTCAGCTTTCATCTTTTCACAGAGCTCCTTAATAAGCATTTATAGTCAGTTTTTAGCAGCATTAGAATCACTGAAGGCATTCTGGGATGTCATGGATGAAATTGATGAAAAGACCTGGGTGCTTGAGCCACAGAAACCTACGCGGAGTGCCACAGCACGTAGAATTGCATTAGGTAGGGAAAAAAAGGATTAGAGATTTTTATTTACACATGTTTACTTTTATTTTGTATTACAAAAACTTGACGATGACAGTTGAAATCTTAGATGAAATTCTTGGTATGGAGTCAGCTTTTAAAACTTTTTGAGATTAAATTACAATTTACTTTATAACTACTTAGATGTAAATAAATTAGGTGAAAAGGACAAGTACTGGGGTGTTTCATTATAAAAAGTGATGAGACAGTGGAAGTAACATTCAGAGTGTTTAATTAGCTTTTAATTGGCACAGAAATGGTGGAGTGGAGCAGGTTATTCAAACTGTACATTACTTAGGTAAAAAAATCAGTGTTAGAATTAATGAAGTCTTCATCCTTGAAACTTAGTCAGATAGTGTAGGGAGATTTCAGAATACTTCAACAAAAATACTGAAGATGAAAGAAAGAAAATAGACCACGCCATTAAAGAGTAAACAGCACAAAATAAGAGTTGAATATATTTTAAATACTATCTCTTCTTTAGGATAAATATGTGAAAGGTGTATGATATGGTACAGTGAAATACCTATAATACAGGAAATATTCCTGTAATGTTATATTGTCTTCACTATGAAATGGTATGCATTTCCATTACAAGCAACCAGAACAAAATCAATTGTAGAGTTTTTTAGATCTTTTAAACTGTATTTGTGTCCACCTTAAAGTATCATGTGTGGTATTAAGCTATCCTCTAGGTCTTTCTTTAAAATAGGTATGTTTTGAAAGACTTAATATTCTGAAGGACATTTTAAAATTCTGATGTAGATCATACCTAAATTAGTGAACAATTTTTGTACTTTTCGACCAAGGCATAATAGATAACTGTAATTAGGGTGGAGAGTTATATGTTCTAAAAATAAGTTATTTTTCAAGTTTGGAAATAATTTAGTAGTGTTTAATTTGGAATAATTAACCAAATTATGACATATTTGTGAACAAGTAGATGTTAAGATTGAAAATAATTTCGACAAAGAAATGTAATTTATTGTTTTCATAGCCTCATTAAAACACTATTCTTAAAATACACTTTTTTATCATATTTTCTATTTAACACAAACTGTTTAGTTGTTATTTCTTCTTTATATTTTCATTACTGCATTGATTAGACATTGACTTACACATTAGGACCAAATTTTGAACAAATTATTTGAAAGATTAGTTAATGTAGCCATCAAAGTACTTTCTCAAGGCATTAGTAATAGATGACATTACTAAAGGCTAAATTTATGATCATTGCAAAGAATGTATGAATAAACGAGATTGTATTTTTTAATTTTATATTTTTCGTTGAATGGATACACACCTTGATAACTTTTTTGCCAGATTTGTAATAATTATGTTTAGATTATTGCCAGCTGTAGCAGAAGGCATATTTAATAGTGAATGGAAGTTACTGGGACATTTTCCCCATAAAATGAAGACCTACTTGATCTTAATTATACTAAGTATTTTCTGAAAATAACAATATAATTTTTGAAGTTTGTATTGTACTCCTGTAGAGTTAAAACTTTTAGTTCAGTGAAGAATTAAAAAATAGAAATAGCTGTTTTAGACTCTACAAAATGGAGTTTTTGTTAGTAAATGAATGATTTTCAAGGCAAAGCTTCATATACAGCAAAAGAACTCAAGTGTTTTTATAAATTTTCATAAAATTTAAATGTTTATTTTTATGTAGTCTTTGCAGTTGACCTACTTTTTCAAGAAAGCCATGAAATAATTTAGATCATTGTTGTATTTTTTAAAGAAGGTTTTTGGTAGCAGTACTAAAGATTGAGCACAGGGCTCGTGCACTCCTGGCAAACGTTCTTCCACTGAAGCGCACCCCCACTCTGTGTAGACCACCCTCCCTCCTTGTCCAGTCTGTACTCATGTTGGTATTCCCCACCCTCCTCGCCACCTGCAGAGTAGCTGGGAGCACAGGCATGCACCCCCAGCCAGCAGATCATCATTTCTTTAGTTTTTAAAGAAAGTTGATATTATAAGTCTTAATCATATAGGAAAAGTTTATTTAAACTTTCTGTAATAGAATTGACCAGAATCCCTTTTCAGTTTTATTAATTCATTGGTTGTCTCTGTTTTTTCAGAAGCATGAGCTCCCTGAATCTTTAGTGATAATCACAATTTCAAAATTCTTTTGGTTAAACTGACATATTTCCTTTCACAAAAACTACTTATAAAAAATTTGGTTAATTAAATCTTTTCTTGGGCATACAATAAAACTAGCAGCTAGACAACATTCCTTTATTTTTTTGTTGAATTGTTTGATGAACTCTTCCACTTGTAAAATTTTAATCTTTTTCATTCTAGGGAATAATGCTTCCGTAAACATAGAGGTAGACCCCAGGCATCCTACTATGCTTCCTGAGTGCTGCTTTCTTGGAGCTGACCATGGTACAAGATCTCAGAACTAATATTTTTATAGAATCATAAAATCCTTGTCAATCATTGTTAAATATTAGTAGATATTAGTCATATAAATATTTCTCATTCTGAACTGTATACTTTTAATATTTAATTTTCAAATCAACTAAGAAACAAATTACATACCAAATAGGCCTTTACAGAATAAGAGCAACAAATCCTAAATTTTTAAACATTTTTTTCTTCTTTTTTAATACATGAAGTTGTAAAACCCTTGGGAATTAAGCTGAGCAGAAACATGCATTTGTGGTAGGTACTTTGGCAATGTAATTGTTACTTTTCAAAGATTTTACAAATTTTATAGCAGATTTTTTTTCTCATTTTTTTCAGGGATCCAGAATGTAGTCTATTACAGAATTTAAAAGATGTTTTAGAAATTGATTTTCCAGCTCGAACTATGGAAAAATGTGTAAGTTTTATCAGTGCCTTGGTGTTTCACCTAGTGTTGCATAATGAAATTTAAATGCTTTTCTCAGCAGGATCAGGCTAAAAGGAAGGGAATTGCAAGAATGTTACAGCACAGACCTCTGAACTGCAAGTAATAGCTTCATCAAAGACCTTGCTAACCTTTAATTAGTGTTTCTTAAGTGTTCCTTTCTCATGGTTTTTAGCAACAAAGTGATTAATGACAAATTTATTAATAACAAAGTAGCTAATTAAATGTTTGGATTTTCTGTACTGTCTTATGGATGATTGAAATAAAGTTCTAATAAGTTTGATACAGGTGTTTGAAAGATGGAAGTACAGTTTTTCAAAAATGAATAGAAACTGTTATTGCAAAGATAGCAAAAGTACAATTGATTTTTGACTGAGTTGCTAAGGTCGCAGTTTTGATGTTTAGTAATCACTAGCTTATGTCAGTTCCTGTCTTTACATACATGGACACTGTGTTTATATATTGGACAAATTGCTAAAACTACAAAATCTTGTCATCTCTTGCCATCTAAAAATGAAATTAGTGTGTCTGTGTATATTTGAGTGAAAAAGGAAGCATTCTAAGAAGGGGATTTTCTAGGTGTTTAGCAGTAGTAGGATTATATTTTCTACAATATAGCAATAGTCACTTTTATAAAAACTACATTTATAAAAATTTAATATTGTTTATGTCCGTGATGGCCACCTTTGTAAAAGTCAGGTGTCCAAATGGCAACCCAAAATGCATTTTATTATTACAACATGCCAACCCCACAATTAAACCTCAATACTGAGGTTTTAGTTTTAAAAAACTCAATGAATACATTAACATTTTTGTCTTAAAAAATAACATTCATGACTCTTATGTATCATTTTTTCTTCCTAATCTGCTTTTTAAAGAAATATGCATATAAATATTTTTCTCTTGAAGGATTTTACTATGGATTGTGGAATTTGTTATGCCTATCAACTTGATGGTGCCATTCCTGATCAAGTGTGCAATAATTCCCAGTGTGGACAGCCTTTTCATCAAATATGCTTATACGAGGTAAAACTAAAATAAAAAAAAATTAGCAGTACTTTTTTCAGCTAACAAAACATGGAAAGTATGCACATTTGAATTCACAGAACTTAAGATCTGTATACTTAGTAAGTGGTCTCCCTCATTTGCAACTCCTTTCACCACTTTATTCTAGATGCTGTGTGCGTCATTGCTTCATCACAGTTACTAACTAGAAAAAAAAAGTGTCCAGAAAGGGGGAGCATTGATGCAGCTTATACTTGGACTACCTTATTGCTGCAGAGCATACTAAGTTAGGATGCACTGGAATCTTCCCATAAATGTCTTGTGCAACTACAGTGCAAACTGTAGATTCATCCTGCTTGGATGACGGAAACAGTGCAGTGCAAAGGAGTTCGCATGTAGGTGGTATCTGTTACTACTCTTTAGACTGCATATAAATGCAGTAATCCTACTTTTGATATTTAGAATGCTTTTTGTGATCTGGAACATTCCATACCACTCCCAGGCAGGACTGTTTCATTTAGTTACTATATGTGAAGTTTGCTCTCCATAGCACTTGTCTTAGGGCAGAGTTGATGGGTTACAGAATACCTTGCCATTTCATAGTTCTTTCAGTTTTCAGTCTTCCTTAGCCACTTCTTTCTCTTTGTGATTAATAACAGCAGTTTAGTGCTATGTGTTCTTTAGCATTGGAGATACCAGGTTACTTTATATAAAACACAATACGTAATTAAAGAACTCTGAGGGAATTTTCTTTTGTAATGAGTATTAATATTTAAACAGTGCCTTCTGCTTATATTCAGTGGACTGAGAATTAACCCACTGTTGGTGATTAAACCAGAATTAAGGGGTTAGGGATATGGCTCAGTGGTACATGACATGGCCTGCTTTGCAAGCATGAGTTCAATTCCTGGTACTTGCCCACACCAAAAAAAAAGACCAGAATTCCAAAATTAAGACCTAAATTTACAAAAGCTGTAAGATATATTTCATGGTAGGCGTTCTTAATGTGTAATGGATTTAGGGACTTGGTATATGAACCCAGGAACTTGTGTGTCTTGGTTTATGACTATTTTGGGAGTAAAGAAAATATAAATGCTGTTATTTTCTTAAAGGGGGCCATAATTTACTTTTAGCTTAGTGGTTTACACTTTGAATTCCATGTTGACGTCCCCTCATTAGACAGCATAATAATAATTGGCATTGGCTCAGAAAATGTATCCCTTTCTCTTAAAAAATACAATTAGGAAATAAATCTTCTGGAGTAAAACTATAATGCATTAAAAAAGAAAGGATATGATCTTTGGAATATCTGTAATTTTAATCATGCTGACACTGCTTCTTTTTAAAATCTTCAGTGGTTGAGAGGACTCCTCACTAGTAGACACAGTTTTAACATCATATTTGGTGAATGTCCATACTGTAGTAAGGTAAGCAAATTACTAATCACATTTCATAAAATTGCCTGGAATTTAGTAATGTGGTTTAAAAAAGATAATCTATACAAATTGGTTTATTTAAAACTTTTTGAAGCCTGTATTCTCTGTATTTAAACAAAGTAGTAAGATAAGTTTCTCTAAGACAAAGTATCCTTCTTAGCAGTGTCATTTCAATTTTTAAATTGATCAAAAACATTTAACTACTTTACTAAATTTCCTGTGTTCTGAAACATCAGAAAACTATGTTCCAAATCATCGTGACACTATTTCTAGTGTAAGAAAAGTTTTTAGTGTGCTCACCAACTTTGTTAAAATGTATTTTCTCTTTTAAGCCAATTACCTTGAAAATGTCTGGAAGGAAACCCTGAAATAAGTATATAACATTACTACAAAGAGCTGGAAATTTTCAAAATTATCAAAAGAATTTTATTTGATGTTTTCAAAGAAAATATACAGCAAGACACACCAATATCAAAAGCGAAAATATGATGGTGCCATAAAAATACACATCTGCCATTGTCTCTTCACTCAGAGTAAACTGGAAAATTGTAGACCAGAATCCTGCAGAATGTGCTAAATCTGTGACTTCCACACCAGTTGTGGAAGTGTACATATTCCAAGATGGAGATTGCAATTCATTGATCCTATCTGAAATGGTAAAATCCTGATAGGGTTCATGAAAGGAATTTTGGAAGTATGTATAGCTAGATTCTTGTGGGAAACTGTTTACTTCATTCAGAAGTTCTGAAGACTTATGGTATTTTTGTCGTCTTCTTGTGCTTTCCTATGGAAAAAAATACATACGGTTTGTTAGATCTGAGTTACCCAAATATTTATTTTCTGTACTGCATAAGAATACTAAATAAAATTTAACAAACAAATTTGGCTCATTTGCTTGGTTCTTTTAAGCCATGTAAATTTATAATCTAAAAACAGAATAGAACATGAAAACTGAATTCTCTTGTAAGATTATAAAAGGATGACTCTTAGGAAAGACAGCTATAACCTGAAAGCTTTTGATCATTAATCCAACTACTGTTATCCTTTGCACATAACAGAAACTCAGAGGTGGTTCTGCTTTATACTGAGTTAGAGGCTAAGGCTGATGATCAAAATATATGGTGAATGCTGAAATTTAAAAATAAAGCAATTATAGTTAAAGATACTCATAAATCACCATCAAAAATCCTTCACCTTCCTTTGAACATCTTGACCCCTCATTTTCCCACTTTCTGTAGCAGTTCTGCAAGTCCTTTTTTTGTAGCTTTAGTATGGTCAAAAATGCAGTGCATCCTGCTGTCCACTGCCATCTGTCTTCCTCACTGGATCTGGCATCACATGAATTCTTGCTCTTCCTCAAAGTCCAAAGGATATATAAATGAGATACAAATTTTAAAAAATGATTCAGGACATGAACACAGCCATGACAGGGCAACTGAACTGCTTCAAAAAGTAACAAGCATGATGAGATTAAGTGTGTTTGAAGTGAGAGAGGGAGTATTTTGAGGGTATTAATACCACTGTATCCAGTGTATCTTTTACTTTAGTAATTTGGAAGTATGTTAATAGCTACCATATTTTTCAGTCATCATGGTATACCGCCAGGGAAAACCATCTCACCAGTGGTATTGTCATGTCTCTTGCATAGACTAACTACCATGGACTGAATACATACTAATGTCAAACATTAACTGGTTACTTCAATGTGGGTTTCACAAGCTTATTCAATGATTTCACCATTCATTATTCCTGTTGATCAAAGACTCAAGAGTGACCTTTCTCCTTTTTGCTTAATTGGTTGAAAGTCAGTTGTTTTGTTTCTGCTTCACTTCTGTGATTTCTAACATGCCTTCTCTGATTAGCAAGTAATTCAGAAAAAAGATGATCACAAAACAAAGCAAATCGTCATTGTTTCTTCCAGAAGCATGTGGTACAATACCATCGCTATTCAGAATAGCAAACTGTCAGCCTTTAAACTGTGACTCTTCAGACTCCCTCCGCCCCCACGAGTCCGTTTTAGAGTGCAAAGTTTTAGAAGGGCGTAAAGACCCAAAACAAATGAGAGATGTTTCAAAAGATGTTTTGAAGGCTCCTTAGCTTTCCTGTTAAGAAATAAATTGAGAGTCAAATAACTAGTGTCTACTGTCTGAGAGCTAATAAGGTCACATGAATGCAATTTTCCTAAAGTTCTATCAGCTTTATTCACTAGAGGCAAAATAAATGAATAAATATTCCAGTATATCCATAAATCATTTTCACACAAAGAAAAAGAACTGTCATCAAATCATATATAAAGGCTGAGAACTACTGGTAAGTTTAGCAGCATTTACATATAATGTGGAAATAAAGAGGTATCATCACCTAGTTAATAGAAATCATACTGCTATTTCAAGAGTCATCTATTTAACCTGTACAACTTATCTCTTACAACCAAAGAAATCCAATTGGAAGCTGCATGTAAAATAATTTAACTGTATCTGTTGTCTTTAGTCTTTTCAGTGGGCTAATGGAGGAAAGATAGTCTAATAAAATGCATATTTTGTATATAAAGTTTTATTGGAACAGCCACATCAATACTTGTTTTCTGTAGCTACTTTTTCATTAAATTAATATAGTTAAACAGTTCTGTTAAAAACAACAAGAACAAAAAAAGTCTAAAATATTTTTGTCTTGTTCCAAAAGTAACCTTTGGTACCATTTGCTCATTGGTATGAGTGCTTGCCTATTTTATGTGAGGCGTGGGTTTGGTACTCGAAAGGGAGGGGAGGAGGGAGAGAGAGACAGACAGACAGAGAGAATTGCTGGTCCCTGGTTTTTGCTGTTGTTTCTCAAATGTGAGAAGGCATAGAGATTGTTTGGAATCTCGTTAACATGCAAATCTCAGATGGAGCTGAGATTCTGTGCTATAGGTGATGTCAGTACAATTGGCTTGCACACCATGCTTAGAGTAGCAAAGGTTTAAAAGCAAAACAATCATCTCTTCTGCTAGAGTACAGGCTCTCAATGTGAGTTGAGTTTGTTCCACGTAAGCCACTTAACCGTTTTTAGGACGTTCTGTCCTGGCATCGACTGGGTAGTTCCTCTTGAGCACCCTGTAGCACGCAGGACAGCCATGCCACAGTGGATAGTAAACCAGCCAGAACCGCTGGTACTGCTGCTGTGAAGAAACCCTTCACTAGAGCAGTTGCTAATCTTGAATGCACATTAAAACCAACTGGGGGGCTATGGGAAGTAACAATACCACTTCTACTCTGACCACAGTAATGGTTACCAGACTTTCCCTCCTGCCCTAAAACAGACAAAACAGTATATGGAGCACCATGTGAGGGACCTGCAAAGGAAGTCCCAGTACTCAGGGGAGGAAGGCCACAGCCAATGAGGTAAGGCCAGCCAGGACAAGACCTCGTCTCAAGGAAACTTAAAAAAAAAAAAAAGAGAAAACTAACAGAGCTATCATAATATGTAAAGAAAACAACCCAGACTTTATGAAGTCCACAATTTAAGACTATTTAAATCAGACAAAAAAAAGTCTTAAACAGTCATGACATTATTAAGTTGAACCACCAAGTTAACTGCTAGGAAACTTCCAAGGAATGCAGTAAAAACGAGTTAAAGGGACAGCCCTCACAGTGTTCAGCACATAATATCTTATGACATATGGAATATATGACAGTGTGAACCATAATCAGGAGAAAAAAACTTAGGAAGTCCCAGGTAGAATTATCAAGCAACGACTAGACAGTGTTTACATAGATATCTTCAAAACTGAAAGGAAAAACTCAGCATAATGAGTGAATGGGATTCTCAGCAGAACGATGAAAATAACTTCTGGAACTGAAAAATGCAGCATAAAAAATGAAAAATTAACTATAGGTTTGATAGCTAATTTCACAATATATATTTCACAATATATCTGATAATATATCCCAATAGCAAGATAAAAGATTAATTTAAACATAAAGGGTGCTTCAGTTGCAAATGGAAAAAGATAAAAGTACCTTAACTTATTAACTTGGATCTCGGAAGAAGAGGAAGGGTGAATTAAAGCATGAAACACTGATGAAATCATAGCTGGAAATGTTTCTGATTTGACAGCAAATAACCAATAGATAAAGAAGCACGATAAACTCAAAGCACAATAAAAGCATTCCCTGGAAAACCAAATTGAAAGCTAACCCTCAAAGCAACCAGTAAGATACTGTGTTAGCTTTCCGTCACTAACAAAATATCTGAAAACCAACTTAAGAGGAGGAACTGTTTATTGTGTCTCGTGTCAGAAGTCTCAGGCCATGAGCAGCTGGCCCTGTAGCCTTTGGGCCTAGCCCCTCGGAGCAGGTGTGCACCCTCCTCCCCACCGTCCTGAGTGTTGAGATTACAGTCAAGCGCCATCATGCCTGGCTGGAACACCTTTAAGTGTGTTTCTTTTTTGTGGCCAAACTGCAAGTTTTCTGAATTGTTCTCCTGAATTGTTCCTGATTCTCAGTAAATCTGGCTAAAAGCATCAGGCTGTTGCCTCCAGCACATAAACTTGTCATCATTAAACTTGGCCTCCTAGTAGGTCTCAGGGTATGCAGACATACAGCATTTAAGTTCTTTGGAACAGGGTAACAAGCATGGCCTGTGTCCAGTGCCCCAGAGCCCTTATATCCCTCTGAAACTTCATCAGCATAGCCTTCCCTGTCTAATAGCATTCTGGTGGTGTCTTCCTAAACCCTACCCTAACTGCCCGGTAAGCTATAAGGATAGCATTTTCGGCTTCCTTTGGCCCATCTCAAACTTTTACAAAAAAGACCTGCAAATGAATTCCAAAGGCTTCTTTTCCTCACCACTTCAGGCATAGTTTCAGCAGCCACATGGCCACTCGGCATCCGGTTTTCTGTGTTAGCATCCCATCAGTGTGACAGTACCTGATAATCTACATAAAAGGAAAAAAGCTCAAGGCTTGTCTGACTGACCTAGCTTAGTCCCAGTAGGTCCTACTTCCAAAATACCCCCAGTAGTACCACCAGCTGGGGACAAGACCTTCAACACATGAGCCTTGAGAGACATTTAAGGTCTAAACTATGACAGCATATAGGGTCAATGATAATAACTGCTATCAGAAAAAACACTGTCAAAATGGAAAAAAAAACACTTGGAAGTTGTGAAAAATTTCTGTATGCAACAATGCATTAAAAAGGAAAGCATGGGTTTCTAGTTCCAGACAAAATAGAATGAGTGCACTCCATCCTATTTCTCCTAATTTCATTGAGAACATTCTGAAAGTTACAGAGAAGGGAGATTGGCTAGGAACCACGTGATCATATTGATTGATACAGAAAAAGCATTTGGTAATATCCAATACCTGATAGTGATAAAATTTATCACTATGCTGGAAATGGAGAGCTTCTAAAGAAAGCCAGAAACAGCAGCAGCAGCAGCAACACTCTACATCTAACTAGTAAAGGGCTCCAAAGTAGAAACAACCAAAACATTGTAACAAAGATACCTTGATACTTTGGAATACTACTTAGTAATAAAAAAAGAGAATTACTGATCCCAAGTAGGATTGGTCCCAAGGGCATTATGAATGAAATAAAGCCAGACTTAACAAATTACAGGCTACACAACTGATCTTTATTGCTTTTATTTATAAATTAAATTTTAACAGAAATTGTATATAAGTACGGGCATTATAATGTTTCAATAGTGTATACATTGTGTAATGTTTAAATCAAACATTTCTTTAAAAATTTCTCACTTCTTTATGGTGAAAATATAAAATCCTTTCTTTTGGCTTTTAAACTGTATTGTACATTATCACTGTCTACAGCCGTCACTCGGCGCAACTTCTAATTGTAACTCTGTACCCACTTAGCAAACATTTTACATCGCTCCAGCCCCACTCTCCCCAGCTTATGCTAACCACATTCCACTCTTAATTCTTGTACGATCAAAGTTAGATTTCACACAGTAGTGAGATCATGCAGTACGTATCCTTTCTGCCTGGCTTATTTAACATGATGACCTCCAGTTCCATCCATGTTACAGATGACAGAACTTCATTTTGCTTATGGCTCAGTATTGTTTCATACGTACCAGCTGTCTGATTATTTCTCTTTCTTGACTTGAATAGTGCTGTCATAAATGTGGGAGTGTAGGTAACCCTCTGACATACTGAGTTCATTTCCTTCAGATACATAACCAGCAATGGGATTACTGAATCAGAGGCTACTTCCATACTGTTTTCTGTAACCGCTGTACTGATTTACATTCCTGCTAACAGTGCACAAGGGTTCCCTTTTCTCCACTGCTTTGCCAGTACTTGTTACCTTTTGTGGTTTTCATAATAACCATTGTTAACTGGAGTGAGATGATACCTCACTTTGGTTTTTCTTATTTTCATTTTTCAGATGATTGGCAGTGCTAAGTAGTCATTTATATACCAGTTGGTCATCTGTATGTCTTATATTAAATAAATATCTATTGAGGTCTATGGCCCAATTTTAATTTTTTTTTTTTTTGCAATTGAGGTTTTGGAATTCTTAAAATATTGTTAGGTTTTAAACCCATATATATTTTTTCCTTGTAAATGTCTGTTTTTTTTTTTTTCCTGAGTATAAGTCTTTTTTTTTTCCTGCTTTGATGTAATCTGATTGTCTGTTTTTGCTTTATTTGTGCTTTTGGGGTCTTTTCCAAAAATTCTTCATCTACTCCAATGTCCTGAAGTATTTTCCCTGTTTTCTTCTGGTTGCTTCATACTTCCAGGTGTTACATTTAAGTCTTTAATCCATCTTGAATTTATTTTTGTAACTGGTGAGAGATGATATTGTGGTTTCATTCTTCTGTATGTGAGCATTCAGCTTTCCCAGCATCCTTTATAAACAAGATTGTCCTTTTTCCAATGAATATTTTTAAAAAGTCTGGCTGGAAATGTGTGAGTTTATTCTAAGCTATTTTGTTTCACTGCCCTGTTGGTCCCCGGGGCCATACTCTTTGAATAATTACAAATCTGTAGTATATTTTGAAGTTAGATAATATAAGGCTCCCTGCTTTGTCTTTTTTGCTCAAAATGGTTTGGCTATTCAGGTTTTTTGTGGCTACATACAGATTTTGGTGGGTTTTGTTGGTTTGTTTTTCTAACTCTGTAAAGAATGCTACACAGAGATTGCACTGAATATGTACAGCGCTTTAAGTAAACTGATTAACGTGGTGTGGGCATTTTAACAGTATTACTGTGTTCTGTGAACATGCAAGTCTTTCCATTGTATTCTGTTCCGCTTCTTTCATTAGAGCTTTATAGTTTTTATTGTAGATATCTTACACCTCTTTGGTTATATTTATTTCTATATATTTTTGGTAGCTATTATAAATGGGTTTCCTTTCTTGATTCTATTTCAGAGGATTGCTGCTGGCACATAGGAATGTTAATGATTTCTGTATTTTGATTTTATATCCTGTAACTTTGTTAAATTCATTTATTAAAATTTTTTTGGTGGACTTTTTGGTGTTTGATGTTTTCTACATACAAGACCATGTGATCTGAAACAACAACTGGGATTTGTTCTTTTTCAATTTAGACACCCTTTCTTTACCTGCTTGCTCTCCCTAGGACTTTCAGTGCTATGTTGAAAAACAGTGGAGGTTTATGTGACATGCTCAATGTGAGACAATTATAGAGATGGAGAAGAAACCAGTGCTTTTTAGTGTTTAGAATTGAAGAAGAGTCATCATAACAAAGGAATGAGAGCTTTCCTTGTAGTCATGCAACAGTTCTGTAGGGTGATAATGGTAGTTGCTTTAAACAATACAGTAAAATTTCTTGTAAGATATTGTTGATATATGAATAAGGTCTATATTTGACAGTAGGAAAACCAATGTTAATTTCATGGTTTTGGAAATTATACTATGGTTATGTGAAATGTTTTCATTGGAGAATCTGAATTAAGGATACCACAGGAGCTCTGTGTATCATCTATGCAATTTGAATATTTTGTATTTCTCTGACAGTGTTATGGATCAAATTAAAGTATTTCTTAAAAATTCAGAAATTAAACACAGATCCTGCTCTTCATACTCAGTAAAAAATAAAGGTGAATGCAGATATTTTCAAATGGACAAAAGGAAAGAATATTAGAAATTTTTTTTTACATTGAAGGGAAATGATAGCAAATATAAACTCAGATATATTGAAGTTATGAATTCTATTAACTGTAAATGAGTAAGACTTCTTCATCCTTAATTTCTTTGCAGAAAAACTGATTATAGCAATAATAATAGGGAATTATGAATTGTATTACACTTGTAAAAACAAAATGTGTAACAGTAGAACAAAAGATGGGTAAGCATTTGGTAGTGTATTTTTATAAAGGTCTTACACTTTTTGTGGAGTAGTATATAAAATCAAGGTAGACTGTGTAAGATTAAGTTAAAGGTGTATTCTATGTCTTACTTTTTTTGTTGCTGAGACAAAATACCTGACACCCAAAGTTAAAGGAAGAAAGTTTTACTGGGGCTCACAGTTTGTAGAAATCTTAGTCCATAATCAGCAGAGGAGAATCACAGAGAAAAGACAGCCCATTGGTAAAGCAGGGAGGATACAGCAAAGCTGCAAGCAGCAGCAAGTCCTCTTTCTGTCTTTCATATTCTACCCAGGCTGGGGCCCTTAGGATGGGCAGCCCTCACACCCAGATTAAGGGGATGGAAACCCCTTAATCCCAGCATTGCATCATGAGTCAGCACCAGCACCACACACCTTGGGATTCAGCCACTTCTGAAAAGCTCCACCTATGATCACATGAAGATTTAGGGGGGACATCTACATACATACTGTAACACCCTGTGATTTTTATAGTTGTGGTAACTCAAGCACCTGAAATCCCCAATGATGGAATGGCATCATTGGGGTAAAACATGTCAAATTTGGAAAATGATATGAATAAACAGTGCAAAATATTTCAATAATGATTATAATGGTAACTATTTTAAAGAGAATAGAACAAGGCAGATAAGAACAAAACAATACAAGCGACATAGGATTTCAAAATAAGACAACAGGAAATCAACAGTGGCTACCATAATGTCTCTTGCTTTCTTCTATTAAAATAGTTGTCCATATCTTCAAACACCATGAATTCAAACAAAACAAAATAGTATAGAACCAATCAAAAGAAATGAAAGCATTACAAGACTTCAAAACTAGACAATAGGAAAATCATAATGTCTCTTGTGCTCTTCAAAATAGTTATCCATACTTTCACACATATTGAAATCAAATAATAGAAAACAGGCTAAAACCAATTAAAACAATAAAATCATCACTGGACTTCAAAACAAGATGATAGGAAATTAGCAGTGGCTATCATAATGTCTCATTTTCTTCAAAGTAGCTGTTCATACCTTCACACATAGAAATTTCAATTCCTGTAAATTCTTTAGAAGTTCTAAGCATATATAAGCCTGTACATGTACATCTATCCTTTCTGTATTAGAGGGAAAAACAAAACAAAACACATGAAAAACAGGAAACAAAAGACAAATAATAGCCCAAAACAATAACAATGCAGGCCTTTGAAACAAGGTGGTAGGAACATAACTACAGTTGTTATTTTGCAGTTATCTTGAAGAGTTCCTCAGATTACCAGATATAAACATGCAAAATTGACCTAATCCTATGAATATTAACTGTTTTACCCCAAGAACTAATGGAATTAGTAGTTCAATCATCTTACCTATCTTTAGTGTATATATACAAATTTATAACTTCTTTTCCCTTTTCTTTGTTTCCCTACGAGTTTTTTTCGCCTTTGAGCAGTTTCTAACCCTTTCACAACATTCAATATAGATTTTGTATCTTATTTTCTCTTTCAGTTTCTTACACTAGGGAGACAATATGGTATTTGCACATGTGTGTTTGATTTATTTTACTTACGAGTATGGTCTCAAACTGCATCCATTTAACTATAAAAACCTCAATGTGATTCTTTATAGCTGAGTAGTATTCCATTGTATAAAAATACCACATCTTTTTATCCATTCCTCAGTTGATGGGCACTTAGGTTGTTTCCAAGATCTGGCTATTACAAATTGTGCTGCTATAAACATGGTTGAACATATATCACTGTGGTATGATGTTTTCAGTTCTTCTGGGAATATGCCTAGGTGTGGAATAGCTGGGTCAAATGGGACTTCCAATCCCAGCTTTTTGAGGAATCTCCAGACTGACCTCCACAGTGGTGGCACCAGTCTACACTCCCAACAGTGCAGAAGAGTTCCTTTTCCCCAAAAGCCACTCTAGCATTTGTTGTTGGTAGTTTTGTTGATCCTGGCCATTCTTTCCGGAGTGAGATGGAATTCCAGTGTAGTTTTAATTTGCATTTCTTTAATGACCAATGATGCTGAACATTTTGTCATGTATTTATTTGCCATCTTTACTTCTTCATCTAGAAGTGTGTGTTCATCTCAGGTGCCCATTTTTGGATTGGGTCTTTGAATTTCGGGGGTCTGACTTTTTTTTAATTCTTATATATATTCTTCATAGATGTCTTTTGTGGGATAGTTGACTAAGATTTTTTTCCAAATTCATGGGTTTTCTTTTCAGTCTGTTGGAGATTTCTTTTGACATGCAGAAACTTTTTAATAAGCTGAAATCCTAACTGTTGATTCTGAGAAGTATTTCTGTGGTTTGATTTTTGTTCATGAATTCTCTGCATACCCCTATGTCTTCAAGATTTCTACCTATGTTGTCTTCCAGTCGATTTAGTGTTTCTGTTTTAATATTTACATCTTTGATCCATTTTGACTTTAGTGCATGAAGATAGGCATGGATCTAGTTTTAGTTTTCGGCATATGGAAAAAGTTTTTCTAGCACCACTTACTAAAGAGGCCGGCTTTCTTCCAGTGAACATGTTTGGCTCCTTTGTCAAAGGTAAGGTGGCTGAGTGTGTTTGTATTTGTGCTTATAACTTCTAATCTATTCCATTGATCTTCAGGTCTGTTTTTATTCCAGTACTATGCTGATTTTATCACAGTAGCTTTATAGTATAACTTCAAGTCAGGGATTGTGATGCCTCCTGCCTTGCCTCTGTTGCTCAGAATTGCCTTTGCTATTCTAGGTCTCTTCTGGTTTCAGATGAATTTTAGGAGTGATTTCTCTAATTGTAAGGTATGTTAATGGTATTTTGATTGGAATTGCATTAAATCTGTATAACAATTTTGGGAGAATGGCCATTTTCACAGTGTTCTTATCAGTGAACAAGGAATGTCTTTCCATTTTCTGAGATCCTCTTTGATTTCTTTTTAATTTTCACTGAATAGATCTTTTAGTTCCTTTCCTAGGTTGATTCCTAGGTATTTCAGTTTTTTAGATGCTATTGTGAAGGATGTGGTTTGTTTTACTTCTCTCTCAGTGAGTTTGTTGCTTGTGTACAGGAATGTTACTGATTTTCGAGTACTGACTTTGTATCCAGCTATATTACTGAATTTGTTTATTACATATTAAAATCTTTCAATGGAGTTTTGGGGGTCTTCTATATAGAGTATCATGTCATCTGCAAATAATGATAATCTAACTTCTTCCTTCCCTATCCTTTTATTTCTCTCTTGTCTAATTGTTCTTGCTAATGTTTCCAGGACTGTAATGAATAGGACTGGTGATAATGGACATTCTTGTCTTGTTCCGTATTTTAGGGTAATGGCTTTCTTTTTTTGGCCATTTAATATGATGCTGGCTGTTGGTTTGTCATAGATGGCTTTTATCAATTCAGGTAGACCCTCTATTCTGACTTTCTGTAGGGTTGTTATCATTAATGAGTGTTATTAAAAACTTTTTTGCATCTATTGAAATGACCATGTGATTCTTTGACTCTATTGATACAGTGTATTATGTTTATTGATTTGCATATGTTGAACCATCCTTGCATTCCTGGGATGAATCCCATCTTGGTTGTGGTGCATAATTTTCTTGATGACTTGCTGTATTCTGTTTGCCAGTATTTTGCTGAGGACTTTTGCATCTATGTTCCTAGGGAAATTGGTCTGTAGTTCTTTTTTGGTTAGGTCTTTCTCTGGTTTGGTATTGGGGTAACACTTGCTTCCAGGAATGAGTTAGGAAGAATTACTTCCATTTCAATTTGATTGAAGAGTTTGAGGAGTGTTAGAATTAAGTCTTCCTTGAATTTCTTGTAGAGTTCATCATTGAATCCATCAGGACCTGGGTTTTTCTTTGTTGGTAAAGTTCTAATTAGATTTTCAAATTAATTAATTGAAATTGGATTATTCATCAGTTTTACATCTTCTTGATCCAGCTTTGGTAATTCATGAGTGTTTAGGAATCTGTCCATTTCTTCTGTGTTATAAAATCTATGTGAGTAAAGGTTTTCAAAGTAGGTATTGATGAACTTCTGTATTTCTAAAGAGTCTATTGTGATTTCACCCTTTTCATTTCTTATTGCATGAATTTGAGCTTTTTTTTTTCCTTAAATAAGGTTGGCTAGGGGCTTATCACTTTTATTTATTCTTTCAAAGAACCAACTCTGATTTGTTAATTCTTTGTATTGTTTTTTTTTGTTTGTTTCAATTGCATTAATTTGAAGTGTAGCCATTAGGTTGTTTATTTATGTTTGTTCTGTTTTCCTGACATGAGAATTCACTACAATGGATTTCCCTCTGAGGACTGCTTTCACTGCATCCCTTAAGTTCCAGTAAGTTGTATTTGTATTTTCATTTGCTTGTAAATATTGTTTAATTTCTTCTTTAATTTCCTCTGTGACCCATTGGTTGTTCAGGAGTGTATTATTTAATTTCCATATGTTTGTAGAATTTTTGCAGTTTTTCTTGTCATTTTTAGTTTCATGGCACTTTGACGATATAATATGCGTGGGATAATTTTGATTCTTTTGCATTTACTAAAGCATGTTCTATAGGCTAGTATATTGTCTACTTTAGAGAATGTCCATGTGCAGCTGAGAAGAATAGATATTCTGATGTTATTGGGTGGAACACTCTATACATGTTTATTAAGTTCATTTGTTCATATGTTTGATTCAATTCTGTTATTTATTTACTGATTTTATGTCTAGGTGATCTGTCAGTGGGGTATTAAGGCCTCCCATTGTAACTGTGTTATTGCTTATTTGATTTTTCATTTCTATTAATATCTGTTTTAAATATCTAGGTGTGCCCATATTTGGTGCATATATATTTAGAGTTGTTATCTCTTCCTCTTGAACTTTTACCCTAACAAGTATGTAGTGACCTTTTTTATCTCTTCTGATCATTCTTGAAGTTCACATTGTCTGCAAATAGAATAGCTACCCAGTTTTGTTTTGTTTTTTGTTTTGTTTCCTATTTCATGAAGTATTGTTTTCCATCCTTTGACTTTCAGTTTATGAATTTCCTTTTGGGTTAGATGGGTTTCTTGTATACAGCATATGACTGGATGCTGTTTCTTGATCCATTCTGCCTGTCTGTTTCTTTTAATTGGTGAATTGAGGCCATTTACATTAATAGTTATAACTGATATATACTGGCTTATTTTTGTCACATTATCTCTCTGTTTTTGGTTCTTTACTGTTACCCTCTTTAATTGTTTGCCTTGCTTAGTAGTTCTTTTCTGTTGGTGTTCTTGAAGTCACAGTTATTTTTATGTCTATCTAGAATATCCTTCAGTATCTTTGCAGGATTGGCTTGGTGCTTATCAAGTTCTTCAGCTGTTCTTTGTTGTGGAAGTATCTTAGTTCTCCATCAATTCTGAACGACAGTTTTGCAGTGTATATCAATCTGGATTGTTTTTAAGATTTGAAATACTTCACTCCATGGTCTTCTTGACTTCATTGTTTGTGTTGAGAAGTCTGCTGTGATTCTGATGGGCTTTCCTTTATAGGTAATCTTTTTTCTCTAATAACTTTTAATATCCAGTTCTTATGTTGAATTTCTGGGATGTTGATTATTATATGTCTGGGTGTAGATTTATTTTGGCTATGGCTATTTGAAGTTCTACATGCTTCACTTATGTGTATAACAGTTTCCTTTCCTATGTTTGAGAAATTTTCTGTTATTTCTGTAAATAGTCTTTTGATGTCATTTGTGTTGGCACCTTTTTTGTTTACACCTATCAATATTATATTGTTTTTATTTGCATCAGCTTCCATTTGTTGAGTTGTTTTCCTGATTCTTTGTTATTTTTAACAGTTCTTTCCTTTGTTGTTCACTAGTTGCAATCTTGTCTTTGAGATCTGAAAGTCTATCTTCACATTCATTCAGTTGATTCTGCCAACTTTTGATGGAATTTTTGATTTCTTAGATGTCTCTTGGAATCTCTTTCATGCATTCCATTTCTTATATTGTTCATTCATTTCCATCATTTTGCAATGCTCTTCAATTTTTTAAACTATGTCTTCTTTAGATGTGTTCAGCATTTCTTTTACTACGTTTATCATTTCTTCTTTACCTGGCAGATTACTTCTGATCTGAGTTCCTTTACAGCTTCATGGAGTTGTTTCCTTACTTCAGCTGCTATCATTTCAGAAGTTTCAGGTATATGGTTTACGCTTTTCTCTATGTCCATGTCTCCTAGCCTTGTTTGAGATGGGCTAGAGGTTTGAGATTGCATTTTGCTCTTTTGTTTTCTCAGTTTCCTGAATTCCCCTGGGGAAGCCGAATGTAAGCTCTCAGTTGCTTCTTGTGTTCACGATTCTGTACTGCAGGGAGTTTCCCCTGAGAGGGGGTTGTTAGGTAGGTCTTACCAGGTCCCTAGTGGCACTGGAAGTCTCTTCAAAGTGGGGGCGGATGCTGGGCGGACCTTTAGCACTCTAGAGCTCCCCGCGGGTTGAGGTTGCTGGGTGGGACTGTACCAGGCTCTGACTGGTGTGCCAAGTTTGAACAGCTAGATGGAGTATGCTGTGCAGGCTTTCAGCTCATGCCACATGGTGCATCAAAGCTCCCCAGCTACTTGAGGTCAGCTACTTGGGGCCCTAACAATTTCCAAGTGTGGTAACGAGCTTGAATGGCTAGGTGGAGTTCACTGTGCAGGCCTTCTGCTTTTGCCACTGAGTGCAAGAGGTTCCCCTGCCACTCGAGGTGGCTGGGTGGGGCCCAACCAGGACCCAAGTGGCCTACCTAGGCTCCCTGGCTATTTTGGGTGGGATCCTACCAGGTTCCTGAGCAAAGTGCCGAGCTTACACAGCTAGATGGAGTTCACTGTGCAGGCCTTCCCTAATGGATGTTAGTTTAATTAGTGTATGTTTACTTGTTTCTTTTTACTTTTTACAGTGAAGTATCAGAAGAATTAGTTTTGTGTGTAGTTCATATTACATCTCTATTAAACAAAGTTGCTCTAGAGCAGGGATTTGCAAACTTTCTCTGTAGAAGGCCTGATAATAAACATTTCAGGTTTTATGAACCACACAGTCTTGTTGCAGTTACTCAGCTCTACCATCATAACAAAAAAGCAGTCACCGGTAACAATAAAATAAAAGTTTAACAATAAAAGGTGGCTAGCTGAACCTGATATATAGGACATAGTTTGCTAATGCCCTATCTAGAGTAAACCATTAAACTAACAGATAACAAAGTATGATTTAAAAAGATAAATGGGAAAAATTCTTAAATTTGTCAAAAACAAAGTGGAGAGGATTCAAAAGTGACTAAAAATCATTCATAAAGAAGGCAGGTAGCAAGACTGTAAATTAAGTCTAACTATATGAATAATTACACTAAATAGAAATGTAGCAAATAATAGTACTTGGCAATTTTATTTTAAAAAGAAAGACTCAACGGTATGTTGCTTACAAAAGCACACAAGGGGCTAAACATGTAAGAATAGAAGAGAGTCTACCGCATAAATACTAATCACAAGAAGGCTAGAACTGCTAAAAATCACAAGAAGAAGAATGTAAGACAAAATATTAACATGCACGAAGAAACATTCAAAATGATAAAGATGCCAATTCACAAGAAGATACAACATTCCTTAGTCTGTATTACTTAATAACAGGTCATCAAAAATCATGAAAGCAAACATTATAGAACTAAAGGAGAAATAGATAAATTCACAGTTAAAATTGAAGATGTTTAAATTTTTTAGTAAGTGATAAAAATAGGGCCAGCGATATTGCTCAGTGGCACAGTGCCCGCCTGGCATGGGCAAGATTCTAAGTTCAATTCTTCTCTCCCCCCAAAAATAAATAAAAATAAAAACAAAAGTACTAAAAATTCTGAATAACACTATCAAATAATTCAATATTCTTTAAAAGTATACTTATAAGTACACTTACACAAATATATAAGGAACTCTTTTAAAAGTATACAAGAAACATTCACCAAGCTATGCCTTTTGCTTGATATCAAAACATGTTTTAATGAATTTTAAAAGACTGTAGTAATACAGGATATGTTCTGATAATAAATTAAATTAGAAACCAAGAAAATAATACCTAGAAAAATTTCAAAAGTATTTAGGATTTAATATACCTCTAAACAATCCATGTACCAAAATATTTCACTTTTTTACCATATTGATTTAGAAAAATTTTTATGTTCTAGGTATTTATTGCTAGTATGTACAAATACAACTTTTATATTGACTTTGTGTCCTGGAACTATCGTAAGCCCACTTACTAGTTCTAGTACGTTCAATTGGATAATACGCTGAACCAAATAATAATGAAAACACAACAGCAAAATATGTGGAATACAGTTAATGCATAGCTTAATCTTTTAGAGAGGAAAACTTTTTCAACTTAATGATTTTAACTTTCATCTTATGAAAAAACAGACTAATCAAGAATAAGTAGAAGAAAATGATAAGCAATTAGTGAACCAAAAAAACAGATCAATAGTAGATTAAAACAGAAGCAAAATTAAAAGTCAGTCTTGGAGATCCTTGAAAATAACAAGTCCTTAGACTATGGGGAAAAAAGAAAGAAAGAAAAAGTTATAATTAGCAGGAATAAATGAAGAGTATCCTTACAGATATTAGAGATGTTAAAATGATGCCAAGAAAATATTGTTGGCCTAGTGACAAGAGATTCAACAGATCAACAAATTACTTGTATAATAAAATTATCAAGCTGACACAAGATGAAAATGAAACTCTAGTGATTAGTATATCTGTTGAAGTAAGTAAATTCACAACTAGGAACTATCCTGCAACAAAACTCAACTCACAATGTTTCCATGTTAAATTCAATCCAACATTTAAGGAAGACTTGTTTTAGAAAAATATTTTCTGAAAACAGAGGTACTTCAACTTGATTCATAATCCTAGAGATAAATCATGCAAGGATATTGAAATTAAATAAAATTAAACAATATATCAATATCAGTATAAAAATTCCTACTAGAATTGCAATTCAGAAAGAATTAGGTTGAAGTACACCAAACTGAATTTGGTGGAACACATCCTAAGTAGAAACAAAAACTTGATTTAACATTCAAAAATCAATATAATTCATCATACTAGTAAAAGAGAAAAATTGTATGAGCATCTCAATAGACCTCAAAAAAGAATTTCACATATATTCAAGATTTGAATGTTTTTCAATACGTTTTAACTACAAATGCAATGAGATTTCCTCAGTCTGATATCCAAAAGGAAAAACTCAGAACTAACATTGACTATTTTCTTCCTACAGAAAAGGCTGCCCACTCTCCTAATTTCTATTCAGTGTAGCACTAGAAGTGCTAGCAGATTCAATAGGTCAAAAGCAAAATTACCACCACAAATCAGAGGCACATATGTTTAGAAGAAGAATTGAAATCGATCAACTATGTATAAAGTATCTCAAGGATCTATAAAAATATTAATAAATGAATTTAGAGAGGTCTCAGGATACAAAAAAGATGAACATAAAAAAATTTTTTAATTGCCAAATACTAGCAACAAGTCACTGAAATTAAAAGAATTTTAAAAGGGTTTTTTTTGTGTGTGTTTTTTGGGTTTTTTTAGCAATAGATTGAAAAGTAGACCATCTAGAAATCATTTTAATGGAAGATGCGTAGGTCACCTCTCCTGAAAACTACAAAACTTTGTAAGAAATTAAAGACCCATATAAATGGAAAGAAGCACCAATATCATGCACTCGAAGATACTGGGGTGCCAGTGCTCCCTAAATTGACCTTTACCCCACCCTTTTTTTTTGTCCCAGAGATCCAACTCACGACCTTGTGCTTGCCAATGTGGCACTTAGGCCTCTGAGCTAAATCCCTGGCCCCCTGACCTTTACACTTACTGTACTTCATCAAAATCCCATTGTGCTTTTATTTTTTAATTTAATTTTTTGTGGAAAATGACAACTAGTTTTTCAATTTTATGTAAGTATATCAGTCTCTTTCCTATTGATGGAACCAAATATCCAGTACCCACAACGTAAAGGTATAAGTAGTTTATTTGTCCCAGAGGTTTTAGTCCATGGACAGCTGGCTCTGTGGCCACAAACCTCCTAGTAGGAGAATGTGGCAGCACAAAGCTGCTCAGCTGATGGTGGCCAGGAAGCGAGGCAGGGGACAGCCTGAGAGGACAAGGCTGTGCCTCCATGACCCACCCACACACACCAGTGAGAATGTCTTACGAATCCTCCAAGCAGCTCCAAACCAATCAAATTGACAAACTTCACCCTCACAGAGAGCACTGGGACCTAAAATGCCCAAAGCATTCTTGAAAGAAAAAAATATGAAAGGGCTTGCACTGCTAATTTCAGAACTTCCTGTAAAGCTACAGTAACACATGCAGTGCAATACTGGTCAGCAGACAAGTAATAGAAAATAGTCTATATATAGGCCTACACTAAGACACTTTGCTGACTTTTAAAAAATGGCTCCAAAGAAATTGAGTTGGAAAGAAAAATATTTTCAGCAAATGATGGTGTAATAATAAGACAACTGCTAGATCTACAAAAAAGAATGAACCTCAACCCTGACCTCACACCATACACAGGAACTGATTTGAGATAGGTCTTAGACCCAAAAATGCCAGCTGCAACTGAGCCTTCTAAAAAGATATTCAGCAAAATAAGTTTGTGATCTTGAGAAAGACAAAAATTTCTTAGGCTTATAGAGAAAAAAATTATTAAAAATTTGATAAACTGAATTTATAAGTAAAAATGACAAATAATATGTTTCTTTTCAGCAAAAGGTATCACATTAAGTAAATCAAAGGCAGACCACATACTAAAAGGACACCCACAGTACAAATGTCAGGTGGAAGTCTTAAATGTAGAACATATATAAAAGACTACTATGGATTAACAACAAAAAGACATGAAAACATGAAAAATGATAAAAAAAAAAAGGCTGAATACTTAGAAGGACACTTCATAAGAGAAAAATGGCTAGTAAACATATAAATTGCTCCAAATCAGTCATCAGATAAGTAACTGTAGCTACAATGAGATACACTTATGCATTACTGGAATATAAAATGATACAGTTGCATTCAAGAAATATTTCTAAGGTTTTTTTTCTTGTCATTGTTACTGTTTTGTTTTTTTCAACTTAGCCTGTGACCCAGCAATCCCACTTCTCAGGAGAAATGGAACATGTCCACAGAAAGGCTTAGATCAGAATATTTATATCAGCTGTATTCACATAAGTCAGAAATCTGAAGCAGCCTGGGTGTCCATTAATAAAATGTAAATTATGCACATTACATATGAGTTATTTTATGGAGTACTACTCAGCAATGAAAAAGATAAAATTGATACATGCATGACATCAGATAAATCTCAAAAACAGACTGAACAAAGGAATCTAGACCCAGAGTAATGCACAGTGTGTGACTGCATATATATGAATTCCAAGAAGTGTCAAAACAGGTCAAGAGATGAGAATCAAAATGTCAGAAGAGAGGTTGCCACCAGAGGAACACTGACTGGGAAAAGGAACAAAGGACTTTCTAGAATGGTAAAATCTGTCCCACAAATTCCACTGTCAGACATGTCAAAACGAATTCATTTCTTAGCTTGAAACCTGAGCATCAATATTTTTACGGCCTCACCCTATCCTATATACAGGTGTTTCTGATGCATAGTTAAGAGCTGAGAAAACCTTTTTCAATAAAGATTTAGAATCTCTAAATGTTATCACCAAGCAGTAATTTATCTTTAACTTTACAAATGAGAACTATACAATATGCCCATTTGAAGCAGATTTCAATATATAAATTTAAAATAAAAAAATAAACACTATTAGTTTGTATCAGAATAAATGTAAAAAGTCTCTCAGCACTAAAACATTTCTCTCTAAATAAACTTCTATGCTTGCTGGTTGAATGAGGAATGTGTAACTACTATGTGTCTAATTTACCTTGGCTTCCAAGAAGTTCAAAGCTGAATTCAGTACTCAGCCTAGTGATTAACATGCCACCTGTTGATGCATCAATTTTTCTTGGACAGAAGGTGTAAAAGGTGGGGGTATTAAATTATCTTGTTTCATATTGTAAACTACTTCAAATCATTTGAGATAAATGATGGTATATAAATCATAAAATGTTGGCCATTTTGACAAAATTAAATATATATTTTTTTACTCTAGGTACAAATATATTGTATGATTCTCTTTATCAACAATGTTTGGCTTAGAAGGATTTTTGATGTTACTTGAATGAATCTTCTGCAAAAGGTTAGTCACGATCTACCCAAATGATGGAATCATGCCAAAAAATACATCGTTTTAAAATACAATCTATTGACAGGAACGAACGCCTCACTTACGTCTGACTGTAAGCCCATGTAAAGTACAAAATATGTAGGTGAAGAGTCTCTAGAGGATGACATAAGAATTTAAATGCACTGCATTTCACTATTAGGATAAAGAAAACAATTAGACCTGTATGCAAACGCGTTCACTATGGTTCACCGGTGTTTGCTGCTTTGATTTTATCAGCTTGATAGGATATTTTCTCTGTTCTTTAACAAAAGCATACAACCTTGGCCCTCAGGAAAATAAAATACCCTTGTTCCCAAAGGGCATCTTCTACTGGAACAGTAAGAGAAAAACACAAACCGCATCCTCACCTGGGCTGCGCCCAGTCCAATCCGCTCAGCCTCTGTCTGTGGCCTTCTCACTGCGGCAAAGCGCTCAGCACTTCGCTCAGCGCGGGCTTTTTCTTTTAACTTATTTTGTATCTGATAAACTTGTCGTGTTGCAGCCTTTCTTGAATCAGCCTGTTAGTATAGGATAATAATATATAATGAGACATTTTGACATTTCTTTTTAAAAAATGCGTTGATGTCCAGATTGTTGAAAGCCCTACTTGCCAAGCTTTAGCAAACAAGGTACAAGGAACACAACATGAAAAAATACAGTAGTTGGAAAGATGCAGATCCTTCTCATCAATGGGACAAAACCAATTAAAACTAATGTCGCTGTTATGTACTCTTTAGGAATTATCTCCACAGATATCTTGCTTACTGAAAACAACATCTGTACAGAAAATTGTCACTTTTAAAACTGTACATGAATTCATTATTAACCTTTGCTGGAAGTGGATTCAGTGTATCTTTGTAGTTTAAATTCTTATTAATTAAAATCGTTTTCAATCACTGAAGTGAGTCTAATTAATGTGAAAGTATAAAAGAAGTTTATGATGTTGCTTACTTTTGTGCAGGTAGTTTAACCTTTGCGGAAGTAAGCCGCATTTGTGTCATCTAGCACTGTGGAGCAGTAGCAGAGGCTAACCTCCACAACAAGCTTGCTGTCTCCACGGGTTCCTTCCTTCCCTCCGCACCACGGTGCTAGCTGGGTGATGACTGATTCCAGTAACCTCGAAGAGAACCAGAAGGGCAGATCCTACAATACAGCTGGGAGACGAAAGCTACAGTGTTCTTGTGTGAAGTATTTGCTCAGCAGCTTCATGTTTACAGCAGCTAAAAGTGTCAGCACCCTTTTCATGGGTTAAATAGGAGTCGAAGACATGAACAGCACGAGGGGAAATAATGGAGTAGCCAGTGCCAAAATAGAGAATAAATTACACTGGCTGGGCAAACAGACCCTTAATTTGTAGTCTCTCAATTTTTAGGTTCTACTGCCAAGTGTGTTCATTCCGTCCCTTCAAAATAGGCTGGTGTTTCGCGGCTAGGTCTAAGTTGTCACAACACCATTCTTTCCTCCTCCCACATCTCAGCTTATCAAAGAATGGCAAAACCACTGCCTCTCAGTAGCTGTAAATTCCAAATGTTCCCTAATCCCACGGGGGTTCTTTACTTTTACCATGCAACCCTTTCAAACAAATGATGGGATGCCATTTTCTGAGCTGCTCCTCCAGTGAAGTTATCTAGGAATAAATGTACATCACGCCACTCATATAAATCAAAGTTTCTCCCAAAGTTGGTGCTGTTTTAGCCTTTTAAAGCTGTCTCAGCAATCATTTTGAAAATAGGCGATGCAAAATAAAGGATGAATTGAGAATCTCCTCCATTTTTATTAATAGACAAAAATTATACATAGTTCACAAAATGTTTCTCACAAAGGGTCTCCCTTTGTTGTGCAGACTTCCCTTGAACTCAGTATGTACCCCAGCCTGGCCTTGAACTTGAAGTAATTCTCCTGCCTCAGCCTCTTGAGTACTGTGGTTATGGGTGTGTACCACCATGCCTGGTTATAAAATGTTTTGATGTATGTTATATATTGTGAAATTATTACCACAGTCAAGTTAATTAACACATCCATCATCATTTTTGTGTGTGTTAAGAACACAACATCTATTCTCTTAGCAGATTTCAAGTATATAATACAGTATTAACTATATAGATTCCATAACTGTTTCATCTTACAACTGGAAGTGTGTATGCTCTCATTAATATCCCCCTATATTCTCAAGACTCAGTCTCTGATGACTACTGTTCTACACTTTGCTTTCCGTAAGTTTGACTTTTTCTTTTAGATCCCACATATTGGTGATACCATGGAGTATCTGTGTTTTCCGTCCTGGCTTATTTCACTTAGCGTAGTATCTTCATTATGCGTTCATTCATCAATGGACAACATGTTCTGTCTGTAGCTCAGCTATCGTAAATGACACTGCAGTAAACATGGGTGCCGTGATTTCTCCCTTATCATGACTTCATTTCCTTTGGGTTCACACCCAGGAGTGAGATAGCTGGACTGTACAATAGTTCTATTTTCAGCTGAGGTATGACAGAGGTGTTCAGTGTCTCCAATACACTAAGCTTTTAAGGTACCAAATTTTGACTTGGGAGTGTTTGGCATAATACATTTGGCTTACACAGGCTCTGTAACACTTCCTGGAAGAGATGATGCTTCCTGGATGAGCAGTCAGTTGGCTGAATGGCTGAGCTGCACTGCCATAGGCACTTTTAGGTCATAAAATGGTATCTCATTCATAGACGATTTCTATTTTTAGGTAAACTTGTAAGAATAACATGTCAACTTCTTAATTGTAAACAGACTACAACTTTCTTTTTCCCATAGCTACAAAAACAAATTCAGAAAATACTCCGGGTATCCCACATAAACAGAAGGATACTATTCAAGTATGTGTCATTTTCATGAAAAATAGCTATTCAAGTGAGGTAGCTTTTATGTAGTTTCCAATGAAACTTCCAACTGATCTATTGAAATCAAGAATACTTTTTAAAAAGAAATAAACCAAAAATATGCTTCCAATAAAGAATATGTATTCCATGTTCCTTATATACAGAAAATAAACAGGAAGGTAAATTCACAGGCTTAGTCTGAGATTAAAGTTCAAGAAAGAATTTTATAAACAGGTAAGTGCTATACAAGATTTTTACTACCAGTAATCCATTCATCCCTGGATGTGCTGAGGAATTCAAACTAAAGGTGAACAAAAAACATACGTTTATTATCTGAAATGTAGGATAGCTTGAAGATTAAGGTAAAGTATTTAGAAGGATAAGTGACTCATTATATCCGAATGTCTATACTATTACAATATGGATTCAAGCACCATGAGGAGGGATGCAGTGATAAAACTGATAAATGACCCACGGCTCTTATTCAAGGGCCTTCAAGCTATTTTCCAAGTTGGCTTTAACACTCATTTGAGAATTCTAGAGCTTCAGCTCACTTCAATAAGCATTCTTACTCAAACATGGTTTTCTTCATGGGAATTTGGACATTAATCCCAGTAAGGAGCCGGAGGTATGGTTCAAGTAGTCAAATGGTAGAGTGTGTGCTTAGCAATCATAAGGGCCTAGGTTAAATTCCTAGCACCACCACCACCACCACCACCGACAGGAACTTCCTGAATGGCACTGAGAGACTGTGGTAGTCCTGAGAGCAGAGTTTTAATTTGATTGACAGTGCCCCTGCAGGAGTGGCCAGAACCAATCACAAGTGACTTCAGTTATATGCACATCATTTTCAGTGAGGCAAATACCCCAAAATATTTGTTACTCAAGGAAAAAAATTCAGTATTTCCATAATCTTGATGAAAATTCATTTCTGATTTAACTCCAGTTACAGTATTTGAGGACTTTAAAAAAAGGACTCATTTTACTGAGATCAGTTCATGATGACTACTCTACTTTTGCTGCAATTCTTATGGTGGTATGTTCCTTTGTAATATCTAATGCACACATATTTCTGTTAAGAATAACAAATTTCCCTCAGTGTTTCACTTATACTAAGACCATGTTAAAAAATTAAATATTTACAACTGCTTCCTTTCAAACATTTTATTTATACCTGTGTGGTATAAATGAATAGTTTTTCTTGGTCTAATAGCTTCTTTTTAAGTGTCTCCATCCAATAAAATAAGTTAAGAATTCGTTCCAGTCCATTAAAAAACTAAAGTGACCCATACATTGTACCGAGTAAAAGGAAATGTTTTTATTTACTAGTAAGAGTTTGAGACTAAAAAGGAATTTGGGACCAGGTAGTTGATACTCATTGTGGACTCCAACTTACTGTTTAATAGAAACAATCTATTGTGGAAGTCACCCTATAACTGTATTATTTAGAAAAAATGAATAGTTTACATTGTCATACTAATCTTTTGAAAATTTTTAGGTTTGATTTTTATAGCATCATAAAATCTGTAAATTTTAAAAATAAAAAGATGTTTAAAAGTATAGCCATAAAATATGAAACTATATTTTATAGTCATTACTATGCATTTATAATACTAGAGAAATCAAGTCATTAATAAATATTGTTTTGCTGGAAATACATCTTATTATCTATACATCCAAGCTGATAACATTAACAGAAGTGAAGTTCTTAAAAATACATATTATTCTTAAGTGTTTTCTTTTTACTTATAAGCAAAGTATTCTAATCAAAAGGAATAAAATATTTTTTGATGGAAGCTCATTGGGAAAATGTTTTATGTTCTATTCTCTGCATATTAAAGTGGCTCTACAGCAAACACCCTTCAAATTTGATGAAACCAAAAATCCTGCAGATAATAATTAGAATTTTATAGGAATGGATATAGTTACTGGTTTTTAAAATGGCTTCTTTTATATTTCAATTAAGTTTATGAAACTGAAAAACTACAAAAAAGAAAAAAGATCTATTTAAATTAGTGTACATTAAGTGGTGACCATTACTGCAAGGGAAATACTATGTCAAGGAAATGGCTCTTTGTTTTGTTGGAAAAGTGATAAAAATACCAAAGTCAATAAAACTGTTAAAATAAGTCTCAGTAATTACCAAGATCAAAATCCAGTGGCTTTTTATTAAACATGAACTTTTGTTCTGCCTTCTGCAATACGTAAATACTGCTGACAATTGGTTTGTGAGGCACTTGCTACAATAAAATGTAATTGTATCATGAGAGAAAGGTGACAATCAGGAGATCATGAAAAAATTACATATTCTCACTGGTAGTTAATTAGCCATGCAAAACCTTCTCAAACAGATATTCTCTTCTATTAGGAATGATTACTATGCAGGCCTACAGATGTCAATACCACAGTCATTCAAATACTTCTTTTCCTACTAATTGAAGGTTGTAAAGCTCTGGTGCCAAGGTTTTGCTTCCAAAGAGCTAATTTATGACTAGAAGGATATTTTATGTCTTCAGTTGCGGCAGCTACAAAATTCAGCAAATCAGAGCCATCTGTGCACTGATACTTGACTCACCATTCATCTAGCAGCCTATCAGTCACATGAGTTTGCATCCTGCATTCCTGGCTCATGAACACTTGTGATGATCCAAAGTTCATAACAAATATTAAAAATGAATGGCATCCTGACCCTCCCTTATTGTACATGCATTAGGAAAATATGTCTTCTGCAGTTTTTTTTTTTTTTTGCATATGGATAATCAAGGAAGAAACGGACATTTAGTTGCTTGTCCAATAATGTTACAAGCAGCAGTTTCAGATTTACACCATCTCTTTTAAAAATGTGTGAAGTCCTAATTCTTTGTATTGTTTCTAAATTCTAATCTTGTTTTTTTTTTTTTTTAAATTGGTATGAGGGAGTCTGTTGGAAGACAGAAGAATAAAGGAGGAAGTGTGATAGCTTTATTTAAAGAATTGTTCATATAGGTTGAAATATCAGCAGACAAAAATAACAACCAGGAATACTATCAAGCTATGGCCAAACTGGTAGGCAAAAATAGAAGGCAACAATTACAGAGAACCCAAAGAAAAGAAGCACACAGAGGCTCTCATGAAAAAAGTCAGATTAGCCCATAACATTACCATAGTTAGAGGTCTAGGACATAGATGACCATGTTATTTTTTTTAACAGTATACACTGGGCCACATATTTTACCATTTGAGAGACAGTGGGTCAAAAGAACTTTCAACATGCCTTCCTGGTGCTGAGTTTGTGGAAGCAGAAGTTGAATATAATGATAAAAGAAGTGGAGTCGTGAGACTCATTTTGAGACCTAAAACAACTCCATTTGTTAGAAAAGATTCATAGAAGATAATATAAGATCCCAGGGATTGTATTACTTACTTTTTGATTGATTGGAGTATGCACATTTACACTAGGTCCATTAGTGGAAAACTCCAGTGGTCCTAAAGGTATTCCACTTGGGTTTAGAATTTTCTTCAGCCTTTGATAGTTTGGCTTTTCATCATAAGCTAAACTATGAACACATGACAAAAACTGGGCTATTTCACCTGTTAAAGTATTAAATTTTTACATGTCACTTATAATTAGCAACAATTGTCAAAACTAATAGCTTTAAAAATCTTTGTTCTCTCATAATGCATCCTGAATAAACTAAAAATGATCAATTCAATTAAAAGCACTTTAAAATGACAAATATGTAACCTACAACTGGTAATTTTTAACATATAAATTGATATATTTACAATTAACTAATCATAGGTGAGGAGGCAAATATTAAAAATTATAGTTAGTGATTCTGATTTATGAGGTATAGCTACTAAGTACTACACAAAAATAATAGATCAGACATCTTGAGTCGTATTTTTTCTCCTACTTTAAAAATTTCAGTTAAAAACAACTCTTTACTTATTATAAACCTGACTTCCAAAGGAAGAAAAGAAGCATTACAAATTTTAACTAAGTTTCCATTATAACATTACACTACATTTATTAATGACTTTGACTTCCATGTTTACAGTGTATCTTGGTTTCAGAGCACACAGCTTCCCTCAAATGCATATCTAGCCAGCCCCGTGCATTTACAGAACAGTCTTCTTGGTTTTTAGTTCTGGAGGATGAAGAGTTCTAACCTTTCATTTTTTTGGATAATGTGAAAGCATGTTTCACTAGAAATGAACTAGATTTTATTTTTTGAACTTCTTTTAATTTTAATTTCTGTAGTGCTGGAGATCAAACCCAAGGCTTGAGGTATGGCAGGTTCTGCCACTGAGCCACATGTTCCCACCAGCTTTAAAATTCAAGTACAATTAGCAACCAAAAATTATAAATAGCTTCAGTGAAATGTTTTGTCTTTGCATTTTTGTTTCCGGTGGAAGTTTAATCTAAAATTAAGATAGAAAACTAGTAATACTATGTATAAAATCTGGCAAGTTTCCATTTTTTTCAGCAATGTTTAGATATTCCTTCCTTTCAAGAATGCATTATTTTCAAGTTCCTCTCACTTGCCACTGAATAGTTTACATCCCATGGTGTGGGAAATCCAGGAAGCTCCAAGGGTTGGCAGGAATGATTTCCTAGTAAGCCTTCCCTTTTCCTCCAGGCCTGCCTACATTCAAATAGAGAATTGCAGGGGTACTGCATTTCACCCTCTATGGGGAAAAACTCCAAAAGGAATGATTGGCATCCCTTTCCTCCCTGTTAAAATCAAAGTGACCATTTTACCCCACAGAGTCCAAAGCTATTTTCTAGAAACATAGAGCTAATGATAAAACAAACATCTTTGGCTCTGGGCTGTTCCTTCCCCAAAACAATGTAACAATTATGCAACCTACTTTTTCCTCTCTAATTTATGAGACATATCAAACTCTGTTATCTAGCATTCAGTCAACCAAATCTTTGTGAACTAGCAACTGCTCATGCTTTATCATCACATTTATGATGGACGTTTCTTGGAGCCCATGGGGGTGGGGGATCCAATTCCTGAAGGTATGATCAAAATCAAAAAGGATGAAATTATATTTGCTACAATTTTAATATAAAAATCCTGTGCTGCTTGGTCTTATAAAAACTGGTCAGCCAAGTTTGATGTATATTATAATTCTATTAACCAGAATATCCTAAATGAAGGAGTCAGCTGAGTTTGTTGAGAATTAATCACTGTTATTATTATAGAGAGCTAAGTCAGGTACAGATAGTGCAGGCAGGTAGATAGGACTAGGCCCTTGAGGGAGTCAGTGCAAAAGATGAGAACACAGTACAACTTTGTCCTGCATTGTACCCACTTTGTGATTTTGCTCCCACCTCGTGATTGTGGTCTACAAAACTTACTCTGTAAAATGGTGTCCGCAGCAATCCATTTTTCAGGTCCCCTCCTGTCTCTCAGGAGCTCTCTCTCTTGCTTAAAAAATATTTTCTACTCTTTTTTTTTTTTTTAACTGTTTTCTACTCTTAACCTCCGTTGTTCCTTAGAACTCATTCTTTGGTTTTGGGGAACGTGAACGGGGTGTATCTAACACCTAACAGGTTGGGAGTTATGTGTATTTCCCCTGTATCGTTAGAAGACAAGGGTTTAAAACTTCCGGCACGCCAAGGACTGAGAGGATCTGTGCTGCAAAACCTTCCTGGGACGAGGTGTAGAAGAATGAAGTGCCAGTGAGATATGAGAAACAGAAAATGAAAAGCACCACCTCTGTTGTGAGTTAGTATTATAAATCGGAAGCTTAGACGATTGTGATGTGGTTCAGTTTTAAATGTTAGCCTTGCAAGATCTGGAATTTCTATCCTGAATACATTTTTTAAAATTTACTAGCATATTTCCAAAGCTATAAAACAAAATGCTTTGAGTACTATGAAATTATGATATTCTTGAATCATCTGCTTTTCAAGCTAGTGAAATATCATTACTATCATTTCAAGAGAGAAAAACTTTTGAAATTATTATTACATTGAGTTAGACATGCATGCTGCAGGCTCCATGGATGTTTAATTTTATCCAATGTCTTAGTAACAAATGTTTTGTAAATCAGGTCCTTTAATTTTCATTGTTGTGCTTCTAAGCACAACCTCCAAACTTAAGAGAACTTCATTTCTTATTAAAGTTTCAATATCTGCATTTCAGAAATAGAAATGTCCATTTTATAAGTATAGTATGAAATCAAATAAATGCTTTGTAAGGAGAAAGAGGAAACAGGTGTGCCTCTGATTTATATTTTTCATATGACTCAAATCTTAACTTTGAGATTAATAACAGACATATCATGGCATATACATTGGCCCACAAGCATTTATTTTGTAAAATTCAGGGCAACTGGACTTTCTTTTCTAATCCTAAACCAGTTACCTTTTGTATAAGAAAACTAAGGGAGATGCAGAACTTGACAAAGATACAACATTCCCTCCATCTCTCTTTTTCTCTGTCCCACTAAATAAAGCAAACTACATGACTTAGTAAAAATGCTAATAAGAATATTATCCAAAAAGGAACATTTTCATTTTGGCCAGATTACTTAATGCATTTATAAAAACAAAAATTTTCAGCTTCCAGAACATCACCCTGAATAAATCTCTTGCCTGGTGCTCTGTCAAAAGTACCACAGGAAAGGGAAAGCAGATTGTGGGATTTATGAAGGGAATGCGGAAAAAGAAAGTCGTTTCTCTTTCCTTTTCCTTCACCAATAAAAATTTTGGCTTCTAGTTAAAAAAAAAAAAAAAAAGAAAAGAAAGGCTGTAAAAGTAAGTTTAAGAAAACTGTTTTTCAACTTGCAAATGGATACTTGGGCTATCTGACCTTAACCAGAGGATAAGTGTGCATATCTACTTTCAGAAATCAGTGAAAAGCTAACCCTGTGGGTGCCCAATGTAAACAGATACTAAGATTTGTGCTGCTACCCTGTCTCTAACATATGCATCTCTGATGGCAGAGCTAGCTGAGTCCTCTGTAACACGATTATTAAATGAGCACTGAACAATGTGTCACAGACGCACATATAAATGGCAAGAGTCTGGGTAAGTCCAGGTTGACTCAACATTTTACATTGACAATATTATCATTTAGAGAATGCCAAAAAGTTTGACACAAACTTGAATGAAAAACATTTATAAAAGATACCTCCAAATCCCAAGATCAAGTGCTTCTGCTGATCACAAAACAAAACAAAACTCTGCTGTCTGTTCAATTATAGAGCAACTCACTCAAATCTAAACAACATTCAAGTGTTTAACGATTTGGTTTTTTAAATTACTGATTGAAAACAGTCTTTTTATAGGCCCACTTCTTTCAACAAGAAATAGAGGAACAAAACCAGAAAGTCTTAACTAGAAAACAGAAACTAGAAAGATCAGATGCAGTTGAACATTAAGCTTGTGCATGATTCTTAAGATATTTATCTACAATAAGTGCAATCAGCAGATTGCACTTCTGATAGCGTTCTTGTGTTCTTATATCAAAGACCATCTCAATGTTCTCTCCTCTAGCAACCTGTCTGCAACCCTGAAGGGCTTCTTTCCACACTGTGGGAATGGAAATGCATGGGTTAAGCAAAAGCTACCAAACAAGAGTGACAAGTGTGGTGGCCTATAAATGTAAAAGAAAGTTATCATTCGACTTACAGGCACTGCTTGCAGAGGGAGCCCACTTAAGCACTGACTCAGGAAGCTCATCCAACAGACTAAAACAAAATGAGTGACACAACAATGAGTTTGTTTTCAACCCTGGACTCACTGTTTTAATTCTGTGTTGTAAGATGACCAAAACTGTGCCTTTCAGAGTTTTTTTTTTTTTTTCCACTCACCTATAACAGATGGGAGGCTAAATAAAAGTGGAACAAATGTCTCAATTCCTATTGACAAATTTTACCATGGCCCACCTACCCACGAAATGATGTAAAATTTAATACAGATTTTGTATATACAGAAGTAGGGATTTTGGTAATGATTATTTCTTAAAAGCAACAACAAAAAAAACTTCATATGAAAATTTTACATGGATTTTAAGGATATTGTTCTTCAAATTTTTACCACTGGAGAAGAATTAATTATTTATTGATAAATATTGTTCACCACTGGGTAAAGTTTTATGCTAACTTATGACTGAACAGTTTGGAAGAAATATTCTAAAAAATCATTTGTAAGCTCTTTCTACTATTTTAAATAAGTACAATTCTCTTAAATTGCCTTAGCCACAAATACATTCTATCTAAAACTACTGATATACATGAATGGTTCACAGACTCAGGCATAGACAAAACAGCAATAGTAAATGCATTGATCTAAGGTAAATGCATTGATCTAAGATGTGTAAGAGGGAGGAAATGGGTATAAAAAAGACTGTTATGGATGAAAATGCAATCATGTCCTTATGGGGAAATTTTTATACCATCTCGGTAGATCAAATAAATTATGCTCACATACTGTAACCTATAAGACGCTTGAAAATGTTGAAAGTTTAAGTTCAGTTTATCTGAGTTATAAAGTTTATTATATTAGCTTTACTATTCTATAGGCTTTTACTTATCACATCTAAGCAATAAATGGAGGTTATAGTTGACTTATTAAAGCCTTATAATTTGTATGATAACATACACAAACATATGATGTAGATATATTATGTACATATACCTACAATGAACACATCTGTATATACATATAAGACTAAAATCATTGGTAAGCCTTATTAAAACAAAACTCTGCATATAACCATTAGCATTAAAATGCTAGTCTTTAAATAAAGTACATTATTCAAATTAGATAAACTAGATGGGCAAGTTGTGCTACTGAGGCTTTGACCTGATACATAGTTTGGAGTTTGTCACTTCCTTGAGGAACATTAATCACTGAGATAAATAACTGATTATAAATGTGCTAGCCTGGGGTAAGGGACTAGGATGATCAGGATTCCAAGCAGAGATATGTTTCATTCATACATTATATATATATATATATATATATATATATATATATATATATATATATTTACAAATATAACCTACAGTGCAGTCTTTCTTTCTTTTTTAGTGCGGTCTTTCTTGGGAACTGATACTACCCTGCATTTGAGGACCGACTTTTATGACTACACTATCCTCTCTGTTTCCTTCTGCTGTGACTGATCCTACTTAAAACTTAATCTGCCTTTAACATTGTTGATATTTGTGGATAACTGCTATTGAGCAGATCTTTATATAATTAAAAAGTGGCTACTGTGTGCTACTCCAACTGACTTCTTCTTACGCCTGACCAATGAGAGAAGTGGCAAACAGTATCAGACTGTAAGTCTGACCTAATTGTTAATGATAATAGAATCTAAGTAGTAAAAATTGAATCAGATTATTAAAAATGTTTATGTATACAACTCATATAAACAGATTGCATAAGATTTGTTTCCTCCTTAAGAAATGAAACACACTCTCTCCCAGACAGAAGTAACAGCTATGCTGTTCTTACCTGAAAAATGCCAGCCCTGTTTGCCCCACTCCGCCCGGTGGCTTTGCATGGCTAGCATCAGTCACACCACACTGGGACTGCACCTACACACTTGCCAGCGTTAGTTTGGAAGTACTCTTCCTTACAAACGCTACCACCAAGAATCTAGGTTCTGGAACAGACATTTCACTTTATATTTTGCATTGTAATACCAGTACAGCTAATTTTGTAGGTGTTATCTTAATGGAATTCATGTCTCTTCATTGTTTTTTTATTTTTTTCAAATTAAATCCATCTGCTTTGTCATGTAGGTGAACGGAGAGCTACTCTGGGACACTAGGTCCTTTGAGGACCCCTTCCGACCTGTCTCAGTGAATGAGGAGGGCTTGGAAAGCTTTACTTTGTTTTAGCAGTCTGCACGGCCCCAGGGTCCTTCAGGTCCTTTTCCCAAGGGAGCTTCCCGCATAACCACCGCAGCATGCAGTAGCCCAAGATTTCAACGTCGCTTCTTCTGGACAGTGCTACATGCCAAAGCATGAAGGGAGAAAAAGGGGAGATAAATAAGGTCTTGAAAAACAGAGAAATCTCAGTGAACTAGTATTGATGAAATATGAAAAAGCCAAATGGGCAAAGTGTTTTGTTTGTTCAGCTGGAGTAAAACTTAAAACACCCAGGCGTTTGGCCCAGTCCACAGACAGGCAATGGCTTGTTGCTGCTGAAAGTGAGGGTCAGTTTCTTCACCTCCTCCAGCTTCATCTTTCCTGAGTCTGGCCTGTCACATGAACTTGATCCCCATGGCCTCTGACATGATCCAGACAACCCATAACCCGGCACCAACACTTTCTCAAAGAGCCAAGCAGTAAAACAAAGAAATAAATGTCTGCAGCTAAATTGCTAACATATGTTCCAGGAAGTCCATGGGGTCTGCGCTGGTCACGCAGAGACCTTCCGAGTGCAGACTAAACACTGATGGCCTTTCCTGTTCTCCTCACACTGGTAGCATTTGCAGTTAGAAGAACATGACAAAACTGCCATCTAGTGTGCAATCTTAAAAAACAGGTCTGTCTGAAGATTTTTCAGTTACACAAAAGTATAAAATGTCGACTGCTTGGGATGCACAATTCTAACGTGTTACAAATACTATGCCTAGATGAACGCAGCACCACGCTAAAAGTCTAGTCCCGTACTCTGAATAAAAAATAGGAAGGTGAGGCAGGGTGTGGGGGTGCGTAGCAGGACTTTGGGAAGCCAAAAACAGGTCTAAAAGAACATTTTCAAGTCCCTATAAATATCACTTCTATTACTCTGTTAAAATGCTACCAGCTAATTTCTCAAAACTTTCTATATATTTTTAATTATGTTAAAGGCTTATGTGGAGGCTGGGCAGTGGCATGTGCCAGTGGTCCCAGCTACTCAGAGAAGGCTGAAGCAGGAGGCTTGTAAGTTCAAGGATAGCCTGACGACTTAGTGAGATGCTGGCCAAAAATAATTTAATAGATAAATAAAAAGACTGGGCCATACAGGGATAGAGCTCAGTCCTGGAGCACCCCTGAATTCAATCCACAGTACCATGCCAAAAAAAAAAAAAGTAACCAGCGTACCTGGGTCAAAGGATGAACAATGAAATCTAAGAAAAGTGTCAAATATAACTAATACTTATTAACAAGTAACTGAAATAATGCTTACAACAGTAGCAAATAGCCATAAAACATACACAGTTTTATAATTATTCCAAATGGTTATAAAAACAATAAGCTGGTATCTACTATTACTTGAGTGTTCATCTATGTAGGGGGATATAATTTCCTAAGAGCAGTATGCAACAATGAAACCTGTAAACAGGTATCCTATTTTATTTTCATTAAATAAACTCTGAAAAGTCATTCAGTGAATTTAAACTTCTGATTTAAAGTCATCTACTTAGAACAATGATGCCAGTATCACAACTACTTTTGGTTCCCATTCATAAATTATTATGAAAGTAAAGGAGAAGATTAATTCTTACGTACACTTTATCCTAACTGCTGTTAGAGCACTGGATTATTAAAGGCCCTTCAGTCTAGCCGAATGCTGTAGTCCCATGGGTGTCATTTACTTTCTGCACAACTTCAACAATGTTCTAATGCAAGGCTGGGCTCTTGAATTAAAATACAAGTAAAATTTCTACCATGCTGTTCTACAGTGATTTCTTCAGTAATAAATCTCCCATTAATAACAGAATGGTTCCATTTGTACAGCTGTATGCACAAGTCCCTTTTCCATTATGGCAATTCCCTTAAAAATTTGCATTTTCAAAAACTGATATTCTGGCACCTGTTTGGATGACATGGGTTACACATAAGAGGCCCTTTGAGGAACAACAATCAGGACTGAAATGGAATGAACCTTCTGAGCTGCTTCCCCAACCCCCCAACTGAGGGATTAATTGATATGAAGCTGTAAGTAATGACAAGTCATTTAGTTTTCTGAAGCCAATCTTTCATAAACTGGTCTTCATTTAAAACAGCCCTCTGAGGGTTAACTTTACTTCACTATTACAGTTTGGTCCTAATTAAAATACATTATTGCATCTTCCAGGCTTTTTTTCCCCTACACATATACTATCCTACATAAATACTACACATATACTATACTACATACAATAACTATACTACATATAATAACATTTTATCACTACTTCCACCACGTTCTAGGAAATACATGTAATGTTAAAAAGAACATCCAATCATCACCCTTTCTTATCACTCAAGAGTGAGATAAAAGCAGAGAAATGTTTGAGTGGAATTTCCTCCCAGAAAAACAAACTGAAATTCGACTTGTGTTACAGAAATTAAAATGTTCAGCTCTACCCATGATAATGTCTACTTTCTATCCACTGTACACAGTAATTCCAATATGTTAGATTAAAAAAAAAGACAATATTCTAGGAGACTATTAGAATTTGTGTGTACCATTTACATGTGGAATTAATCACAGCTGAAAAGGAAAATTAATTAACATCTAACTATCAAAAATGTTTTGGGGCTCCATAGTAGACTGCTTGCCTACTGGCAGAATGTGGGCTCGATACCCAGCACAGAAAACAAATTAAATTTAAAAATTTTTAATTTGAAAACTGCTCTCATTCTACCACATTCAAACTCATTTAAAAACTTTGTAAGCGGAGCAATCAGTGAAAAGAACTGTGTACTCAGAACCGACCGAGCAGAGATCCAGCTCTAGCCCCACCATTATTGTTCTTTTTAGTATTAAAATTCAACAGTACCAAGTAATATATTTCTCATATTTTCATTCATTTGGACAGACAATAAATTATGAGTTGTTTTCTCTTTGATTCACATATTTGCATAAGTTATTGTAATACCTAAAGTTCTTCAGTTCACTCAGTAAGTTATATAATCATTAAGAGTAAGTTTTCATATTTTCATAATTTCCAAACAATTCCAATTTTTACTTATGGCTGTTTGGAAATGCAGTAAAATTGTCAATAATAAGATTTTTCCTCCAGCCTTTCTAAAATTAGAATGTTATTTACTAATTTTTTTATTGCTTTTACTAATATGAGTAAGGTAAACTACTCTTTTCATTGAAAGTCTGTGGGATCTCAATTGTTCGACATTTCAAAATGATAAAGTATTGCCAAGAATAACAATAAAAAGGCAATACTGGGAACTTAAATTCTATTTCAGTCAACCGCAGATTCCAGAAATAGCTGACACTAGGATGCACAATTAAAATACAAACAATTGACATGATTTATAGAGCTGCTACTCTGCCAGTTACTCCACCTGCTTTTAAAATAATTTTATTTAATCATTTTAACAGTGTATTATTAACCATATTGACAAATAAGAAAATAGAAGCTCAGAGAGGTTAATTAAGTTGATCAATATCACATAGCCAAAAACTGACAGAGCTCAACAGTAAAGCCCAAGACTCAGAATCCAATGACCATAATCTAATAATTATTTGCATCCATTATTACTTTTAACATCATTCAAATGACATTGTTTATACAACTTTCATAATTAAGTAAGTATCTGAAGCAGGCATTTTAATTTTACTGCTTTGACAATGAATAAACAAGCAGGAGATCCTGAGGTCTACACTGCATCCCTGACAAAATTTTTCATGCAACTATCTCCTTAGGAAACTATTTTTTCCAATCTACTTCATTCTGATGAAGAAGGATCTTCAGTTAAAATATTTATACAGTGTTAAATTCTAGACTTATATGAGACTAACAAAGAGGTTGTTTTACAGAACGGGTCCTTACTCAAAAAGTATAGTAAAATTAACTGGGCCCAATTTACCAAAGGGAATGAAAAAGAAAAAGTTTAAGTATTAACCTCAAAATGGATCTGATTATTCACCTAAAGTACTCTCTGCTAACTTCTCACATTGAGTAACGTTAAGGAGTATTAAAAAATAAGGATTGTCTCAAGCAGCCAATGTTTAAATGGTGAGTGCATGTGATCAAAACGATAGTAAGAAATCAGAAAATCTGAATTCTGGTCACCTGACAAAGTGAATAGTAACTATCTTCAGAGCAAAGTTAAAGCCCCCCCCCCCACAACTGGTCTCCTGTATCACTCACTATTTTTGTCAACTGGGAAATATAATGACCTACAGATTACTATAGTGACTACCATTTATTGAAATTTCAACAAGGGTATTAGGAAAGTATACTGCAATGTACCATATTTCAAATAAAATGTCAAAGCCCCATCTCTCTTTGTGGCACCTTTTAAATTCTGAGCCCGAGGGTTGGGAATGTACGTAGCTCAGTGTCACAGCTCTTGCCTAGCGTGTACATGGCCCTTGTTTGCATTGCTAGGGTTGAAGGGGGCAAAAAAATATTATCCCTACCTCTTTTATGAAACTCTACTTTGTAAAGATTAGAAAAGTTATTTAACAGAGCAAAGATATCTTACATTTGGGCACTATGTACAAATAGTAAATAGTTCAGCTAAAAAGCCAAGATACATGTAAAGACCGTAAAAAGTCACGCCTATATGTTACAAAAAAAGGTACATGCCACATAGAAGCAATACATTACTCAAGGACTATTTTATAGGAGTTAAATTTACCTGAAAGAAGAAACTAAAGTCTATTTTTCTGCCTACTAATGAAATATATATATATATATCAATATTTGATTAATTTTATAATAAAATGTGCTCCCTTTTTGAATTACTGTTTGAAAAGATATTATGGAAACCATGCTGTTTCTTTAACTTGAGTAACATGAAAATACATTTTCAGTTTATTTCACATATATTCTCAAAGTTGGAGTGCTAAAGTGAAATGAAATCATGCAAAAAATAACACAAGATTTGGGTTTCATATACTGCAGCAATTGGCAAAAATGAAAAAGTACGTAATATAATTCTTTCCTTGACACTGAATACATTACATAAACAAATGGACATTTAAAATGCAATTTAGATATCATATTTTATGGTCATCAATGATGTCAAATTAAAACAGGTATTATACACTCAATGCCTAGGTTTGAAGTATTTAAAAAAGCTCAATATGTTAAATGCAGTATATCTCCAGAGAAATTAGGTATTGACTGCATGCCTCAGTGAGGAGAAAAATCTACAAAAATCCATATCACACATTGATCCAAATATTGCATTTTAACATTACTAAGAATGTAACAAATTTTAAAATAGTATGTTTGACACGGATACAATTCTCTTTAATTATCATGGAACAAGAACAAAATATGTCGATGTTTATATATGCTACTTTTTAAGAAGAGTAAAAAATTAATGGAAGAAATATGTCCAACATACATTAGTCTAATTTTACACTAAATGGAGGAATTCAGCCATTAAGAAAATACTTTTAGGTTACACAAGAGAATTGAGTTTAGAAGAATAATTGCAATGTTTAAAAAACATGCGGATATACAGATACGTGATAGTTCCAGAGACAGTTATCTTTCCACCTTCTTTTCCATCCATCTCCATACATCTCTGAAGTATTTTTAGGTTTTAATCATACAAACTAATAACCAAATGATTTTTCTTTCATTCCCTCCCAAGTATTCTCACCTTTATATGAAGTTGAATCAGAAAAATCTTAGGAGAGACAGCTGAATAGTACCGATTCCTTCTTTATAAAAACATAATTAAAAAGAAAATAAGAGAAAAAAGAACTTTAGCTTTAGTTTCTGAGTAACTATAAAAAGTAGCAAAAATGATACAGTCTGCTCAGTTAAGATTCTCTGTTGGGTGGCTAACCTGTAAGGCAGTCTCGAATCTCTTCCTTGGTCCAACCAGACACAAATAAACTGCCACATAGAAAGTGCTTTGGCAACTAGAAGTTCTGCCTCATAGCGACAATCCTTCTCTCACTCCGAATGCTCGTCTGCTTTATCTCTCATCATTATTTATTCATAGAGGGAATGGGATAGGAGATTTTTTTCTGAGACTAAACTATATAGTGATTGCACTAAAAGTAGATATATGAATATTTATGAATCTGACCTTCTGCATTTACTTACAGGATTTATGTCCCTGTTTATTCTAGTTTTCAGATATGGCTAAATGATTATTTCATTTCTAATAAAATATCAAACTGAAATATTTTATGTTGGAAAATTAAATGCAGAACACTAAGAATGAATGGTATTCACGTATTTGAAGATATCTAACCTTCCATTTTATATGCCACACTAAAATGCTATATTAAACTTTCAGTGAATATGTGTATGCATGTCTACATATAAATGTATATATGTGTATGCATGTGCATAGATATGAGTACATCTATATGAAGATACAGATATGCCCAAGAGTTTAAAGTAGATGATACTTAAAATGCATTAAGAAAATATACCACTTTATCCTGGACAACCTAAGATAAAAAAGAATATTCATTCTAGCATAAAACTTTCTACCAAACACCAAAAATATTTCATGTATGCTTTTCCCTGATTACCCCTTCCAGTAATATATCATCTGTCTACGATCATTCTGAGTTCAGTCTTTTCCCCAAAGACCTAGAGTGCTGAAATCTATCTAATTTGTCAACATGTATTATGATGTAATGAAGAAAAATATCTAAATGGAGTACAGATTACAGTGTGTTCAAATCTTTTATAAAGACAGCATAATGGAAATGCCAAACCATGGAATAATTAAAGAGAACTCTCAGAATCACCACTTCCCAAACTTTGGCTAGAATAACACATGTCTTCTTCCTCGCTATAGTCACAGTGTCTTTCCAGATATTTAAATATTCCAGACCAAGATGAATCAGTATTGGAGCCATACATTTAAGTAAGTGGCCCAACCTTAAGTTAGTATCAATATGAGCAAAACTGGACCAACACTAAGGGATCTACATGATGAATTTCCAATTATAAAACTACATAAAAGGTGCTTTCAGTTTTCCAAGTATTCTATCAGATATCACAAAAATAAATTCTTATATACCTTTTTGTTGTTTTGTTCTTTGTGATACTGAGGACTAAATCTAGGACCTTCCTACTGAGCTACATCATAGTACGGTTTTTCTTTTTCTTTTTTTTTGAGACAGAGTCTCACTAAATTCCCTGGCTAGGATCAAACATGTGATCCTCCTGCCTCAGCCTCCCAAAGTGCTGGGATTACAATAGGATACCTTGCTACTTACATATCTTAATTTAATCAAAGTCAATCCTATTTTATATTTAAATGCTTGCTGATTTATTAACAATGTTAATGGTGAAAAATTAACAACTCTGCTCAGTTTCAGAGTGATCATTACGTTTTTTACCAAAACTACTTGACATAAGTGTAGTGATCCCTTTTACTGTCATGGAGTATAAAAGCTAATTTCTGTTTTAGAAAAATGTAACTTAAGATTCTTCCTGACAAGAAGGTATATAAGTGACACACTTTTTCATTGATCCACCTTAAACTAGTATGAGTTTTAATCATTGCTCTGGAAAATGATCAAGACCCTCTACATTACATGGTCAGTGGTCCTTTTAGTAGAAAAGGCAATAACATACAGTTGTCTGTGCCACTACAACTTGTTACAAGGTATCAGTTTACACAAGTAAGTTCTGCTACTACTAGCAAGTGTGGAATGTCTCACTTCCGCTTACCGACAATGTGGTCTTTTCAAAGCTGCTTAAAAATTGTTTGTTTAGTTTGGCATATTTGAAAACACTTTTATAAACAAAGTTAACAAAGAATATAATTTTGTAAACCAAAGTTTTTCAATAATCACCTTTTTTCACTAGCAAAACATTAGAATTGACTTTTTGTCTTGCTGACTGAGCAACTAAGAAAGTACAGTTGCATTGACCATATTGATTGTGAACAAAACAACCATCCCTGAGACTCGGCACCATATATTTTCAATATTGACCTTCTACTTCCTTTTCCATGGCTTCCTGGGTCGGCTATTGGATTTGGACTGCAGAGTAATAAACAGCTAAGGTTTAATTAATGGTAAATGAATACAAGACATAGGTTATGACTTTAACTAATTAGGGAATTGTTGAATTAAGTCTGCCTTGGAATGCAAGGCAGTACAATCGATATCCAATAAAAGGACTATGTATGTAATTTACCTGCAAATGTGTTTCCAATACCATCAAAGGGAGTTTAAATAAGTAAGATATATGAAAGGCGACGAGAAGAGATTTCCCCAAGTTAACACTACACTTTTAGAAGAGAGAGCCTGTTGAGAGATGCAGCTGAGAAGGTCCACGTGTGCATCTTTTCCAATGTGCGATATTCACAATGGCATAAAAATGCAGCAGTGACCTCTAGGTTTAACATATACAAAGTAGTGATTTTTCTGGACAGAATGAGCATCAGGTTTTGTTCACACTCTTTTGTTCTTCTCTACTTGTCAGAGTCCGTATCTCAGTCCACTCTGAGAGGAAATATTCATTGCTGTATCAGGAATTCACTACTTTTCATGAAAATCTCCCCAATGTTCTCACTCTTCAAATTGACTATATAAAGGTCTTTGCATACAGCTTTATTACTCTTGACTCTAATCATTCTTCTGAAATAAAAATAAGAAAAAGAACGAAGACACTCACCCACTCCCTTGTGCGCATCCAAGCTAGTAAACTCTATTGTCCCATTATGGCCTTTTCTGGGATTTTCCTGATACTGTTTGTGGTTCCCATTGGGACAGTATCTGTAGGAAAGTCCATAATCTGCAAGATAAACCTGGAAGACAGGAACAGACAAATGAATAATGCTTTTGTTCTCTGAAAACATAACCTTTATAAGTAAGCCTAAAAAACTGATGCTAAGAACAGCCTCAGATCTATATTTTATTAAACCAAATGGTTATCTCAGGATAAAATATATACAACTGGGAGCCATAATACCAACTAAATCCTTAATTCATCATAGGCATATATTATTTCTGAGTTGATTCAGATTTTTAAATTTTGCTCTTAAATACTTTCTCTCCAGGTGGGGTAGCTAGACATCATAAACCACAATATGTTTGGTGTTTTTCATCTGTACTTGCCTAACTTATGAGGCTTTGCCTTTTTTTGTAACCTCTCTCTGAAGCAAAAGACCAGTTCAAGCAAGGAAGAGAGATGAGAGTAAAAATATAAACCTAGTACTCTAAGTCTTCATTCATAGAAGTACAAAGACAGTGAATAGACTTTCAGAGATAACCAAAAACCCGAAAGACAAAAGCCAAATGAAACAAAATATTATTTTATCTGTATTTAAAACTGGAACATCAATGTAAAACTTTTGGCCTTTCAGACAGATCCATATCTTCACTGTTATCTTTGTAAGTCAGAATTGCAAGCAATGTCTCCAAACAGGAATAGAGATCGTTAAACATCACACAGTAATTTAAGTGAATTTTTCTCAGATTACTTTTGGATAGAAAGAGAAGGGAGTGGGGGTTTCATTTTATAGATACAGCAAGCACTGAATGGAGAAATGTTTTGATGAGACATTTTTATGACATGGAGTCAGAAAATAGTTATGTGTTGCTTCCCATGTAGTTCTATAAAACGTAAGAGTTTGGGCAATGCTTCAAAATGTAGCTTCAAGAAATTATAGTATTATAGCCTGCATTTTAAAATATAGTATCTATTAAAAGAAAATTCAGTATTTGGATATTAGCTCTTTAAGTTTTTGGTTCTATGAAAGCCTAAGTAGAAGATATCTTGAACTTAAAATATAAAAAGCAGAGTTTTCTCCATTTGCTGAAGAATGTAACTTGCTAGACTGTCTGAAAAAATATACAATATTTCAGTTTGTCTGTCTCCCACAGCTGGCGTTTCTTGATGTTACTTCCGAAGTAACTGATCTTTCTGCCCTAAATAACTACATGCTTTAGGCTCTACTGCATAACTAGCTGCTTGCCTTCATTGTTTCTGATGCATTTGTCTCTTTGCTTCAAGAACAAATAGACTTCATTTTGAAAAGTAGGTATCTGGATGGGTACATACTGACAATACAGGAAATGGAATCATACTGCAGTACAGCAGAGAAATGTACTCTTTTAAGGGTATCACTACTAAGAAGCTTTTCATGTAGTCATTAGCCCATAAATAATGCCTAAATTTTAAGGAGTGGATAGTATGCATCATGTGCTTTATACTCATCAACCCAAATCATCCTCCCTGGAGTCTTGTAGGAAGGGATCACTACCTGTATTTTATTCAGTTTAATTGAAGTTTGAGATCATGTGACTTGCATAGTCATGCAGAGTTAGGTCTTTGCAGCCTTCACTTTTAGTTACTATCCAGAGAAACTGCTAAGGGATGCTCTCTGGGTCCATGTCAAAGACAGTAGCGTGTTCTAAAACTGGTAAGAAACTAGAACGAAACCTATTGCTCGAGGGAGTAGGGAAAGATTTTACAATTTCAGGTTTGTTTGTGTTTGTTTTAAGTAAATGCTCTAAGGAGGATCAGGAGATTAGTCTTGAAGATATCTGTCAGAGGTTTAGTCGCGCTGATGGAAACCTTAAGACCCATGGTCATCACTGAACTTCAGCTCAGTGTTATGTCAGGTTGCTCAAAATATGAAGGGTAGTGCAGTTTACATTTAATATAAAGACAGCTAGCTAGCAGTACAGTAAATGAGACAAACATTAGCCATGTTAGTCAAAGAATATTTCAGACCTAAAAGTGATTTAAAATGTGCATGGTTGCAGCTTCCAGTAGCATGCACTGTACGGAATTCATAAATCAACAATGCTAGGTATTAACCAACCAATCAGAAGTGTTCTCAGTCGTCTTAACAGATAGGATTCAAATCATGAGAGGTCACTCAATAAAATATAATTATAAAGGTAAGAAACAGATAGGATTCAAATAATGAGAGTTTACTCAACAAAATATAATTATAAAGGTAAGAATCCTTTAGCAAAATGAACGGCTCTCCCTCTCCATCCCTACCCTTCTTTCATCCCCTAGTTTAACTTTTTGTCTACTAGTTTAGTATAGTTGAAAAATACTTACACACCTATTACTTCCATGAGAACTAAATAGGAAAATTCTCTAAAGTCATGAAAATGGTGCAACTAGTATATATCAACATTTTTGGAATAGACAGATTATAGAACTGTACTGAAGATATCTAGGAGTGACTGCCTTTGGTGAGTACACACTTCATGTAAGAGCACTCAAGACAAAAGCCAATAATCTGTTCCAAGTAATCAAAATGCTGAAAAGTGAACTGTCCCAAATTAGGTCAAACTGAAAGTTTTACTAATAACCTGGCTGACAGGAAGTAGAAAAAAGGGCTGGGAAAAGGTTTTCAAATAAGAAAAGAGAGCAAGAGGAACATTAAGGCAGGCTAAAAGCAGCAGCAGTCATGAGATTCTCAGAAGACATTCGCCAAGATACACAGTCCTCAGGATGGGGTGATGGGACCCAAGCTCAACCATGGCAGGGCGACTTGAAGGAGAAGCCCATCAGAAGAAATACATTGAATAACTATTTCCAAAAGAACAATATGTAATTTATCAACTAGTGATTTCTTACTGTTTATCTTCTTTTCTTGAAATTCTGTAATATTTCTACCTTTTTCCTGTTTTTTTTTCTCTTTAAATAAAAAAAAAGAAAAAGAAATCCAGTAACAAGAGTTTTGATTAAAGAGCAAGACACTCTGACAACAGCACCTGCCAAGCTGCTGCTCAGGGTCCAGACTAGCAGCCACCTAGGAAGGCGCCCCTGCCCCAACTCTCCCCCCGGGGAACAGGGGGCCCTGCGAGGGAGGTACTTCCAAGGCACCAAGGAACGCAAAAGCCAGCAAATAGAGGGCAGTAACTTAAAGTATGGCTGGTGAGACCCAGAGATGGAGAGGAACAAAGGCAGTCTTGATTAGGGACCCAGAACCAGGCACTGAGCAATCTGTGTGACAGTGAGTGTCACAGGAATTTACAGTGCAATGACAGGTAGGAGCCAGGGGTAGAGAAAAGACAGGAGTACCAGGCCAGGTGCTCTCCCACCCCGTCTCCAAGCTCTGCACTCATGTGAGCTTCCTCCTGAACTCCCCGCAGTGCTACTGAGTTTCACACAGGATTCTCTTCTGCCAATGCCTAAAGGCCACTGAATTCTTGGACTGGGAAAAAGACCTCTGGTGAAGCTGAACAACTAGGATGTAGAGATGATGGGGACGAGAAAGAACCCAAACCAGTGAGTGTGGAGGCTATTTCCTAATGGCTTCCAGAAACACTCAAGTTCCAGGTCAGACTGAAACCCAGCAAGGCCAAGCGTTACACTGACCTGGGAATAAAGAAGACAGAAAAGCCACCAGAACCAAAGGGTGCACAGGAGTGGGATTGCTGCTTCCTCTCTGATCCACAGGGGAAGGTGCAGGCCAGAGAGAGGCTGCACCTAACTGTAAAGGAGAGTCCTGGGAGGGGAGAAAGGGAAACAGCAGAACGCACAGCAGAGCCAGTGGCAGAAGCTCACGGCCACTCCACCTGCTGCCTGTCCCTGGAAGGAGCACAGCTGACCCACAGACATTTTGGGAACACTGGGGGCCTCCCCAGCATGGCAATCTTTATAACTTTTATAAATTTTTTAATCCGTGTATGTCTTCCTTTTTCTTCTTGTTGGATTTTTTGAGTAATAGGCTTTTGTATATATGTACATATGCTATGTGCATAAATTTTCTCCTGTTGTTTGTAAAACATTTCATGCAGTTAAGTTACATATGCTTACTTCAAAGGTTGTTTCTGAGTGTTACATAACCCAGCTTGAACTTTTTTTTAATTTTATGAAAAAATTTTCATAATAGAGTAACAGTTAATATATTGTGTATCATCTTCAAAGTCATTACTAAGTCAAAAAGCATTCTTAAAAAGAAGAAACAAACAGATAATAGCACAAAATTTTATTTTCAATGAACTAAGAAATGAGTGGTATAAATGAATTTGCATATATATTAAAATATTTTTGATACAGCAGGATAGGTAATTTCTATATGTATGTCTATATATTTATATTCTCATGTAAAAGAAAACATATTTGAGCTTAGGTGTTTGACTTATTTCACTTAACATGTTTTCAAGTTGCATCCACTTACCTAATGTCTTAAATTTATATTTCTTTATGGCAGAGTAATACTTCATTGGGTATAAATACTGTATTTTCCTTATCCACTTATCTAAGGATGATCACATATGCTGTTTCCAAGATCTAGCTATTATAAACTGTGCTGCTATAAACATGGGTATGCATCCCTGTAATATAATGGTTTTAACTCTTTTGGGAAGATAGCTGGAAGGAGGATAGGTGGGTCAAATGGAATTTCTCTATTTAGTTTTTGGAGAAGCCTCCACGGTGATTTCCACAATGGTTGTGCTAGTTCATATTCCTACCAATAATGTAGAAGAGTTCCTTTTCCCTACATTCTCACCAGCATTTGTTACTACATTTTCTGATGACAGCCATTCCTTCTGGGTTAAGATGTATCTCCTCTTCTTCCATGTTAAATCCTCTTTTTTTTTTTTTAAAGATTTTATTTAAAGAGAAACAAAAGCATGTAGAGGGTAGAGATAATACAGAATTCCAAAAAAAAAAAGATAAACAATAAGAAATCACTAGTTAATAAATTACATATTATCCTCTTAGAAATAGTTGTTCAAGTTACAAAATTAAAGCATACAAAGTAGATATTCAAACAGTGAGAGTGTAAACAGCTACAGATGCATGAATCTCTACATGTATTTCTATCCTTTCTGTATTAGAGCGAAAAACAAAACTTAGTAAGACAAAACAAAACAAATTCCTATAAAAACATGAAACCAAAAAGTCATATAAAACCATAGTATAAGGTAATCTACAATGATTACTGTGTTGTTTCTTATTATCTTCAATAGAATGTTTATATCATCAGGCACAATTGAATATAGCAGTATAATTGAGTATAGCAGTAAATAATGATATTAGTAAAATAAAACATTGTAGACAGTATAAAACTTCAAAGGCAGGTAATAATGAAACCAGAGTGGATATTCTAGTGTATCTTGTCATCTTAAGTGCAGTTGCCTATACTCTCAGACTTGATACTATCAATCATAACAGCTTTGAATAAAATCTATCAATGCAAAACAGCAATCTAAAAAAACCAGATTTGATTAAGATCAGTCATGGTAAAAGTGTAGGTTTTACAGAGTTTAGATTAAGTTAACAGGAAATTAAGGATGATTACTGTACTATATCCTGTTATTTTCAGGATTACTGTCTGTGCCCTCAAATCTAGTACAGGTAGAATGACTGGAACAGAATATAATACATCTAAGCAGAGTAGTGTGAGTAATGTGGGTTTTAAATTCTGGTACACTATTAACAATATAGTGTATCAAGGCCATCTATGTTAGAGATTCTAGTTATCCTTCTCTGCCTCATTTCTGCTATGCTATTTTTCTGCCTTTGTTTGTCTAGTTTTTTCCTTCATTCTACTGCCTGCCCCACTCACTGAGGCCTTTCTGCCACTGTTCCTAAAATCCTGTTTTTTTTTTTTCTCTCTCTACAATGTCCTTCAGCATTCTGTGCAGGGTTGGATTGGTGGTCACAAACTCATCCAGTTTCTCTTTGTCATGGAAGCATCTTGTTTCTCCATTAATTTCTAGTGACAGTTTTGCAGGGTACATCAATCTGAGCTGCAGGCTACCTTCCTTCAGGACTTGGAAGACTTCACTCCAAGCTCTTCTTGATGTGATGGTCTCTGTTGAGAAGTCAGCTGTGATTCTGATGGGCTTACCTTTATAGGTAATCTGTTTCTTTTCTCTGATGGCTTTTAATATTCTGTTTTTATATTGAATTTCTGGGATCTTGATTATTATATGTCCGGGTGTAGCTCTGTTTTGGTTGTAGCTGGCTGGAGTTCAGTATGCCTCACACAACCGAATGTCATTTTCTTTTCCCATGCTTGGGAAGTTTTCCTTAATTATTTCTGTGAATAGCCTTTGTAATTCGCCTGTATGTATTCCTGCTTCTTCGTTCACATTTCTTATTCTTAAATTATAGATTCTCTTGTCATCTTCTAGCCTTTGTATTGTTACTGCCTGTTTCCTTGTTGTTTTTAAGAGATCTTTCCTTTCATGATCACACATTGCAAACTTGTCTTCAAGTTTTGATAGTCTATCCTTAGTTTCTTTTAAGGCGTTTTGCCAGCTATCAAGGGAGTTTTTAATTTCCTCGTAGTCTGTTTGAATCTGCTTCATGTGTTCTATATTTTCTTTATATTCTTTATCGAATGTTTCTCTCCTTTTTTTGTGTTCCTCCCTTCTTTCATCTGTATCTTCCTGAGAGATGCTTCCTGAGAGCATTTCTTTTATTACTCTACTCATATCCTGCTTTAGCTGGTTTAATATTTCAGATTTGAGCTCATCTACAAGGTCCCAAAGATATCTCTTAATGTCCATTGAAGCCATGTCTGATGTTGCATGTTTGCCACCCTCAGTCTCCCTTGTTTTTCCCTTTCCTGGATCAGGGCTCTCAGGGTTCTGGGCTGGGGGCCTCCTCCTGCCTCTCTCTCCTGTCATGGCCCTGGCTTCCTCCACACAGGTTATAGTGCAGGTCCCAGTCCCTTTCCCTGTTGCCACGTGCCACGTTTCCTCTGAAGCATGCAGGCAAGGGAACTCTGCCCTCTCCTGCCTGCTCTTGTCACTGAGATGTAAGCAGCAGCTGCATATGCTGGCCTCTCCCCACCTGGCCAGCCAAACTTCAGGGGCCTTCACCCAGTCAGGGTGAGCTAGGCACAGGGAATCTATTTGTGACAGCTCATTAGGTCCCGGCCAGGGGCATGGCCCAGTCCAAGCAAATCCCACAAATCTGCTCTGGGGAGGCAGCAACCATCTGAAGTCACTGTCACTCCCAGTTCAGGCTCCTCCTGCCCAACTCCAACATGTCGCCCACCTGGTCACACCCTTCCCGTGGTGGTGGGGTCTCACTCCCAGCACTGACCGTGTATCAATGAAGGTTCCTCCACCGGCTCTGTTCACTCTCCGCTGCACTCACCAACCGCCAACCTCAGTGCTGCCAATCTTCCTGTGAGTAGTGGTGGGAACGAGTTTGGGCAGCTCTGCCTGCTGGTGTGGATTCAAGCTGGTGCAAATGAAAATGCTGTGTCCCGTAGTTTTAGCTGTTTCAGTTGTAGTCCTGAAGTATTTGACGAGCTTTTTTATGTTTTAATTTCTTCCTGTGTCAAGAGGATCCATCTCCCTCTGTCTGGGTCTCTCCAGGGTGTTTTATTCTGGCATATGAGGTGTTTCTCCCGGGAGGCTCTGTGTTCTGTTGCTCACTGATCGGCCATCTTTTCTTCCTGATTTATCCTCTTGATGGTATCTCATGGTAGTTTTAATCTGCATTTCTCTAATGGCCATCAATGTTGAACATTTCATGTATCTAGTGGCTATTCATACATCTTCTGAGATGTATGTATTCATTTTGATTGCCCATTTTTTGATTGGATCTTTTATTCAGGAAAGTCTAATTTTTGTTGTTGTTCTGTATATATTCTAGCTGTCAGTCTGCTGTCCAAAGAATAGCTGGTAAACTTTTTTTCCACTTTGTAGGCTGTCTCTTCACTCTGTTGGTTGTTTTCTTTGCTATGCAGAAGCATTTTAATTTGATATGACCACTTTGGTTGATTCTTGGTATTTCTTGTTCTGTTGAGAAAGTCCTTGACTATGCCTATGACTTCAAGAGTTGTACTTTTTTTTATCTTAAAGGACATTAAGCATTTCTTGCATGTCTGTGTGCATGTAATAAACCTGTTGCTTTAACTCCTGTATTAGAACATTTCTGCAATACATAATGAATACATTCACTGTGGGTAGTTGGTATATGTACACCCCATGCAACTGGAACCAAACACAGGTGTAGCAATTTCAGAAAAGTAGACTTCAAGCCAGAACAATCAGAAGAAATGAAGAAGGACAACATATACAGTAATACTTTGGCTCATGAATGCTTCTGTTTGTGAACAATCTGGCTTGCAAACAAAAGCATTTGGTAAAATTTTGCTTTTATTCATGAACTCCACATTGAGTGATGAACATGACCATGTAACAAATTAAGTTCATCAACTAAGGTACCACTGTATTGGCAAATGGAACAACTGATCTAGCAGGGATAACAATTTTAAACACACACACACACACACACACAACGCACACATACAATGTTGGCCCACTCAAATTTCATTAAACAAAAATTTCCTGACATGAAACAACAGATAAACACCAATACAAAGGCAGCCATAGTTAGAGACTTAAGTACATCACTCTCACAAGTAGACAGGTCAACAAGCAAAAAATCAACAAAGAAATAGCAGAGTAACATCAAACAAATGGATTTAACAGGTATCCACAGAGTCTTTCATCCAACAACAGCAGAATATACATTTTTCTCAGCAGAAAATATAATTTCCTTCAAAATAGATTGCATCTCAGGCAATAAAGCTTCTTAAATAAATAAGGACTGAAATAATATTATGCATCCTATAATGAAAAGGAACTAGAAATCAACAGCAAAAGAAACCACAGAAATTACACAAACATATGAAGATTAAGTAATACACCACTGAATCAGTAAGTCATGGAAGAAATTACAAAAGAAATTAAAAATTTCCAAAAATTAAAAGACAACTGAAGCACAACATAAAACCTATGGGGCAAAATGAAAGCAGTTTTAAGAGGGAAGTTTATAGTTGTGCAAACTCACATTATAAAAATAGAGTAATCCAAAATAAATAACCTAATGATGCTTCCCAAGGTCCTAAAACTACAAATCCAATCCAAATCCAAAACTGGGAAAGAAATTATAAGAAGTAAGAAGAAATAATGACACTAAAAAACCCAATACAATCATTTAATGAGTCAGAGTTGGTTCTTTGAAAGAATAAATAAAGTGTGGCAAACCTGAGCCAAACTTATGAAAAGAATCAAAGAAAAGACTCAGCAAAGCAGTTAGAAGTGAAACAGTAAAGTCTCAATGGATGCTCATGAAACCCAGAGGATTATGAAGGCTATTTTGAAAGCCAATTTTCCAATATATTGAAAATTTAAAGAACTAAATAAATTCCTAGACATATATGAATTAACAAAACTGAACCAAGAAAAAAAAAAAACCCAAACTGACCAATAGGAGGCAATGAAATAAAGTCAGTAATAAAACCCTATCTACTAAGAAAAGCCCAGGCCCCAGTGGATTCACCAGTGAATTTTACCAGAACATGAGGTAAGAATTAACACCAATATTCCCCAAACGCTTCCATGAAACTGAAAGGGAAGGGATACTGCCAAAATCATTCCTTGATGCTAGCATTACCCTGACAACAAAACCAAACAAGACTTGAGAAATAAAGAAAACTTTCCTCAATGAACATAAATGTAAAGAAAAAAAATTCTCCATACGATATTTGCAAACACAATATAGCTAATCATGAAAAAGATCATATATCATGCCCAAGTCACTTCTACTTCATGTATGTGAGAATGGTACAATACACATAAATCAATAAATGTAATATACCATATAAATACAAGTCAGGATAAAAAACTATCATGGTAAAGCAGAAAATTGACAAAATCCAACATCCATTCATGATAAAAACTCTGATGTTATTAGGTATAGAATGACCTTACCTCAAACTGATAAAAGACACTTATGACAAACACACTGCCAACGTCATACTAAGTATAGAAAAGCAGAAAGAATACACTCTATATTAAGAACAAAACAAGGGTGTCCACTTTTACCATTCCTGCTCAATATACTGTGTAACACTGTAAAGCAATTACATTACAATCTCAGGTTTCAAGTTCCATTACAAAGTCACAGTAATAAAAAAGCACAGTACTGGCACAAAAATAGAAATGTGAACAAACAGAAGACCAGAGAAAATCACATGTACCTTTAGTCACTTGATCTTTCAAAAGGCTAAAAATACTTGAGAAAAAAAAGCCTCTTTAACAAATGCTACTGGAAAACCTGGTTATCTTCATGCTGAAGAATCTATCTAGACCATTATCTCTTGCTCTGTTCTAAAATCAAATCAAAATAGATCAAAGACCTAAATATAAAAACAGAAACAATGAGTCTCCTGGGAAGTAGACAGAACACTTGACAACATCGGCATAATCAAGGACTTCCTGAACAGAGCCTCCACTGCGCAAAAGTAATTCCAAAAATTGACAGGATTTTATTAAATTGAAAAGGCTCTACACAGCACATAAAACAGCATGGAGAGACAGCCTACAGACTGGGAAAGACTTTTTTGCCACCTATTCTTACAGAAGACTAAAATGTAGAATATATGAAGACTTGAAAAAATTAGGCCTTTATAAACAAAAGATGGGCAACTGAAATGAACAGACACTTTTCAAAGAAATACAAAGAACCAATAAGCACTTGGTAAAATACCCAGCATCTCTGGCTCACAGGGAAATGCAAAACAAAATAACACTGAAATTCCATCTTTCTAGAATGAGCACGGTTACCATCAAAGACTCAAAAACAAAAATTTCTGGCAAAGACATGGGGGAAAAGAAACCTTTCTTCATTACTGGTTGGACTGTAAACCAGTAAAATAACTAGGTAAATCTATATGGAGACTCTTCAGAAAACTAAACAAAAATGCTATTGACCCTGCTACATCTCTCCTGGATATTGTCCTAAAAAGCAAGAGTTAAAATTACTGTCTTAAAATGACACATGCATACTCATGTTACAAGTAGCACAATTCACTATAGCTAAATTATGGAAACAACTCAGATACTTATCAACAGGTCAACGGATAAATAAAATGTGATGTATATATGCCACTGACTCTGCCATAAAGAAGGCTAAGTGTGAGTCACTGGTGGGAAAACAGGTAGGTTTTGAGACTATAATGTTAAGTGAAAAATTAGATGTGGGTTAAATACTGCTTGGTTTCTTGTCTACAAGAAATTCAAAATAGAGATAAAGTGTAAAATAAAAAAGAGATGATAAGAAACAGGGAGGTAGACTTTTTGTAGATGTGGAAGAGATTTGGGGAAGGAGAGAATGTAACAGAGAGAAGGAAGAGATAAAAAATGATCAGGATATGATATATACATGTACTGATTCCTTAAAATAAATGTAATTATTATGTATCATAACATGTACTAATAAAATGCTTCACATTTTTTCAAAAGAGAATAAACTAAGTAACATTTGTTGAGATTCTACTATGTAGTAATCACTGTGCAAAGCAGCTTTCATAATTATTTTGTTAAATCTAGACAATTACATCCAGCCAGCTAGAACTGTCCTCATTTTACATATGAGAAAGTAAGCACCTGAGTAGTTAAATTTCCTTACACAAGTAACAAAGCTTCTAAGGGTGGAAGCAGTATGCAAATGTAGGTCACTGTAACTTGCAAATTCTACCTCCCAATTTCTAATGTAATACTGGGGGTTCTAAAATATTACAACATTAAAAATAAGTATAAACAAAAGTCAACCTACAGTAGGAGTAATTTTTAGTCTCTATAAGATTGTGGAAAGAAGGAAGAGAAAGAGGACTAGAAAGGAGGGATGGAAGAAGAGAGAGAGGGAGGGACAGCGAGAGAGAAAGTAACAAAGACCCATCCCTGGCCCACAGTGTTCACAGCAGCCTAAACTACTGCCGAGCTAACTCTTAACAGAGAAGGTTTGCTAATACAGAGGTTTCAATTTTTTGTTTTTTCTGTAAAATAAATTTAATATTTTTCTACTTTAAACATAAACATGTATAGTATTTCCAGTTTCAAATAACATTCTTTGAGGGAACTCAAAATTTATACCAAAACTGAGTAGGATATAATTATTTGCATTGTAATAAAAATAGCCATAGAGTTGTAGTCAGGGATTGAAAGGAGAACAATTACATACAGGACACAGAATTTATAATACTATTTTATGATGGTCACCCAGAATTAAATACAAGAAAGTGCAAGAAATCTGTCCACAACATTAAAGATCTAGAAAATCCAGCCGAGGGCCTGGATCCCACAGCAATGCCTTGCATGAGTCCCGCCGTCAAACACCTAGAGTCCAGGACAGTGCCCCCCATGAGTCCAACTGGAGGTCTAGAGCCCATAACAATGACTCAAACAAGTCTGTTTTACGGATCTGTGCTGGGAAGGCTCAAAGGTCAGAGGTGGAAGCTGGAAAGTCTCTTGTCAGCAGGATGAAGGATCTGTGCCAGTAGGTTGAGGGTCCACACTGGAGCCAAGAAGCGATGCTCAAAATAAGGACCAGGGCTGCCCTGAAAAGCACCACAGCCATCCTCAGTGATAATGAGGTCCTGAGCTCCTCCAACAATGAGAAGAGTCAAGCACATGCCAGGAAGCCAGTGCGACAAACTTCTAGAGATTAAGTGGCACACATCTTCCCCTCCAGAGCCAGGCAGCCAAGCTCAATGTAAGGACCACAGCTCCCTCAAAGGGAACCACAGCCACTCTCACAACAAAGTCGTAAGCTCCTCCAATGACAATGGCTGAGTTCACATCCAGGAAGCTGGACAAGCTCCTCCAGGAGAAACAACGGCTCCAAACAACAGCACTTAAGAGAACCCACAATGCCTCACTCTTCTTCTCCACATCTGCTTTATGCTGGCGACTTTCCTCAGGTGGGCATCCCAGCAACACCCTGATTTAATTCAGCTCATATTAAGCTGACCACCAGATTTTAATCCTTGACACACAGGAATACAGTATTTAATAGGTATTTGCCCCTTAAATGATTTTCTTATTATTACTCTTTCTGTATGTGTAACCCTCTCATTCCTCCATGAGTATAAGGGACAATGCTGTTTTATTCTCTGCATTTGGATCCCAGAGGTCTCTCCTACACTGCCTCTGATGTTTCCACATGGTGCTTGATATTTATTGTATTTATCTGCATGTTGTTGGGTAGGTGATAGGGGAGATGCATTTAACAGAAGAAAAATATTATGATACATGCAAATAACACAAGTGAGGAATACTCACTGAATCCAGCTTCTGCCAGGAGCTTTTATTATTTTTATTATTTTATTATTTTATCTACTTTCTATCATGCTTTCTTAAGTCTTATACACACTTTCTAGATCCACCACTCACACCTGAAATCTGTTCTGGCAAGCAGCTCCCTTTAACCACAAGGCCATTTATTGTTTCTTCACTCGTGTCCACATAGATTTACTATTTTAACATTGTACTTAGCTTTTTTTCCTTTCAATAGATATCTGGGCACCAAGCATGATACCCAACATGAGTGTAAATATCATATGTTATAGACATAAGCTAATAATAATTTATGATATGAGTGAAAATGGGGAAAGGGGAGGTGGGTTGGAAAGAGATTAAAGAAACAAGCTGTGTTATGTGCATGTACCTGCTCCCCACTGAAGATAAACTTCACGTACTGCAAACATGTACTAATAAAATAAACTTTAAAATTAAAAAAAGAAAAAGAAATCATATTTATTGAATTTTTCCTAAATAAGAACATTAAGTGCTTTGTACTAGTCAAATCCTAAGAAGCTTCTTAGGTCTTTTGAGGTTGTGAAAATATGGTAAGTAGGGTTAGCTGCCTTGTGTAAACAAACTCCTAGTAGCTGCCTAAACTGTAATTTAAACTTCAATCAGTCTGAACCATTTTTTTTCAAATGGCCCACATGGAATGGGACAAGGAATGAGCACATCCATAGGTTTAGGGGCAGTAAGTGCTCTAAAAAAGCCCAACAGCTTATGGGATATTTGCACAACGGGAGGTTATTTCCATTGAGAAATTCAGCAACAATTACACTGGGCCTTGGATCACCCCAGATGGGTGTGGGGATGAAGAAACAACAGAAGGAAAAGCAGAGTGTAGCTCAGCATGTGCTGGTATCAGAGAAGTTAGGAGAAACACAACACACATCAGGAAAAAAACTGCATTAGTTTATACAGAGCTTCAGAAACTGCTAAGTTAGGGTACAATTTTTGTAACCAAATACCCATCACTGAAGGGTTTTGGCAAAAAAAAAAAAAAAAAAAAAAATTAGCAGTGGCAGCAGGATACAAAGGAAAAGGAAGGAGAGCATTTATTTAGGAGACTGTAACAGCAGCCCAGGCAAGGGTGATGGGAGGTTAGGCTAGGCCACAGATGGAGGGGCACAGGGCCACAGCTTAAAGAATAAGAGGAAACGGGCTGAGGACTGTTTGGGTAAGTGAAGAGCCAATGAATACACAGAAAGAGAACAGGAAAAAGATATTTGAAAGGAAAATAATTGATCACTTTTATGCCACAGGTAAACTGGCTGACTGGTGAACCTGCACCTGGCCCTGTCAGTTTACATAGGACTGGGTGACAGAGGAGCAGATCTACAGGTGCAGGATCTCCTTCCCATCAAGGGTTAAAACTTGCTACTCAAGCAACCAACAGTCCTGAGCCAGGCTGGCTTAAATGACAGCACAGCTTAGGAGTTTGGAGACTCAGTGATGCACACAGACCTACAGGCTCTGGCTCTTCCTCTTGCTACCACTGTATTTGTAGCCAAGTTACTTGAAGCCTTTGTAGTTCTGCTTGTTCATCTAAAATACAAAGAGCAAAGCAGGGTTGGGGATATAGCTCAATGCATGAGCACCTGCCTGGCAAGTACAAGGTCCTGAGTTTGATTCTCAGTACCAAAAAATGAAATAAAATAAAAGTATCTCCCTCAAAGTGGTATGGAAAGGGTCAAGCAGCTTAAATACATAGAGTCTTAGATCATCAGTGTGCAACATGCAGCAAACACTTAGTAAGAACTACACAGTAACATTTAACCAGAATCTACGTCAAACTTCATAAATCTAAGAGTTCTTTTTTTTTGGGGGGGGGATAAAGTTTTTTTGTTATCAAGTTTAACAATCATAAAAAAATAATCATTTCCCAGCTACGACTTCTGAGAGCTGTGAGGGACAATCTGTTGCAAGCCCCTGTCTGGGCACTGGTGGCCTCAGGCATTGCTTGGCTTGTAAGGTGAAGCGCATTCCCCTCTCCACATCCTCTTCCCTTCACGCACACCATCTATATTCAGGTTCCCTCCCTTCGTAAGGGCACCAATCACAGTGAAGAAAGGTCCTCCTGAACGGCTGGACCTTACTGTGGTCATTGGCAAAGGCCCCTACTACCAAATAAGGTCAAGTTCATAAGTATTGGGGATGAGGTCCTGCACAGCTTTTAAGGGCACACAATTCATCCACAGTAGTTCCTACTATTTTTCTCTTTGTGAATGAGCTGACAGTTCTCCCTGTGAGAAGACGCTCATACAGCTACAATAAATGGTAAAGGTCTCTTGGCACTGTGGCTAGATATCTCCCAATAGTTTAAGAAATATGTAAGTGGCTTAATTTTAATACCAACTATACTACAACATGGCTACCTTGAAACAGTGACAGATTAATTAATTCATTTTATATTAGCTTATGCAATTTCTTATTGTTCACTTATCATTTATTGAGTGCTTACTACAAGCACATTATCATATGCTCTGGGCCAGCTGCTGGTAATAATCCACAAAACATGGTTCTACTTTTTCTTTTACAAGACTAGACACTTTATCTCAGAGTGCACATATAATAGAGAGAAACCATATTTTGTCTAGCACTACGCCAGCAGTTTATACACTACATGTGTAACTAACTAGCAATTCTACACAAGCAGCAAGAGGCTCTGACAGATAAAGGGACCACCAAGAGATCAAGCAGCTACTTAATTTCCAAGAAGGTAAACTGTGGTACAGAGGAGTCTACTAAACTAAACTGTAAAAAATCAGAAAAGAGTTATTAAGAACAACTGGAATAAAAAATTATCTGTATTCTCATTTCTTGAATTATAGAAGATAAAAGAAAGTAGAAGAAATAAACCTGTATCTGATATTAATGAATGATGGTTAATTTTGTTAAGAATGGTAAGGAGAATGGGTAAGGTTTCTGTTATAATCCCAGCAGAAAAGAGGCTGAGACAGGAGATTGCTGTGAAATCAAAACCAGCCTATACTATACAGAAACACTCTAAATTAAAAAAAAAAAAAAAAAGAAAAGAAAAGAAAAGGCAGGATAACAATGCAGTACTCTATTTGGGGGAGACACATTCATACTTAAATATTTAGGTGAAATGCCAGTGTCTGTGATTTCTTTTAAAATACTTCAGTTAGGGCCAGGGGATTAGCTCAGCGGCATAAACGCCTGCCTGGCAAGCACAAAGTCATGAGTTTAATCTCTGTACCAATAAGTAAATAAATAAATAAAATACTTCAGTTAAAAAATAGATTAAAAAAAACTTAAATGTGAATTTTTGAAAACCAAGTGTATATGGTGTTCTCTATTTTTCAGTACGTTTAAAATTTTTCAAAATAAAAAGTTTTTAAAAATGTACCTTTCTAGAAGCAAAATCTTATTTGTTTAACAGGCTTTCAGAGTCACAGTAATGGAATAAAAGCTTCATAACATATTAATTTTAAATATATGTTTCTGAATTATAATTATTATGCTGTTCTCTTCAATATTTTCTACATATCATACCCTCCAATGAGACTCTAAAAGTCCATATTCAGATAGCAATCATTTTCACAGTATTTTGAAATATGAATTTTTAAAATATGTCTAATTTAATTTTGAAGCATATCTTAATTTGCTTATGTTAAGAACGAATTCTGACAAAAGAAACACTATTAAATTATTAAGCTAACCATACACTTAATTAAACAATTTTAAAATACTTTGACAAATGAACTGAAGTTCAAAGACACAACAGTATTACCATGTTATGGAAAGATAAAATGAAAATTAAAAAACTGGGGGCTGACTTTACTTTTATTTGACAAACTATATGGAAAGAATTCTTAGAAAGAATACAACTGCCATTTAAGTAAAAGTAGGTATACAACAATTTACTAATGTTCAAAGCAGCATATTCACATGGCAAATGTTTATACTGAGACAAGGAAAACTGAGTGAAGATATGTATTTTAAAAATAACTCTATTAATAAAAACTCATAAAAATTCATTTAAAAAGTTTACATAAACTAAAATCACATGAACAATTTCCAGTCTTTCCTTAATTGAAAATATGCACCAGAACCTCACTAGGAAAAAAAGAAAAGAACTATGTGTAAGTGACTTTATGTCATGAGACTGTAAGCATCACTGTCTGTATTATATCCCAGTCTACATGATAGTAAAACTGCTTTAAAACGGCCACACCTAGTGATATTTTGACATTACTAAGCTAAGACATATAACATGATTGTGGAAATAGTGAAATACATAAGTATCACCAGAACTAAATTTTGTGCATGTTCAACAAAGAAAGTGCTGCTTCTAAATGGCAGCCATACGATGTGCCCTGACTATGTAAAATTCTTAGAAACACACTTTCACACTCTATCTTACAAGCAACAATGACTGATACAGACGTGCAAGCATTCCCTCTAGCAAACAGTCAACAAGCTATTTTAATGAGGCATATGACCCTGTCCTACCGATACCCTCGGGACTTTGAAAGTAAGTGTTTTGCCACCACATACAGGTAAGATGCTACAATTCCTTCTCCTAGATCGCTAAATTTAAATTTAAACTTTCTAATTTTCTTAGCTTAGCAACAACAGGCAAGACACTCTGGAAACACTATAAGAAGCATTACCTCTTGAAATGAACATTAAGTATTTGCAAAACATACTGTCGGATAATCGTAGAATTTTAAAGATCACTTAGCTAAAGTCTTCTATTTTTTAGACTAGAAAGCTAAAGTTGATACAGGTTAAATGATTCATTGAAGGCTCCAATTCTGCTCACTGGCAGAGATGGGACTGAACTGAGTCTCCTGACAGTCCAGCACTCCTGGAGGCTGAGATGGTGGTCAAGATGGCAATGTTTGGGGCAGAGTGGTGCACTTTTGTAGTGCCAGCACTCAGGAGGCTGAGATGGGAGGTTTACTGAGAGTTCAAGGCCAGCCAGGGCTATACAGTGAGTTGATGGCCAGCCTGAACTACATAGGGAGACCTTGTCTCAAAAAAGAAGAAAAAAATAGGTAACAGGTTTCCCAAGTCAACACTCCATACAATGGCATGAAGAACTGTTCTCTACCTGCTATAGGCGTCCTCTGATTTAGCTGGAAGCTTTGAAACAGGAAGAAACACAGGGAGTATGATAGGCAAGATTTACAGTCAAGGTGCCTCTAGCACTGAGACAGAAATAACTATCAAAACTAGCCTTATGTCTTGGACAGCCAATAAAGTATTTGTTGAATAAGTATAAATAATACAAACATAGTTTCAGTGAGAAATATAAAAGGAGAGGTATACCCATCTATACACCTTTCGGAGTTCATTCTAGTGCAGAATTTAAGGTGTGACATCTGACTGTTCATGAGTACACAATACACAATAGAAGCTAACAAAATCAGCAAAGGAGCAGATCAGTATAGACCAGCATCAAGGAAGGCTCATGTAGGGGTAGGGATGTATACCAGCTAATTAACAGAGGGATCCCTTTGCAGGAAAACATTTCTCCTACTGAACTTCACTGTGACACTGGGAGACATAGCCAAATGGTGAGTCCTCAAAACCACCACTTGGCCTCTTTTCTGGTAATGCCAGTATGAGCAATGAAATAAAAAAGACACATTTGTTTTCAAAATACTAAATCATCATTCATAAGTATTCAATTAGGCATCACACTTTTATATTTTTAAATTGATAAGGTTTTCAAGAGAATTTTAGAGCTTAGCTTTCAGAGTGCAAGTGTCTCTGATTATCAGGAAAACACAGATTTAGAAGCATACATTATTAATATAATGACCATAACACAATAAATGTTCAAGAATTTAAGTGTATGCTGTCTTTTCTAAAAATAAATCTCTTTTGTAAATATATGTTCCTTAGTATACTTTAAATTTTAATTTTAATGAAACTCACTACCACTTGTATGGTAAGCAATAATTCTACCACTAAGCTACATTCCAGACTTTTAAAGTTTTACTTTGAAACAGGGTCATGCTAAGTGGCCCAGACTGGCCTGGAACATTTTTCTCCTAATCTTTATTATTACATATGTGCAGTACATCATGATTACACTCACTGTGGGGAGTTGGTACATACGTATTTCATATCTGAGTTCATTTTAACTCCTATGCCCCTTTCATCCTCTCTCTCCTCTTAGTTCCCTTTCCATTTGCAAACATCTACCTCCTTATTTCTTTTTATCTCTCACTTTGTTCTTCAAATTACTTATATTCTGAGTTTCTCACATAAGAGAAGCCATGTGATGTTTAAGCTTGTGTGCTATTTTATTTCACTTGATATTATAGATTCAAAGTGCATCCATCTTCTTACAAATGACTCAAATTTATCCTTATCATAGATTAATACTTCATTATGTATAAATATATTTTTGTTGTTCATTCATCTGTTGTGGTGCTTCCACAATTTAGCCATTATGAGCTGTGCTGCTCCAGACATGGGTATGCAGGTATCACTGAAATAGGATGCCTTGAAAACTTTTGGGAAGATACCTAGAAGAGGACTAGCTCAGTTTACTAGAGTATCTATTTTTAGTTTTTGGAGGAATCTTCCAATGATTCCCATAGTGGTTTACACTCTCACCGACAATACAGGTTTCTCCCCCAACTCCCACAGCTTTACCAGTGTTTATTATTTGATTTATTGATGACGGATACTCTTTCTGGAGTAAGACAGAATCTCAGTACTGTTTTAATTTGCATTACCCTTAAAGGACAGAGATGTTGAACATTGTTTCAAGTATCTACTGCCTATTTGTACTTTTTATTCTGAGAAGTGTTTATTCATTTCAGTTGGCCATTGTTTATGTCTTTTATTCTGTGGGAGTCTAGTATTTTTGAGTTCTTGATATATTCTAGATATTAGTCTCTCTGTCCAAAGACAGCTAACAATATTTTTTTCCTATTCTGTAGGTTGTCTTTTCACTCTGCTGGTTATTTCTTTTGCTGGGTAGAAGCTTTTTAATTTGACATAATTTCATTTGTTGGTTCTTGAAATGTCAAGAACACTTCTTGTGCAAATGGGGTTCTGTTCAGAAAGTCCTTGCCTGTGATTGTCTTTAAGAGTTGAGCCTATTTTATACCTCACCAGATTCAGTGTTCCTATTTTAGTATCCAGGTCTTAATCTACATTGATTTTTAGTACATGGTAAGAGATCTGCATCTACATACAATCTCCTGCATGTTCATAGTTAATACTGTTACCCCAAAATAGGCCTTAAGGAAGATAAAAATTAAAAAAGAAACACAGAAAACACAATAATGACTAATTATCAAATGGCACAGAAGTGATTTTAAAAAGTACAATGAATCAAGGAGACCAACATAATAAGAAGACTTTAAAATACCATTCTCAGCACAAAATAGACTAAATTGATATTATGGATTAAAAACTGGTGGTCAACTTAACACCAGCTGAATTAATTCAGGGTGGTGCTGAGTGTAAATGGCCCATCTGAGGAAAAGGTGCCAGCATACAAAGGAGATGTGGAGAGGAAGAGGATGGCACTGTGGGTTCTCCTACGTGTTGTTTGGAGCTGTTGGTTTCCTGGAGGAGCTTGTCATGTCTGACTTTCCTGATATGGATTAGGCCATTATCATCGGAGGAGCTCAAGATCTTGTCACTGAGAGGGGCTGTGGTTCACTTTGAGGGAGCTCTGGTCCTTACACTGAGCATGGTTTCCTGGCTCTGGAGGGGAAGATGTGTGCTGTTTAATCTCTGGAGAAGTTTCTCATGCTGGCTTCCTGATGTGTACTAGACTGTTTTGATTGTTGGAGGAGCTCAGGACCTCATCATCCCTGAGGATGGCTGTGGTATTTTTCAGGGGAGCCCTGGTCTTTCTTTTGAGTGTCAGTAGTTGCTCCAGTGTGGAACCTTCAACCTACTGGCACAGACCCTTCATCCTACTGGCAGAGACCTTCTAGCTTCCACCTCTGACCTTTGGGCCTTCCCAGCACAGATCCATAAAACAGACTGGCATGAGTCCTTGTCATGGGCTCTAGGCCTCTAGTTGAACTTGAGCACTGTCATGGGCTCTAGGTCTTCAGCGGGACTCAGGCAGGACATTGCTGTGGGATCCTGGCCCTCGGCTGGATTCCCTTGGGTCTTTAATGTTGTGGACAAATTTTCTGCACTTTTTTATGTTTAACTCTGGGTGACCATCATAAAATAATATTATAAATTCTGTGTCCTATGTGTAATTGTTCTCCTTGCAACCCCTAACTACAACAATAGATCAAATCCAAATAAAGACAGATGACAAGCAATAGTCAATGAGGTATATGTTCTGGGCATGTATTAAACTTTACCTTCTGAACATTCTTCCTAACTTTTTCACAAGCAAGCAAGAAAACCTAATAAACAGTGATCACATCCTAAGTAACAAAGCATCAATGTACTCCAAAGAGAAAAATTATTATAAACAATACCCTAAGCATATTCTAATAGATTTAAGCAGAACTAAAAACAAAGGCCCATCATGTGGAAAGTAAAGAGACTCTTATTGAACTACCTTTCAATGAAGGAAAACTACAAGCCTTCTGTAAACAAACGTAAAAACACTACATATCAAAATCTATGACATACGAAGCAATAACCAGAGGAAAATTCACAGCCTTACACACTTAAGGATGTATACAATTTAAAGATAACAATAAGATTCCAATTGAAGATTTAAAAAAAAAAGAAGGAAAAAAAGGCAAAATTAAAGGAGCATAAAGAAAGACATAAAAAAGGCAAAATCAGATTAGTAAATCAAACTCCAAGTTTGTTGAAAATTAACAAAAGGGACTATTAATATATACATGAAGAAATAAGAAAAGAAGAATGTAGAATAATTTTTAAAATAATTTCAAACAAATGATCATTGAAGTACATAAATTGAAGTCATAAGAAATGACAAATCACTATATACTTGGCCAAAAGGTCAAGAAGTGATTAGACTTTTATTGAAATAAATGTGAAAATTAAATAAAATAGATACCTTCTAAAACTGCCTCAATTAGAATTAAAATATTTTAAACAACCAATTTCCATTAGAAAAAGAGCATTACAAAGCACCACCTCACAGAAAAGTGGCAACAACAAATGGTTTCACATTCAAGGACCAAATGGTTCCAATCTAACAAAAATGTTTCTGACACATTGAAACTGAAGTAAAACCTCCAAATTCTTTTTATGAATCAAATGTTATAGTGAAATATGATATGGAATAAAAGTTAGAAAATTGAAGATCAATATCACTGATTACCAACAGGAAATTACCACTTAAAATATTAGGGAGCATATTTTAATACTATATTTTAAAAATTCCATGGTATACAAAATTAAGGTTTATTCCTAGAAAGTAAAGTGGGTTCACTATTAGAAGCTCAGCAATACACTATCATCTTTTTTTTTTTTTTTTTGAGACAGGGTCTCTCATTACAGTCCACTACATGAGCTCACCATGTAGCCCAGAATGACCTCAAGCTTGCAGCAATTCTTCTGCCTCAGTCTCCTGAGTGCTGGGATCACAGGGGTGCACCACCACACCTGGCTATACAATCTGAATAATCTTCAGATAAACAGATGATTTGGTTTCCATAGATGCTAAACAAGCCTTTGAAGAAATTCAATATTCACTCCATAAAATAAACTATTCAAGAACACAGGAATTGATGGTTATTTCCTTGACTTTATAAATAGAAACATAACACAGTCTCACATACATAGCTAAATCAAATCCTAAAACATACATGGCAATAAAACATCACAAGCACAGTCAAAAGACAAACCACAAAATGAGAGAAAATGGTGTAAAATATGTAGCAGAGAAAGGGATAATTTATCTCAAGAATTCCTCATAACCAAAGGAATAAGAGAAGGAAGGACAGAGAGAGAGAGAGAGAGAGAGAGAGGAGAGAGAGACAGACTAAATATAAGAACAGAAAATTTAAGAAAGCAATACTAAAACTCAGCCTTTTGCTTTAAGAGTTAGGCACAACTGCTTTCTGAAAGACACTGATAAGAGAATGGAAAGAAGCTATAGATGCAGGAAGTTTCTATAAACAAACATCTGACAAAAGCTCCTGCCCTTACTCTATAAAGATCTCATATAACTCAGTAAGAGAAATCAATTTTTAAATGGGTATGTTTGCCAATGAAGACATGGACAGCAAACAAACACATAAAATCTGCTCAGTATCATTAATCATTAAGGATTACTGATACAAATTTAAATTACTATGTGTACTAACATCTACAATAATGGAGAAAATTAAGAAAACTAACCGAACCAAAATGCAGAGCAAATGGAATTATCACACTTTGCTGACAGTAATTATATAATGGCACAGTAACTCTAAAAAACAGCACAGCAGTTTCAAAGTTAAGCAAAAATTATCACATGGTCTACAAATTAATGTTCTCAGCTATTTACCAAAAGAAATTAAAACATAAGCCTACAAACAAAAATTGTTTTATCCAAATTATCAAACATAGGAAACAACCCAAGTGTTCAACAGGTGAACAGATTAAAAAATGGCAGTTTTCAATAGACTATTACCTATCAACAAAAAGGAATGAACTACTAATGAAGCATAAATTTCAAAAATATTAACACTATAGTAAGTGAATAAAGATAAACTCAAAATAGTATGTGCCTTGTATTTTCATTTATATAACATTTCTGAAAATGTAAAAATACAGGGGCAGAAATTATTGCCAGGGCCTGGCAGAAAGGGAAAATGACTGAAAGCAATGAGGAATTAGCGAGTTTCTGGGAATGAAACAAATGTTCTATCAACTTGATGGCAATGGCTACACGATATGTTCATATCAAAGCACATCAAACTGTACATCTGGAAGAGTGAATTTTATTGTTTGTCAATTATAATTCAATAAACCTAACCTTAAAAAACTGCAGATTTCAAAGGATTTAAATATATGTAGCCAATTTGTCCTTCAATTAACTAAACTTATCTTTCTTTTTTTTTTTTTTAATCGGTACCGGGGATTGAACTCACGGCCGCATGCTTGCAAGGCAGGCGCTTATGCCGCTGAGCTAAATCCCAGGCCCCTCAATTTATCTTCCTACTTCCATTGAATTCACATTCCCACCGGCATTCCACAAGTCCCTGCACCCCATCGATCTCAGGACTGTCAGAGTTATTTAGGCTTCTCCAGAGGGTTCTGTCTTTTAAGAAGGCCAGCTACTCTTGTCTAACTTCTCTCCAGTGCTAGGACAGATCCCAGGGCCGGGCCAGTGCCAGCCATTTAGCGATAGCTCACACTTCACCTAACTGTTTTACACCACTGCAACTCTTACTTTTTAACACAAGTGACCTGTTTTCATTTGTTTCTAGGACAGTAATATTTATTTATTCAATGTTTTCTATTCATTCTCTTTAATTATTACCTTATGAAAGTATTTGGGGGCTTTTACTAGTGATGCTAGATATTCTCAAATATTTGTCATCAGTATATTTTTAAGTGTCTCAAAGATTTTGCCTGTTTTTAAATATATAAACAACTTAAATTTTTTTAATCTATTAGTACTTTAACTTTATCTTTTCTGTAGTAACTGGGTATTGAACACAGCTGTCACACTGAGTTATATCCCCATCATTTAAAAATTTTTATTATTTTTAAAAATTTTTGACACAGGATCTCATTAAATCATTAAGTTGCCCAGGCTAGATTTAAACTTGAAATTCTCCTGTCTCAGCCACCAAGAATGTGGGATTACAGTCATGTGCCACCATGATCAGCTTCTCTTGTACTTTTACTTAGAAGTTCCCCGTCCATGCCAGAGGGTCAGTTAAATATTCAATTATATCAATTCTAAGATTCAAAGTTTTAACTCTTTAAACCTGTACTGCTACATGACTACCGGTTACATGTGATTACTGAAATTATGTTACATTAAAAATTCAGTTCCTAGTCACATTTTAATAATAGACTTTAATTTTCTAGAGAAGTTTTAGGTTCAATGTAGGTAGAAATAACTGGAAGTGCAGTGAGTTTCCACACACCTCCAGCCTCACTATCCACATCCCTCACAGTGCAGGACTGTTATAACAGATGCATCTATACTCTTGGTGTATACTCTGTGGGTTTTAACATTACAGTGTACAGAAGTGTTCCACTCCCCTAAAGACCTTTGTGTTTGGTCTATTTGTCCTTCCCTCCCTTCTCATCACATGTTTTTACTGCTTCCATATTCCTAGATTTTTCAGAATATCAGAGCGTGCATGATCATACAGACATGCATGAGTAAAACTACCTTAAGCATATGTATCGAGGTTTTATTAAGTATATACCAGTTTTGAACTCCTTTGGGTAAATGCCAAGGAGCATAATTGGATAGTATGGAAAGAATGTTCCTACCATTTAAGAAACTATGACAACTGTGTTCCAAAGTGGCTGCACCATTTTGCATTCCCACTAGCAATGAATAAGAATACCGACTGCTCCACATATTTGCCAGCACGTGGTACTCCACTACGCATGATTCGAGTACTGAATAATCACATGTCGTTAATGGCTACCATGCTGAACAAACATAGGCTGTTTCCAACATCACCGAAAGTTCTATTGGAAGTGCTTCTCTGTTTAAAACTTAACTGATTGTATTGTGGAAATGAAGATACTGTAACAGCTTTCTTTTTTTCCCCACTGTATAAACCCATCCCTTTTTTCACTAAAATTTTGATGGATCTTTGTTAATATATATGATATCTGCTCAAATTCAGATTCTTGGTTAGCCATTTCTTAACTATATGCCCATTAACATGATTTAACCCTTCTGACTTTCAGTTTCTTCATCATAATTGTTCATTAATTTAGCACAAGAAATAAATTAGATAAGCAAAGTAAGATAAATTAAAACATTCATCACATTAAGCCCTCATTTTTAAACTCCTCAGAGCTAAGAGTTTATTTCAGCACAGTATTCTGAGAACACTTCTTAACCAGAAAAGTTTAATACTGTATTTACCCGATCTGGACTTTTATAACCCAAAAGTAGATTTGCTGCTTTTATATCACCATGAACATACTCGTTTTCATGTATATATTCTAGCACATCCAGCTGTGGAAAAAAAAAAGAATATAACATTATACTGCTGGCTTTATGCTGCTGTCTATTTAGAACTCATGATCAACTTAGATATTTTAAATATAGAATAACATGGGTTTTTTATATTAACAATGACAAAGTGATTTATTCCACAGTTACAGGTTAGTTATTCTAAAATAGTATTTCTAGTTGCCCATCCTGGAAAAAAAAATGAGTAAAATGATCTTCAAAAATCAAGTGTTTTAACTGAAACTCCAGTGGAAAAAACCCAGAATCAACAATGCCTGTACCTAAGCTATGACAGCCCACGAGTTTAAACCCATGGCACAAAGAGAATAATATCAGAGATCTACAGCGAAATAATCGTGAAGCCCACTCAGCAATTTTTCACCCAAGCAATAATTAGAAATCAAGCCATGGGGACCTCAGGACCAAACACCATGTCCATGAGCATTTCTCCTGTGTTCAGGAAAAATTCTGAGCTGCATCTTTAAAGTCCTTTGGCCTTACATGCTACATACACCTAGTGTTCAATCAACATTTACTGGCTTGTTGGATGGATGAATGTATGAATGGAAAAATTAGTAAGTTCCATTTGACACATCACAACCTAGCATGGTAGTTTCATTCTACTTAAGACAGAAAAAATAAAAACAAGACATAAGCAAAATAATTTAATACAAGACAAATACTATAGGTGGTATAAAAAACAAATGCATTCATATGTGCTATTAATATTTCAATGCTTCTTTTGATTAAATTATATATTATTCATTGCCACGATTAATACTGCCACCAATCCTAATTCGTATTAAAAACCTCAAAATACCCTTATATCATTACATGTTTAATATAAAAAATATACATACGGCCAGAACTTGCTACAAATATAAGTGACAAAAGAGGTTATTCTTACAGCAGGGCAAGCTTGTTCTGATATGTAAAATAAACTGTGAGGAACAAAAAAAAAACCCCAGACTGTAAAACCAATGCCTAATTGAGTCTGCAGTGCCAAACACAGCACATTCTGTCATTCATAGAGCCCGCTGTTATCAATTTCACAAAATAACCTCTACTCTCAATAACTGACATTTCTAGAGCAATAATCCTTCATTTTCTGATCATTCCACAATGGGGAAAGATTTGTACAATGGAGCAAGTAAATAATCCAAAAATGGAACATGTGAAATAAGTAATTCCTTTTTACCATTCGGAGACCTAGTTGCAGGACTGTTGACTTTTTAAAAGTCCCATGCTGGTCTGAGATCTTCTGTAAATCCATTCCTAATCTTTCCATTACCATAAACCTGTAACTATAAGAGAGAGATCAAAATGAGATCTCCCTGAGATAATATTTGAAACTGTCTATTAGTAAAAAATACTTCCCATATACCAACCATGAATTTTGCAATCTGAACTTTCAGAGGATGAATGGACATTAATATTCCTGTTATTATTTTTCAAAAATGTACTATTCCATGTTTAGTTTGCAATTTGTTTTCTAGAAGAGAATGCGGTACTGGATCATCCCCACTGTCTTAGATAATGAAAAGAGAGTGGTCTTTTAAAATTAGGTACTGGTTTCTTCCCCAGTCAACCCTGAAATGACTGAAGCCCAGCACACAGCTGACTACATTCTATAAGATCTTGAGCTAGAAGCATCCAGCTAAGCCATTTGAGGATTCCTGACCCACAGGAACTGTTATTGTAAGTTTGTTGCTATAACTCAAGTTTTGGGTCATTTGATACATATAGTATCATATCTACTAGATCACATGACGAACAGTTACTTGATTATAATGTGTAATTATATAATTTGATTATAACTTTTAATGATAATTTCTTTTTACCTTCTTCCCTTGAATTCAGTTATACCAGATCCATAAAAAAGAGGAATTCCTAAATAATCGAGTTGTCTGAGTTCTATCCACTTTTTTACTGCAAAAACAAATTTAAAAGGAAATGATTCACATTAGTTAGAAAGGAATTTTTTAACCTTTGCATAGATGCTAAGACTTATTTAACTAACCAAAATAGTAACTAGAACCTCCTAAAAAATAAAAATCTTAAAAATAGATATGCTCATTTAATGGCTAAACTCTTATTTGTTATCACTATAATTTACACACACACACACACACACACACAGTCACAGTCTCTTTAAATTAAAACCAAAACAAGTCACAGACTTATAAAATACATTGGTATTGTGCTCATAAATGTTTCTATTCATAGAGAAAATAATTTCCTTACATGCTAGCTTAGCTTCTAACTGTAACATACGTTAACCACAGAGATCCATACAGAGATGGTCTTTCCCCCTTATTACCTCTACTTAAAAATCGAAAGCCACATAGTTCAAAAGATAGGAATTGGGCAGAAAAATCATCTGTGAAACAATCAGACAGCTTAATCTTTTTTTTTTTTTTTTTTTACTTCTACCATATGTGTTTCATGTTTAAGACAGTTTTACTGATATGCAATCAGGTTTAATGGGTTCTATTTGTCACTCTTAGTTTAAGTAGTCAGTAAAGACTCTGGGTTTAATGCTTAGGATGTTTTATTAAGAAAAACAAAGGTAATTTTTTAGGCCAGACCTATCATGCTTTTTCCTAAACATGATTATACTAGTGATTACTCCCATCAACTTCCTTAATGTCTCACTTAGCCCACCTATGTCATATAGAATTTTAAAAATGCTTTATTCTTTATCTTTGCTCATATTTGTTTCACTTCCTCTACTAGATTTTACACATGATATCCAGTTCCAATTAATTCCCCAACATTCAAGCTTCTAATATTTATTAAATAAATTAATATTTAATCATTTCCATATCTAATACATTTCATAATTATTCCTTTTGTATATGTGTCTACTTCCTATTTTAATGTATTTTCCTTATATCCTTCCTATACAAACAGTTCTTTATTTTTAAAAAAAAAAAAGAAAGAAACAGAAAAATTTCACCAGGCATGGTGGTATACGCCTGTAATACCAGCATTCAGTAGACTGGAGCAAGAGGATCATTATGAGTTCTAGGCCAACCTGGGCTACAAAGTGAGTTCAAGGCCAGCCTGAACTACACAGCAAGATCCTGTCTCAAAAACACAAAACAAAAAAAGAAATAATTTCATCCTACTATCTTAGAGAACTCTTTGTAGCTTAGATCAACAACTCAGAATTTTATGTAAAGGAACAGAAACAACTTTGACTTAAAATATATAACCAATTATGTATGCCATATCAAGATCAGTATACCATCTGTCTTGCTTTTATATGTTGTAACAGTTAACTATATCACTTTACAATAAAATTTCTTATGAAAAAGAATTTTCCAGAAGGCCAGAAAAAGACCAAAATATTAACACTCACTTTAGAAAGCACATATATAGAAGCAGCTTGCTTTGTTAATTTTACTTACTACAGTCTTTTTTTGCAGCTCTCTGATAAAATTTTAGTTCTGAAAATAATGGGCCATTTTCTTGATATTCCTATGAAAGAAAAGATTAATTAATTTTACCAGGAAAAAAATAATCCTAAAGATGGAACTGGTATTTCAACTGTGAAAATGAGTACATATATGTAATACATAATAGTACTTGAATCATTTTTTACAAAACATAGGCAGCAGATTTCCACTAAAAATCTCAGAAAACACTAAATACACTTGAAAATCTCATTTCTAAACAACATATTGTACTCTTATCCCAATACAGTCTTACACATGAAAGTAGTCTTATGGAAAGCAATGTTAAAAGCACTAAGAATTATGTACATAAGCATACATAGACATTCACCATACATCCCCACATACATCAGGACAGACACTAGAAATCACCTTGGAGGTTCATTGATGGTATCTTTACTGAGTGTCAACTCTGTTTTATTCTTTGTAAAGGCACATAGAGTGTACAAACACAAATAAAGCCTTATGGCTGTCTTTAAGGACCTTACCATGTGGAGAAGGAAAAGGAGGGAAGAGTGGAGGAAGGACAGATTTCTAGATATTGTTCCAGGACAATATACAGTTGATACAGAACAATGATTCTTCAGTATTAACATTTCAATGAGGTAAAAATGTATTATAACCGGTAGGTTCATTAATAAGTATAAATAAGAAAAATTAAGGTAAACTTTTTAAAAAGGAATAAAAGAAAAAGTCAAATATATGTAAAATATAAACTTAGAAGCAAACACTTACCACTTTTATTACATGTCTTGCATCTCCATCTTGTTTATTTGTGGGGAAAGCTGCAGAAAGATCACAACAGAAAAATAATCATTATTCCAAATTACTGAGTATCTATTAGAGGCTCTACTAAGCACTTCTGTATGTTATTGTGTTATACTCTCCTAACAACCTCTTATAGTAGTGTCATCTGCATTTTATACAGAAGCTAATAAAGTTTGAGAAGTTGAACAATTTAACAAGAAAAAGCAGACTAGGGATTGATACTTAAATAAATCTGACATCAAGCCCATTGTCTTAACCAGAATCCATACTCAAAATTCAAACATGGAAACCAACAGGTGATATTAATCACACAGATCCAAAACGTAGGGGAAAATATTTCCTAGGCTTATGGCATTAAATTAAACAGATGATATATAGTAAAATCCATTGGTGCAATTTCACTAAGTGAGAATCTATGATGATTCAGAGAACTGATTCATTCTAAGCAGAATGTTTAAAATAATTTGTACTTGACAAAACTCTAGAATAAAATGGGTGAAAACGAGAATGATGTCTTTAAAAATTAACTTCTGAACCTAACTATCAATTATTCCTAAATTGCACAATATGTAACTCATAAGTTCAAGTTATCTTCATTTCATTATTTTTAATTTATATTTCACATAGTTTAATTCAACTTTTAAATATCCAGCCTTTAAATTTTTGAATGTGCCAACTCTTCCGTGTACATCAGCGGTCCCCAACTGGTCCCTGGTCTGTTAGAAATTGGGCATGCAGCAGGAAGTGAACTGTGGTGTGTGAGCAAAGCTCCATCTATATTTGAAGCTGTTCCCTATTGCTGGCGTTACAGCCTGAGCTCCACCTCCTACCAGATCAGCAGAGGCGTTAGAGTTTCATGGAATCAGAAGCCCTACTGTGAACTGTGTATGTGAGGGATCTAGGCACGTGATTACTAGCCAGTTTTTAAGAACAAGAGGTCCTCCAATATTTCTTTTAGAAAAACAGCCACCATTGAGCATATTTCAGTGACACAGAATAGATTTTAAAACTTGCCTGTTAGTGTGACATATTCAACCTGCTCAAATAGCCCAATCTGTCACTTCAAAAGAGAACAACAATTGTGTTCAAGTTGGCAGATAAATTAAAGATACACTGGAATTATGAGGATAACAACTGAACACTGGGATTTTTGAAATGTTTCAAACATTAACAAAGATCATAAAAGAGTCTGACCCAGGGCCTTTTTCTCCTAGCTGATGCGCACAATCGCCTATCTCAGATCTGAAAAGAGTTTCAGTATTACTTTCCAACCACAAAAGAGCCCCAGTCTGGGAAGGAACAGAGTTATGACCCAGGGTGAATACACCAGGATCAACTGCTTAAAATGGCAAATGACAAGTTCAGATCTCCCTAGTTTTGGATAAAAATCAAGGTAGACCATCCTGAGATTGCCACAAAGTCACTGAAAAGTCTGCCTTCGTTTCCAACATCCTATCATTGTAAAGCAGGGTTTTCTGCAGTGATAGCAACTGAAACAAGATCATGGTGCATATTGGGATCACTGTCTCCTGTCACCCCCAGATGTGACTATCTGGTTTCAGAAAACAAGCTCAGGACTCCTATTAATTCCACATTATGGTGAGTTGCATATTTATTCATTATAAAATACAATGTAATAATAATAAAGTACACAATAAATGTAATGTGCTTGAATCATCCCCAAACCAACACTTCCCCACTGCAATCAAAGGAAAAATTGTCTTCTATGAAACCAGTGCCTGATGCCAAAAAGGTTGGGGACTGCTGCTCTACATTATCTAGAGAGACTACACACTCCATTTCCAAATCTTACTAAGTTTATGTGTATATTTAGTTCTATTGTGCAAGACTCAAACTTTGTCATTCATTTTACTATTCATCCATCATCCACATATACAACTAGCCAATATTTACTAAGGAGCTAGAAAATGACAGGCACTGTGACAGGTGTTAGGATAAATTTTAAGTAAAGGAAGGAGGAAAAAGTGAAACAGTTATTGAATTCAAATGATAATTCGTATTCATACTAAGGACAAAATTAAATTCCTCAGTTTTATTGCATTTTATTAAAATGCAGTGTACTCCTTAGTACTCAATGTTTTTTCTACCTTCTTTTAAATTTATGAACCATTCTCATTTATCTACTTCACATCTTAGATATAAAGAATTCATCACAAACTTATACAAGTATACAAACTGAATATTTCAATTGAGCAAACACATGAGTAATATTTTTATACATTCTTTAAAGTCACTGGTGTCAGCAATACTATGTATTATAGTTTGGATCTTCAATGTCCCCTTCATGATTGGTTGTTATTGCTTCTTATCTAGATGTCCCTCAAAGCCTCACGCACTCACAGATGGGGTTTTGGGGAGGTGATTGGATCATGGGAGCATGATACTCATCAGAGGATTAGTGCACTGATGAGTTTTTAGGTAAATGTGATGTTGGAGGTAAAGTATGGTTGGAGGAGGTGGGCCACAGAGGGCATGGTCTTTAAGGGTTTATCTCTTCCCCACTCTCCCTTTTACCTTCTGCTTTCTGCTATGCCATAAACAAGCCACATTTGCCATGCTTATCTGCTGTTCTACCCTGCCTTGGAGCCAGGCAACAATGAACTGACATCTCTACAAACTGAGCTTAAAATAAACCCTTTCTCCTTTCAGCAACAAGGAGAATAACTAAGATACTGGTATCAAAAGACTGGGCTTTCAACTTATGGTGCTACTAGAACCAACAGAAACTTTAAGAGGTGGAGTGTGGTGGAAGAGTGAGGTCAATCATCTGTGATGTGCTCTTGAAAGGCATACTGGGAATCAGTCCTCCTGTCTTTCTTTCTCTTTGCTCCACTGCACCATGAAAGGAACACTCTTTTCTGTCATGTGCTTCAGCCACCATGACTTACTGTGCCACCAGACATCCAAAGTAACTGTGCCACATGACCACAGACTGAAACTTCTGAAACTGTGAGCTGAAAAGCCTTCCTCTTTTTAATTTTTATATTTTGATATTTTGTCACAGCCACTGAAAGCAGATTATACATTGATACAAAATTGTGAACCCTTGACTTTTATTTTACAATAACAAATGGTTTACAGGAAATAAAATTCTCTTTTCAACTTCATTTATGTAAAGTTACTTCATTCTCACCAATGCAGTAGTTCCAAAGGAACTGCTAGAGGACCAGATAATCCATATTCACAGAAGAAAGGGGAAGAAAGCACATACAGGAAAGGGGTGAGGAAGGGGTGAGCAGACCTATCTTCCCACTCTATGACAAACTTTTTACTGGTATAATGGTCTAGACTGGGGGAAATAGGCCTACCCTAATGTTGGTCCACACAGAACAAGATCTACTCTAGGAAAATGCCTTTTCTTCCTGAGGTAGACAGTAGAAATTTATCACCTCTTATCTGAAAGCAAATCACCAAGTGGCAAATAAATCTTAAACCTAACAGAATGTGAGAAGCTAAAAATTTCAGAAGAAAAAGTTTTTAAACTTTATAAAAAACTTATTATGCTATTACTCTAACAAAAAGACATCAACCAGTCCAAAATTCTACTCCTTTCTGATTTCAACTAGTACATTGCTACTATTTTATAATTTGAATCTTATCACATTATTTCATATGGACATAATTGTGTTCATGTATCTGAAACATTCCAAGAGTTGTCATTCAGAGTTACACAATGGTCTCTATAAACTTCTAAGTCAGGTTATGTTGGAAACCTAAATGTAAAATCAGTTGATGGGCATCTAGATGAACACACATTTCTCAGATGAAGAAATATAAATGGCAAATAAATATATGAAAAACTGTTTAACATCACTGGTCATTCAAGAGATGCAAGTTAAAACAACATTGAGATTCCATCTGACCCCAGCAAAAAGGCTATCATCATGAGAAAAACAAATAACACATGTGTGTGGGGCTGTAGGGAAAAAAGAAACCTTCTCCACTGCTGGCGAAGTGTAGACTGGTGCTACCACTGTAGAGATCAGTGAGGAGATTCCTAAAAAACTAGGATTGGAGGCGCCATTTGATCCAGTTCTTCCTCCTCTGGGTATTTTCCCAGAAGAATAGAAAACTTCATACCACAGTGATATATGTCCTCCCATATTTATAGCAGCACAATTTGTAATAGCTAAATCTTGGAAACAACCCAAATGTCCATCAACCATGGAATGGATAAAAAAGATGTATTTTTACTTAATGGAGTATTACTCAGCTATAAAGGAGGGTAAACTCGAGGCTTTATAGGTGAATGAATGAGGCCTTACTCCTAAGTGAAATAAATCAGACCCAATGTGTAAACATTGTGTTATCTCTCTAGTGTAAAACGCTGAAAGAACAAACAAGATCCAAAATGTACAATAGCTGTTCTGAAAGTGGAAGGGGAATAAATTGCTCAAAAGGAAAGAACAAGGCGGCAGCCGCAGCCGCACCACCAAAGAGAGGCAAGAGAAAGAGAAAGGGGGCAGTGGAGGCCCAGGAAGAGCTGGTCCCCGTGGCTGAGCTGGTCCCGGTGGCTGACTTGGAAGAGGCCACAGCGCCAGGCACGGAGGCCCAGGTGGTGCTGGCTCTGTTGGGGACGTAGGGGTGACCCCGATGTACAGCTCCAGCATTACCACTAGGGGCAATGGAGAAGGGGCCATCCCAGGGCCATTAATAACCAGTACTCCTTCCTGTGAGATGCCCTGCCCCCCCCCCCGCCCTCTTCTCGCGTCCCAGCCCTGGGTTCCTGAGATGGGCTGAGGAGGGGCACAGAGCAGAGGTGGGAGTCCCCCACTCCCACGCCTCCTGGTCCTTGACCGCCAAGGGCGCATACAGTACGTGGGTACAGCAGCGATTCCAGGGCCCTGCTGACTCCCCGATTCCTACACCATAGGTGCCCCTTCCCTCGGCAGGGGGTTTGGGGGGGCTCTTCCAGCCAGCCCCACCTCTGGGGGCCTTTTCTCCCTGAACCGCCCCCAGCTCAAGCAAGGCTGAGGGGAAGGCTGTCAGTTATGTTAAGGTGGTGGTTGTTGTTGTGTTAAACAAAATGGAGAAGCATAAATAAATAAAGGGGTTTATCTCAAAAAAAAAAAAAAAAAGGAAAGGTAAGAACAGCTGGGATGGGGGAATGGAGAAAGAAAGAAAAGAAAAGAAAAGAAAAGAAAAGAAAAGAAAAGAAAAGAAAAGAAAAGAAAAGAAAAGAAAGAAATATATATATATATATATATATATATATATATATATATATATATATATATGAATGATAGGTAGTTCTATTACTAATCCTTGCTAGCTCATCAGAAAGAATGGTTTGTGCTTTCAATGTTTGATCATATTTTCATTCGTATATACTGTAATCTGATCAACTACTTTGAAGGTAACAATATGCAATATATTAACCATTGTATCATTATTTTTTCATTTTAAAATAAAATCAGTTGACTAGAAAGCTCTTAGAAATGGATGTTTTGCATGAACAAACAGACTGTTTTAGTTATTGTGGATGTTTCTTTGCCATAATCGGTTAATTAATGAAATGAATTTTTATTTCTTCTATAAGCCATGCCACACTCTAGCTAGTGAAATTCGATGATGGCAAAAAATAATCATGATGTTTTGGCAGTTTATAGGAAAAATAAGACATTCATCACATTCATCATCTACTCACACATAAATGTAAAACTGTAACCTAGACTAAAACACCAACAAAAAATAATGCACGACACAGGATTAAGATGATCAATGTGCTATAACTTTATACTATTCCCTTTATTATCTGGAAAAGCAAAGACCTTGATTAGCTTTATAGTTCATTCCATTTAACATACTAAAATGTTAAGAGAAACCATTGAAAGAAATAAAGTTCATGACTTTAAGTTCATAATTTTAAGAGAAACCATGAACAGAAATTCAGTTCCTAATTTCAAAATCACCAGAGAATAAAAGAGAAAAAGAATGACTGAACAATTCAAGAGAAGGAAGGAAAAGGTTAAAAAAAAGAGAAACATTTAGTGTAAACAGAAAACACAAAATATGATAATAAATTAAAATATCTGAGAAATCAATTTCTAGCCACATTTTCCTTATATTTTAGCACTCAATATGAATTCATTTGAGACTGATCACATCTTACAATTGCTGTGGTAGTTATACGTGTCACTGCTTATGCATAGACAAACTCAATCCTAGATGTTCACTTCAACTGAGTCATCTACATTACTGGTATTTAAACACATTGTCACTGGTAATGACTTGACATTAAGAAAAAGTGTACAGGTGGGCATGGTCCTGCACACGTGTAATCCCAGCACTGGGGAAGCTGAAGCAGGAGGAGGACCATGAAGCTGAGGCCAGTCTGGGCTACCTAATGAATTAAAGGCCAGCCTCAACTACATAGCAAGATGCTCTCTCAAACTAACAAAGGGGAAAAAAGGACAGAAAGAAAAAATTATGATTATGTATATAGAAAAAATAATCAGCTCAACAGAGAAGAGTAGCATAAATTCATTAGTGAAAAAATTCATTAAGATATGACTGTAATAACTAGTTTGAGTTCTACATCTAAGGTATTTTAAAGGTATGTTATCAAAATTTAAGAGTAGTAGCAGGCATTATACATAAAATGGATCCTATTAAACAAAAGAAATTACTCAAAAAAGTAATGCTGAACTTTTAAACATCTAACAGAGACTAAACAGATATACATAAAATAATGACACACCCTAATATCATTATGTTTTTGATTTGGTAAAACATGTCAATAATCATAACAAATTTCAACAGATTAAGTTTATCAGCTAAAGAAACTGTCAGATTATTTAAAAAAAAGACATACACTTAAAACTCAGTGATGCAGAAGAACAAAATAAAAAGGGCATAAATTGGTAAGTCAAAATTAACTGAAAGAAGGCTAAATCTTATATTTTAAAAAACAAATCTCAGGAGAAAATTGATTAGATAACAAGTTAGCCCAAAGCAATGATGCAACAGAAAGATAGTAACAAATATTAGACACTTGAAATCAAATACGTAATTATCATTCAAAATATAAAAACCAAAAATCAGCTCAACTAGACAGAAAAAAATTGATAATAATAACAAAAACAATGGAAAATTTTAAAATGCCATTTCATAATGTACAGGCAAACAGAAATATAGATTGAAACAATGCAGTTAATAGTTTTTTTTTCCAAACTCCATTCTTTTTTTGAGAGAAAAAAAGAAAAACAGGAAAAAGGGTAGAAATAATACAGAATTTAAAAAAAAAACAGTAAGAAATCACTAGTTTATAAATCACATATTGTTACCTTAGAAGTAGTTGCTCAAGCTCAAACTCCAGACTTTTATCTGGAAAGCAGGTCTCAACAAATATAGAATGAAGTATTAAAGCCATGTTCTCTGACCACAACAAATTGTGCCTGGCTGAAAAATAAATCATAGTAGAAGCTGGGTACAGAGATGCACACATATGAGCCCAGCACTCTAAAAGGCGGAAGCAAGACGATCATGAGTTCAAGTTAGTGTAAAGGCCCTAGGTTCAATCTCCAACATCATAGGGAAAAAATCAGAATATAAATTAGAAAATACATAAAAGAATAACTAATGGAGGAAACATAAAAACTTGTTGGGATGCAATTACAATGTTTCTTTATTGTCTCCTTTTGGTAGAATGTCAGTTCAACAAAAACAGGTATCTTTTGCTTTATTCATATATCATAAAGCACCTAGACTAAGGCCAATGCACAGTTGTTAAGCAATCTCTGTGAATAAATGATAAACTCATACACAGAAAGAAATTTATAGCATAAATGGTTCAAACCTGAAAAATGATAAACATGAGTATCCCACTTAATTTAGGAAACTAAAGATATGAACAGTAATTAATAAAACCAACACTAATGGCTTACGGCTGCTAAATTAAATTTCCAATAAAATAAATGAGGGCTGCTTAGAGAAATGGCTGGTTCCAAAGCTGGGATACAGGAAACCTGAGATGAACAACCTAAGAAACAAAATATACAATGATAACGAATTTTACCATGGTGGATTAACTAATGCTCAACTTGTAATACCCAGCTGAAAGTCAGAGTGGTTCTGGGTGCAGAAGGCCCCCTGAGGACTGTTGTAAATAGCATAAAAGGAGAACTGGAGGGGAAGATGTGTTGTTGATTCTCTTGGAGAAGCTGGCTTTTCTAATTGGAGCTCAGCTGTTATCTCAGAGGAGCTTGGGTCCTCACTGTCACTGAAAATGTCAGTGGTGGGTGGAGTTCTGGTCTCTACCTTGAGCATCTCTTCCTGGCTCCAGTGAAGATCTCTCAATCTGGTGGCACAAATCCTTCACCCTGCTGATGGAGACTTTCTAGCTTCTACCACTGACCTTCAGGCCTTCCCAGTGCAGATTCTTGAAAGAGACTTACATGAGACATTGTCATGGGCTCTAGGCCTCCAGCTGGACTCATGGAGGACAATGCCATGGGCTAGCAGTCTTCAGCTGGACTCATGGAGGACATTGCCAAGGGCTAGCAGTCTTCAGCTGGACTCATGGAGGACATTTCCATGGGCTAGCAGTCTTCAGCTAGACTCATGGAGGACATTGCCAAGGGCTAGCAGTCTTCAGCTGGACTCATGGAGGACATTGCCATGGGCTAGCAGTCTTCAGCTGAACTCATGCAGGACACTGCTGAGGAATCCAGGCCTTTGGCTGGATTCTTTGGGTCTCTTATCCATGGACAGATCTCTTTCACTCTTCTGTACTGACTTCTTGGGTGAATATTATAAAATAATCCTATAAATTATGTGTCCTGTATTAAACCTATTCCCTTGTAAACCCTGACTACAACAAATCTGGTATCACAGAAGTGGGAACAATAATATTGTAACTATATCTGAGTATGTGATTGAGGAGCCTTCAGGAATGGCTTGGGGAAAGAGTTTGGAAAGGTTTAGATATTGGCTCAAAAAGGAGAGATGGAATGCCTTAGGCTGTTTTGTGTGGAAGATTCTGGTCCGAGCTCAGACCAGAAGACCGACAGAAATCCTACCAATAAAGATCAGGATCAGAAGATTTCTATTGGGAAGAAATTCTGCATTGGCTGTTGGATTCCAGATGATATGTGTTACGGTTTGGCAGAAAGTTTGTCTGCATTTTGCTTGTGTCCAAAGGCTGCATGAGACTAAGTGTGGCAGACTAGTTAATCTAGTAGGAGAAATTTCAATGAAGTATAATGTTGAGGCAGTGGCATGGCTCCTATTTGGGCAGTTTTAGCCAGATTTGTGTTGAGAATCAAGAGCAAAGAACCCAGTAGAATCATTTAAAATGTGAGTTTGGCCAGAAAGGAAGCTCCAGTAAAGCTGTGGACTGCAAAGAAACAGATGCTATCCTGATTGCTGAGAACAGGAAAGATGGCCTGAAGATATCACAAGAAGCAGCAGGAGTCTACTCTCTGCAGCCTCAAAATTGCAAAACTGAAAGACTTCACTTTGAGAAGAAAGTCCCATGCCACTGTTTTCCAGAAAGGTGACAGATGCACTATGCTCCTCAAAATTGAATTCAGAGTGTTCAGCAACCCAGGTACTTCATGCCTACAATTAAGAGAAAGCCCAGCTATTGTTCTAGCTGGAAGCAGACCTTGGCATCAACCACATGATATGGGTTTTAGGTACATGGAGAATGTCAGAGTTATGGAGTTAGAAAGGCTTCCACCCAGATTTCAGAAGGTCTGGGAGGTCAGGAAGTGTGTCTCTGAGAGGAAAATATGTAAAGCTATGAGTGTGAAGCCAGAAGTGCAGTGCACACCCCCCAGAAGTTTGGAAAAGCCAGAAACATGGATAGTCTGAAGAAAACTGCAAGGAGGGAGTAAAGCCAGACAAGAGAAAAGCCATGGGAGCTACAACCACTGGAAGAGCTATAGGTGTGAAGCCACTCAAGCCCTCTGGAGTTCACAACCTGCCACATGTTGCCTCAGATGATGCAGATGCATTTAATGTTGGCCCTGCTGGATTTTGGACTTGCTTTGGTCCATTCCATTGTATCCCCATTTGTAACTTCTGGAGTCAGAATGTCTATCTTTTGCCTCTGAAGGTTGGAAGCTTCCACCCCAACTTCAGAAGGCCTAAGAGGTCAGGCAGTGTGTCTTTGAGAGGGCAGTGTGTGAAGTTGTGAGAGTGAAGCCAAAGTTACAACGGAAACCCCAGAATTTTGGAAAAGCCAAGAAAGTGGATCACCTGAGGAAACCTGCAAGGAGGGAGCAAAGCCAGCCCAAGGGAAAATCCATAGGAGCTATAAACACCAGAAGAGTCATAAGGGCAGAGCCACACAAACACTTTGCAACTCACAACTTGCCACAAATTGCCTCAGAGGCTGGACATGGAACTACAGGATTTAATGCTTGCTCTGCTGAACTGTGGACTTCTTTTGGTCCCATTTCTTTGTAACATCCTGTTTATCACTTTTGGAATGGAAATGTTTATCTTGTGCCATTGAATGTTAGAAGTGCTTAACTTGCTTTTCATTTATATGGGACTCACAGTTAAGAGTTTGCCTTAAATCTCAGAGGAGACTTATGATTTGGACTTATAAGCAAGGCTGAAACTATTAGGACTTTGGCAACTCTTACAGATGAACTAAATGCCTTTTTTGTAAAGAAATGTACATGAGTCTTTGGGGTCTAGGGGCAGAATGTTATGGTTTATGTCTAGATGTACCCCCAAAGCTTCATGTGGTCAGGCTTTAAGGAGGCAACTGAATCTAGAGTTGATGATTGATTCATGGTCCAATGCTGGGATTAAGGCTGTGCATCCCACACCTGCCCTAGAGCTGGTAACCTGCATACAATATAAGGGATAGAAAGAGGTTTGCTCTCTCCCCTCTCTGTTCAGTTGTTGCTTTTGCTGTCTTCTGTCACCATGAACTGTTGCCTCTCTGCTATGTGCCACCCTTCCTTGGAGCTAGCAATTATGGAGTGCAACCTCTAAAAATGTGAGCTAAATAAACCTTTCCTCCCTTAACTCTAGTGTCAGGTATTTTGTATCAACAATAACATACGTAACTAAGACATTAACCCATGCAAAATTAAGTAAATAAATATATAAATAGGATAGAAACAGCAGCTCAATTAACATAGAAGAAACAACAGTTACTTTTATTGTCACATAAAAATTATGGCAAGTGCTTTGATTTGGGATTGCGATGATCCCCCAAACTTTAATGTACTCAGAGGCAGGGTTTTTGGAAGGTGATTTAATCATGGCGGTACTTAGCTAACCATGACATCAGGAGGTGGAGCCTAGTCAGAAAAGGTGGGTCATTGTGGATATAACCTGGAAGGGCATATCACCTTTCTCTCTTTTCTTCCTGGTCACCATGATATAAGCAGATTTCCTCCACAGCAGACTTTCCACTATCCTGTTTCTATGTTTGAGCCTGTAAATCACAGACTGAAATTTCTGAAAGTATAAGCCAAAAATAAACCTCTCCTCTTTTAAGTTGTATGGATTGGGTATTGGTCTCAGCAACAAGGAAAACGACTAAGACATATTTGGGTACCAGAAGTGGGGTCACTGCTGCAACTTAACTGATCATGTGATTTAGAAACCTTTGGAAATGGCTGGAGGAAGAAGTTTGGAAAAATCTGGAGATGCCTGCTAAGAAACCCCTAGAATGCTGTATTCTGAGCTTTATGGGAGTTTCTGTTCACAGCTCCAAAGACTAGAATGATCACAGAAATGTATACGTTAGCATCAGCAGTGTTCAGTTGTGAACAATGATCCTACTGGCAGTTGGAACTTGAGATTATATACATTACAATCTAGCATGTGTTTAAATTTTGCCCATGTCTTCAGATTTACAGGAAAAGTGAGATTAAGGGTGGTGGACTAATTAATATAGTAGAGGAAATTTCAAGTAGTCCAGTGTTTAGTCTGTGGTATATGTACTGCTAGCAGATTTTTAGCCAAGTTCATAATAAAAATCAGGAGCAAATATCTCATTTGAAAAGTTTTCTGTTTCCTAAGAAACAAATTCCCTATAAATTGGGAGCAGAAGAGAGCCTGATTATTAAGAACATTACCATTAAAACAATGACAAACCGCCATTCACCACTCCAACATGAGTGCTCTGAGTCTGTATGGTGCCCCTCCCCTACTCCTGCCACCTTAGATGATACTGTTGCATTTTCTGAAGAAAGAAGAGGGCACCATAGAGTGGCTAATATTGGAAGGGAACCTGGGGTGCTTATTTGTACACCAGCATTTAGCCCTGCTCTTCACTAAAAAAAATCTACATGTGCATACCAAAAATCAGGACCAGCACTTCTCTGCCAGGTTTCGAGGGTCCTTCCTGTTTACTGACCCCTCTGTTCTGCAGCACAGGTCCTGCTAAAAGATAAAGACTGCCTTTAGTGTTTCTGTAAGATAAATAAACAAAGCCAAGTATTTTGTACTCCTGACTGCATCCCAGGAATCAGTAAGACTCTGTCCCTCACAGGCTCCAGGATACAAAAGAAAAAGACTTCAAGAAGAGAGCCTCGGGGTACCCTCCTTGAAAAGGGAATTGGTTCCTTGGAGTTTGGTTCAAAATGCTCAGGTGTTCAGGTACTTGGGGCCCTCAGCAGCTATAATTCAAGAGAGTTCATCCACTATTTAAACTGGTGGCAGATCTTATATCATCCACAGGGTGTGTCTTATGAGCATACAGAATGCAAAAACTGTGTGATCAGATCAGGGAGTAGTCCACACATATTTCCAAAGAAGTCCTAAGAGGCCAGGCAGTATTCCCAAGAGGGCAGTGTGCACAGCTATGAGAGTGACACCACAGTACAGTGCAGACCCCAGAAGCTGTAGAATCCAAAAATGTGGAATATTTGAGGAAAGCCACAGCCAGTGAGCAAAGTTAGCCAAAGATTGAGATCGTTAGAGTACAAGCAAATACAACAAGTCAGGCTGCCCAAGCTGTTTGGTTTCACACATCTCAGCTTGCCCTCTTCCAGATCCTTCATTTTTGGTTCTTATTTTCCATTTAAAACGTATAAGTATCTTGTGGAGAGAAATGCGAGTTAGAAGTCACTGTTTTTCTCATAATCCATTAGCCTATTTATTTTACCATCTGTTAATGAATTTTACTTGGTGTCTTAATCACTTTGTCACTGTCGGAACAAAATACTTTACACCCATAACTTAAAGGAGATGGTTTATTTTGGCTCAGTCTCAGTCCCAGGCTGGCTGATCCCGAGGGGAAATTCGAACCACCACTAGCCACCATCTCACCTAAATGAGGCAAACAAAGTAGAAAAATACTAGTGAAGGTTATAATCCAGGGACACAGACCCAACAGAAGAAAAACCCAATCATCATATCAAAAACTGGAAACATTTTAAAAAGTTCTTTAGAGGAAAAGAAAAATAATGAGGTCAGATACTCAATTCTGCTAAACAAACAACCTGTGAGAAGAGGGAAAAATGAAGGTGTAAATCATAGTCATTGAGAAAATACACAGAAAAACACATTTGCTAAAAGACAATGGAAAACACATAAACTATTCCTAAAAATGAGTAAGTCACTTAAAAACAGTAAAAGATTCAATAAAGATGTCAAATAAACATGAAAAGATATTCAACATGTGTCAACAAGGAGTTATAAATTAAAACAATGAGATACAAATACACATCAATTAAAATAGCTAAAATCTGAAACACTGACAATGCCAAACGTTGACATGAATGTGGAGCAACAGGAACACTCTCTATTCATTGCTGGTAAGATGTAAAATGGCACAGGCACTTTGGAACAACTTCTGACAAAGATAAGCACAGTCTTACAATATGATTTAGAAATTACCCTCCCAGGTATTTACCCAAATGAATTAAAAATAGGTCTTCACAAAAATCTTCACAAGAAAGTTGACACTAGATTTATCTAAATCAACAAAATCTGGAAATAACTCAATGTTTTTTTGACAAGTGAATGGGTAAACTGTAAGATATCTATATAGTGAAATGTTACTTACCATAAAAAGAAACATGCTACCAAACTATAAAAAAGATGCATACTACATATTGAAAGAAACAGTCTATGATTCCACCTACATACCATTCAAGAAATGGCAAAACACAGAAACACTGAAAAGATCAGTACTTATTAGGGGCAGGTGGAAGACAGGTAAGTAAGTACAGCCCAAGTAAAATTACTCCATATGATAATGTAGTGATACATACATGACATATGCATTTGTCTGAACCCACGAAACTATGTGAGAAAATGAGAATTATAGACTTTAGTGAGAAATAACATAAATACTGGTTAATTAATTGTAACAAATGTTATCACATCAATACAAGATGTTTATAACTGAGAAGGGAGACAGGAGAAGTCATGTATGGAAACTGTTCTAACTACCCAATTGTCTGTAATTCTAAAACTGCCCTAAATAATGATGTCTGTTAGTTAAAGGATAATATATATGACAACAGATGAAATGTATGAAAAAATCAGAACTCAAGAAATACCAAACCTGCAGCAGATATTCTATTTACTTTCCATGTATATCTATCCAGTTGGAACTCAAACAGAAACTGGAAGTTGGCATCAGTGCAGACAGAAAGAGACTCAGGAAAAGCACACTAGTTAAGGACAGACGAGTGGGAAATGACTCTCCTGAAATTCAGAGAGACCATGGAATATTCTGTTTTTCTTTTCCTTTTTTCTCACTTAACTCTCATTCCACCATCCAGGCAATTGCGTGCTGATGCAAAGATCCAAAAAGACATAAAATTCTGAAAGAGAGAGCCCTCCTCTCAAAAGTCCCACAAAAGCAGAACAAGTGAGTTGCTTTTTCTCCCTACTGGTCCCATACACAGTGACACAGCAAGAAAAGGAAAATAAAAGCTCTCTGATCAGAGAATCCAAAAAATCACAGAGAACCAGAATGTACAAAGGAGATTATGGTAGAAGACATGCTTGAGGAAGTAACTGTAAACCAACGTCCAAGAAGCTTGCACAAATCAGAATCACATACTCTGAAAATTAAACAACAGGCCAGATCACTGTTCAAATCCAAAACTAATCACTGAATAGAACACAAAAGTGTCACCCCAAGCAACATGTTCTACTGAAAACTGAATCAACATCGTATCCAAAACTATAGAAGACATGTCAGAACTTCAGGCTTGAATCCAACCAGAACAACTGCCTGCTAAAATAGTGAGACTTATTCTCTGTAAGAAAAAATAAGGTTCAAATCCTTATAATATTCAATAACTTACTCATGATGTAATCCAAAAGCACTAGGTTTATAATGAAAAAAAAGAAACTCACATGAGAAGACAACAAACACCAATGCCAAATTAACAAAGATGTTAAAACAATCTGACAAAGAATTTAAAGTACATCTTATAGAAAAATATAGAGAGAAGACAAGATGGCCTATCAGTGAGCAACAGAATACAAAGCCTCCCGGGAGAAACAATTCATATACCAGAATAAAACACCCTGGAGAGACCCAGACAGAGGGAGATGGATACTCTTGACACAGGAAGAAATTAAAACTTAAAAAAGTTCCTCAAATACTTCGGGACTACAACTGAAACAGCTAAAAACTAAAGGGACACAGCATTTTCACGATGACCTGCCAAGTTTGCACCAGCTTGAATACGCGCTGGCAGGCAGAGCTGCCCAAACTCGTTCCCGCCACCACTCACAGGAACCACAGCAGCACTGAAGTCCGGGGTTGGTGAGCCCAACAGAGAGTGGAGAGCTGAGCCGGTGGAGGAACCTGCATTGGTCCACCACAGTCAGTGCTGGGAGTGAGAACCCCCTGGCCACGAGAAACGCACGTCCAGGTGGGCAACATGTTGGAATTGGGCAGGAGGAGCCTGAACTGGGAGTAACAGTGATTACCGTTGGTTTCTCCCTCACCAGAGCAGACTCGTGGGATTTGCGTGGACTGGGCTGCACCCTGGCTGGGACCCAGTGACCTGTCCCAAATCAATTCCCTGCACTTAACACGCAGTGACCAGGTGATCACTCCTGAAGTTTGGCTGGCCCGGTGGGGAGAGGCAGGCATACACAGCCGCTGCTTACACCTCAGTGACAAGAGCAGGCAGAATAGGGCAGAGGTCCCTCACCAGCGTGTTTTGGAGGAAACGTGGCCAACAGGGAAAGGGACTGGGACCTGCACTATAACCTGTGTGGAGGAAGCCAGGGCCATGACAGGAGAGAGAGGCAGGAGGAGGCCCCCAGCCCAGAACCCTGAGAGCCCTGATCCAGGAGAGGGAAAAACAAGGGAGACTGAGGGCAGCACACATGCAACAGCAGGCATGGCTTCAATGGACTTTAAGAGATATCTTCAGGACCTTGTAGACGAGCTCAAAACTGAAATATTAAATCAGGTAAAGCAGGATATGAATAGAGTAATAAAAGAAATGCTCTCAGGAAGCCTCTCTCGGGATGATACAGATGAAACAAGGGAGGAACACAAAAAAAGGAGAGAAACATTCGATAAAGAATATAAAGAAAATATAGAATACATAAAGCAGATTCAAACAGACTACCAGGAAATTAAAAACTCTATTGAAAGCTGGCAAAACACCTTAAAAGAAACTAAGGATAGACTATCAAAACTTGAAGACAAGTTTGCGATGTGTGATCATGAAAGGAAAAAAGATCTCTTAAAAACAACAAGGAAACAGGCAGTAACAATACAAAGGCTAGAAGATGACAAGAGAATCTACAATTTAAGAATAAGAAACGTGAACGAAGAAGTAGGAATACATACAGGCGAATTACAAGGCTATTCACGGAAATAATTAAGGAAAACTTCCCAAGCATGGGAAAAGAAAATGACATTCGGTTGTGTGAGGCATACTGAACTCCAGCCATCTACAACCAACACAGAGCTACATCCAGACATATAATAATCAAGATCCCAGAAATTCAATATAAAAACAGAATATTAAAAGCCATCAGAGAAAAGAAACAGATTACCTATAAAAGTAAGCTCATCAGAATCATGGCTGACTTCTCAACACAGACCATCAGATCAAGAAGAGCTTGGAGGGAAGTCTTCCAAGTCCTGAAGGAAGGTGGCCTGCAGCCCAGATTGATGTACCCTGGAAAACTGTCACTAGAAATTAATGGAGAAACAAGATGCTTCCATGACAAAGAGGAACTGGGTGAGTTTGTGACCACCAAACCAACCCTGCAGAGAATGCTGAAGGACATTCTAGAGAGGGAGAAAAAAAATACCAGGATTTTAGGAACAGTGGCAGAAAGGCCTCATTGAGTGGGGTAGGCAGTAAAATGAAGGAGAAAACTAAACAAAGGCAGAAAAGTAGCATAGCAGAAATGAGGCAGAGAAGGATAACTAGAAACTCTAACATAGATGGCCTTGATACGCTATATTGTTATAAGTGCACCAGGATTTAAAACTCACATTACTCACACTACTCTGCTTAGATGTATTATATTCTGTTCCAGTCATTCTACCTGTACTAGATTTGAGGGCACAGACAGTAATCCTGAAAATAACAGGATATAGTACGGTAATCATCCTTAATTTCCTATTAACTTAATCTAAAGCTCTGTAAAACCTACACTGTTTTACCATGACTGATCATAATCAAATCTGGTTTGTTGGATCGCTGTTTTATATTGATTTTATTCAAAGCTGTTATGATTGATAGTATCAAGTCTGAGAGTATAGGCAACTGCACTTAAAATGACAAGTCCACTAGAATATCCACTCTGGTTTGATCATTACCTGCCTTTGAAGTTTTATACTGTCTACAATGTTTTATTTTACTAATTTTGTTATTTACTGCTATACTCAATTATGCTGTTATATTCAATTATGCCTGATGATATAGACATTCTATTGAAGATAGTAAGAAACAACACAGTAATCATTGTAGATCACCTTGTACTGTGGTTTTATACAACTTTTTGGTTTCATGTTTTTATAGGAATTTGTTTTGTCTTGCTAAGTTTTGTTTTTCCCTCTAAGAGAGAAAGGATAGAAATACATGCAGAGATTCATGCATGCATAGCTGTTTACATTAACACTGTTTGACTATCTACTTTGTATGCTTTAATTTTGTAACTTGAACAACTATTTCTGAGGATAATATGTAATTTATTAACTAGTGATTTATTATCTTTTTTTGGAATTCTGTATTATCTCTATCCTTTACATGCTTTTGTTTCTCTTTAAATAAAATCTTAAAAAAAAGAAAAATATATAACCAAAAATCTCTTTTAGTTATTGGGGGTACAAGGTCTCATCATGTACCTCAGACTGGCCTCAAACTCATAATCCTCCTGCCTCAGCACCCAAAGTGTTACAATTACAGGTATACCTCACCACATCCTGTGCTACAATCTGTTTTTAAGTTCCAGAATGGACTATAAACAATTATGGAGATAATACTTGAGAGAATCATTAAATTTGGTGACGGTTCAATAGAAATTATCCAACCTTAATAGTTAAATTATGGGAAAAATGAATACAATCTCAGGAACCTCTAGACAATAATAAAATACTGAATAATTGGTGTCACAGAAACAGAGAAATGTGAGATATTGGAAAAATATTTGATGGTGGAAAGATATCCCAAGTTTTATGTTCAGGTTATATAATTCTGCAGACTCAAAACTATAAGAGAACTTCCCCAAAAAAGGATAAACTCAAGGAAATCAATGCCCAAGTACATTATAGTCATACTCCTTAAAGTTAAAAACCAAGAAAAATCTTGAAAGGACCCAGAACAAAGCAATATATTATCTGTACTTTTATGACTCTAACCAATAACTCAAATGATTACAGATTTCTCATCAGAAATTATGAAGAGGAAAATGCTGAAACAAAGAACTGTCAATCCATCAAAAATACACTTCAGAAAAAAAGGCTTGGTAAAGGAAGATATTGAAGTGAAAAAAAAAATTATTCAAGGAAATAAAAACCATCAAAAGTAAAGGAAGAGAAAATACTATATATTTCTGGAAAATGCAATGGAGTCTGTGTTTTTCTTCAATTTCTCAAAATGCACTTAGCTTCAGCAAAAATTATAACACGGATTGATGGAATTTTTGATGGACATAAATAAAATATACAAAACAACTATATCACAAGTTGTGCAATGCAGCTAAAGGCTTTAAGAAAATAAGCACAAACTGAAACAAAACTGAAAACAAAAACAAAATTTAATGCAACCAAGAGCTATTTCTTTGAAATGATCAATTAAGTTAATAAAGCTGGTATCAAAGCTGACAAAAAAAAGAGAATAAAAACATGAAACAGATCAAGAGCAGTAATGAAAGAGGGACTGTCACTATAAAACCTACTGAAATTAAAAGTAGAATGCATAGGACGGGAGGTATAGCTTAGTGACAGAATGACTGCCTAGTAGGCACAAGGACTTAGGTGCAATCACAAGCACCATACACGCATACAATAACATACAAACAGTATGAACAACTCTCCAATATAAACTTGAAAAGTTAGATGACATGAAGTGATTCCCTAAAAAAACCAAATTACTAAGTCTTCTACGATAAAACAAATGACCACATTAATTCTATAACTACTAAAGAAAATGAAATTACAGTCAAAATATAAAATACAAAATGTATTTTTCTGAAATAATCTCCAAGCCAAGTTGGCTTCATGTAGAATTCTACAAAACATTTTAGAAATAAATACACTAACTATGCACATTTTCTTTCAAAAAGCAAGAGAGTTACTTCACAACTCATTTTATTGGAGCAGCATTACCCTGATATCAAAACCATGTAAAGAAAGTGGGGGGAAATGGAGGATGGGAGGGAGGGAGAGAGAGAGAGAAAAAGACAGAGGGAGAGAAGGAGGGAGGAAAGGAGGAGGAAGAAGAAGAGAAGGAGGAGAGGGAGGGAGGGCAAATGGACAAGAGAGAGGGAAGAAAAGGAACTGTAGACCAATAACCTTCTTAAAGAACAACAAAAAAGCCTCAAAAACATACAAATAAAATAAAACAAAACAAATATATATTTATATGTCTATCAATGATCAAGTTGGAATGATATGAGGAATAAAAGAATGCTTCAGTATTTTAAAATATTGAAACATTGTCATCTATCATATTGAGTGTAAAGAAGACTTTACTCAAGAAAAGCATCCCCAAGTTGATAAGAAACATCTGTAAACAACAACAAGAACAACAAAAACCTATAGCTATCATCACACTGAAGACTAAAAGGCAGAATGCTTTCTTTCTACAACTGGGGAAAAATAAAATCATTTCTATCCACATTAGAAGTCCTAGCTAAAGAAATTAGTCAAGAAAGAAGAAAAGAGGAAGGGGTCTTGCTGTGCAGAACGCATCACTGTCTTGACAGAAAAATCTAAAATAATTTGCATAAAAAGAAAAGAGTTCAAGAACAATAGAATTTCCCAAGATCGTAAGATACAAGGTTAACAACAACAAAAATCAGAAATATTTTATATACTAGAAAAGATAAAAATGAAAACAAATTACAAAAGCAACACAATTTTCTGTAACACCAAAATTAAAAAGAAAAGCATACCTACAATAATACATGTGCAGGACTAATATGCTAAAAACTATGAAATGCCGATGAATGCCATGGAAGATTTAAAGAAATGGAGACAAACTACAATCATGAACTGGAAGACTGTTAGTAAAAACATCAATCCCAAATTCATCTACAGATTCAATTCTGTACCAAACAAAATCCCACCAGATTTTTTTGGTAAACATAACTTGATCATAAAATATATATGGAAAAGTATAGGATCTATAATAGCTCATTATTTTGAAGAAAAATGAAAGTGAAAAAGTCCAAATAATTTTCAAGGGCACAATAGCAAACTGCATCATATTCATACAAAGAATACTACCTGCCAATAAAAAATGAATTATTGTATAAATAAATTCAATCCCTGTACCAATTTCACTGCATTGTCTCAACTGGCTTTGTTCTGTCTTGTTTTGCTGTATTTTACTACCTTCAAAATAAAAAAGAATAAAAACATAAATTCAGTCTCAAAAATTAATATGTGATTCCATTTATAAGAATCCTTTCTATTCTTAAAAAAAGATAAAACTATAGTGAGAGAGCACAGATCAGCAGTTAGGGATAAAGGAGAGTGTAACCATAAATGGAAAACATGAAGAGGATTTTAGTGGTGATCAATCTGCTCTGCATCTTGTGTCTGCACAATGTTAAAATTTGTAGAAATGTACAAAAAGATGATTTTTCTTTATATTAATTTTAAATAATAAAAAGTTACACGTCCTTAGTCATAATACAAAATTGAAAATGTTTAGAACCAAAATACACAATGCACAACTTTGGCAGCAAATACAAAGAGGAAAGCAGTGGGCTTCAAGAGGGAAGTGAACTTCAAATGAGCACAGTTTGAATATGCAGAAACTACAGATAGGAGGGAGTGAGGATGTGAAAAACAGAAGCAGCAAGATGATTTTGGTATTTTTTTCCAGAAATGGATTCCAAACTTACAAATCACTACATGTGAAATTTGAAAGTGTTCAACCTTTAAAATACTGTTAAAAGACCCTCCAAATTAAACTTTTTACTTGATACTCCAAATTAACTTTTAAAACTTGATTATCAATTTCATCTTATTACAGGGCAATTAGTTACCTTTAAAGGCTGTTATTAACAGGATCTTTCTTGGAAGCCTGATGCACTGAACATATCAAAGCGGGAATGCTTAAGCTGAAACAGACTTGAGCACTGGAGCACCTCAACCCTCACTTATGGATCCAGGTTCCACAGACCAGGTGTAAAGACTTAAATGCCTGGTTTTCTCAGTTTGATATTATCTCCAGTGCTACTATCCAATAATCTTTTATTGGATAGCTGATAATTTTTCTTTTAATCTTCTTACAGATAAAGTAAACCTGTAGCATCCTATCATTATTACACTTTCACCTTTACCACCTTTTTTATTGTAAAAATGAGTTAGTTTGGGATAGGCTGACTAGGGGAGAGCCACATGTCAGCCCTCTCCTATATTCTGCACCATTTGCATACTGTAGGGGAGGATAGCAATAAGTCAACAAGAAGTTAAGACCTCCTGTGAGTCGTGCTACACGTGGGCTGACTGGGGGAGAGCCAGACACCAGTCCCTTCTGCACATGGGCTGGGAGACAAGAAGAGCCAACATCCCCCACAAACTCACCTCCCATAAACTGACTGATCCAGAGAAACATAGGCTGAGATGATAGCTAATGAGGTAAAATACAGCTTAATGTTTGTAGTGCTTAGTGTTTCACTGACTTTGCAGGCCTAAAACGGGTAGTCTTACCAACTATTAAGAGGATAACAATATGCAATGGAGCATCTATGGGAGATCTCCTTCTGAAGGTGTGGCCATTATTAATTCTCTATTATCTTGTTTTGAAATCCTGGATCATTCTCATTGTTTTGTTTGGTTGTGCTTTATCTTGTTTGATTTTGTTGATGGTATGGGCAGCTATTTCAAAGAAAACAAGATATATTATGGTAGCCATTTTGGATTTACTATTATCTTGTTTTGAAGTCCCATATTGCATTCATTGTTTTGGTTTTATTGGTTCTATTCTGTTTCTGTTTTGTTTGATTTTACTATGTCTGAAGGTTATCAGCAGCTTTTTTGAAGACAGGAAGAGGCATTAGTGACCACTGTTGATTCCTTATTACCTTGTTTTGAAATCTTGTGTGACACTGTGTTGCTTTAATTGGGTTTATTCTGCTTTGTTTTACTTGGTTTTATTCTCCCTAATATAAAATTTTTTAAAAATGAGTTATTTAGTTCTCTTAATGAGTTTCACTATGGAAAGCAAACTAATAGAACAAATTCTGTATACTGTTTTATTTTTAGGTGTCAATGAAAAATCTTAACCTTTCAGTGTCTTTATCTCATCATTTTAAGTGTCTGTTTTTTACCAACTGGGGTTTAGGGATTTTTGTCAATGATATTCCTTCATAAAGTGTTTAAAACTTTTATCTAGAGTCATAACAGACAATTATATTCTAATGCAACATTCTACAATTTTTATTATTGTTATTCTTTGCTAGTTATCTACTGGTAGTGGTATATATAACATGCTTATTTGATTTCATAACACTGTATATTTCAATTCATTTATATATTTCTAAAACATTCCTAACACTGATAGTCTAATTCAACTGCCTTCAGGATTATTAATTAAATATATTTTGAGTTTGCTTCAAGTATTGATATATAACTTTTTAGTTTAACTGTCAACTCTGTAATTCTATAATCTAATTTCTTAATTCTCCATTAGTTCACCATAAAAGTGAACTACATTGCAAAAGCCTATATTCATAATTATTCTTAAAATAAGTTTTCAAATTTTTACTGTTTCCCTTTATATTATCAAACCTTTTAATATTTTAATTGATTTATTTTATAACTCTCAGTCATACACTTCTGTTTTTTTATTACTGATAAGCTATTACAAAATGACTTCAGGTCTCAAAAAAATCTCAAATGTTTACTTTTATCTTTTAAGAGACATAAAATTTATTCATATAATAAACTGGAATGATAGTTATCTCTCTTAACTATCATGAAACCTACTTTCAAAATCTGCAAAGTAAGGTCTGACATAGTTCTTGAATTTTCTTTCTTAAATAGTATTGTAAATTTTGTATTTAAGGTATAAAAACCTAAGTAAGAATTTCAGTCTCATTCTTATTTTTGAAGCACTTTCTCATGTTCATCCTGAAATTAGTTTCAATTGGAAAATCTTAAATCTTTCATTGTGGTCTCTATTTTTCTAGGACTCATGATTTCATGTGATATTCTTGCTACCCCAAAACATGAGACATACACAGATGATGAAGTCAAAATTATTTTCTTCTTGGTGATCTCTTTTTTGTAATTTAAGATATATTTTGCTGCTTGTTAACAGTACAACTAATTCTTTGCTCACCTATATCAATTATTTCATTAAAAGCTCTATTGGTGTTTCAATATCAATAATACATATATACTTAATACCTCCTTATTTCAGAATCAAAAGGAACACTTAAGGAGTCAAAAGGACTTCTCAATAAAAAAATTTTAGAGAAGATCCACAATGTACTCAGTGCACATTAAGTTACACAGTTAATTTCAGAACACCTATACTTGTTCACAAAATTTTTGCTGTAGTTCTGCTGATTATGCAAACCTATACAATAGACCCTTTTCCGTCACACCACATGGCCCATTAGGTAAACATATCTGTTCTGTTTTCTGCTGAGTGTATTATTCAGAGATTTTTTTAGTCAATTTTACTGTAACATTCACACTTGACACTGGAGATCTAAGAACTATAACGCCCAATCTCTTAATACAAACAATATCCATTATAATGAACAGCTTTCATTTATTCTCAGAAATTAACATTAGTAACCCTATGTCACCAAAAGTGCCCAAAACCATGTATTTTAATTTAATACAATAGTATTTTGTTCATTTTTTCTTATGACAAACATACTTCAAAAAAAAAAAAAAGCATGCTATTATAAAAACTAGTATTACATAGGGAGCAGCAGTATAGCTCAGTGGCACAGTGCCTGCCTGGCAAGCATGAGGTCCTGAGTTCAATTCCTGGTTAAAAAAAACAAACAGTATTACAATATATCTTTTCTATTAAAAACATTTAAAGTTCACCTCTATATGAAATGTGCTCATTTTTTTCATGAAAACATTTTTAACTATGTAATCAATCATTACTATTGTTATATCTTGAAAGAACTAAATAATTTTTCAAAATCTTAACCACTTTTATGTGTATTCTGACAGTGATACAAATTGTTTTAAGATTCCATTTGTCCCAGTATTTATGTGTTTGTGTATGTGTGTTTTACCCTTTTAAAAAATCTAGTTTCCTAAGCAGTGTATCTTTAAATCATTATCCAATGAAAAAAGATATGGTCAAGAATAATTTAAGTACATGTAAGATATTTGGTTTTACATGATGCTTATTCAATTTACATCACAGAGATTTAGAGGCTTCTCTTGATTGTCCTGCTGCTTATCAGAACTCAAAACAAATGTATAAAACGCTTACAAATGAAACCAATTTACTCACTTTTGAAAAGCTTGAACATTCATCAAATCTTTCTCATCAGATTGTATGCACTATTGGTTGACTAGTCTTACTTTTTTCATAAAATAGTTTGATCTAAGGAACAGCATATTTTTAATGTATTTTTCCAGGGCTTAACATTAGATTTACTATAAATATCAGATGTTCTTTCACAGATTTGGTGATCTTAATAATATTAAAAACATATCACGGATGCTCTATGCCTTGAGCTGTCAATCTGAAAGAAAATGACACCATTATAAGCATCATTACTAACAGATTTCTTAAATTAGCTGCCAATACTATCAATTACATACTTTGCTGTTATTTTAGAAATGAGCTTGTCACAAGCACACCATTTGCCACTATTTTCTCTGGCTAGCAATAAACTCAAAGTGTTCTTTGACAAGGGGCATCAAACAGCAGAGCAGAGAAACCTGGGTTCCAATGTAGATAAAGGCAATTATTGAAACTGTGGCCTGGAGATTACTTCACCTCCCTAGGCCTCACTATCATTGGTCCTAAACTGTAAAAAGGATTAAATGAAGTCACACATGTGAAGCACTTAACACAGAGCTTGGCACACACTAAGGCAAAGATTTTAGTAGTTGATGATGAAAACGATGATTTCCTAAAAAGGATTTCAAAAACTAGTCCCAGCAGTCATCAGATGCTGTAGACACATTTAACACATTGCCACTCTTTACCAGACTCACTCTTTTATTCTTTTTTACTTTTCTGTGCTCTACGTTCATGGATGGCCTCCACAGTGAGGCTCTGGTAACATTACTTCTAAGAGGTTCATTAGGTGAAACTCAGAATACCTGAAATGGAAGCTATGTTCTCCATGTGCCTCTTTCACACATGTAGAAGCTTCTGATTGCTCTTACTTGAAATAAATTTGCAGGAAGCTTCCTTTACTCCACACTAAGCATAGGAGAGAAAAATGGCCAATGTCTCTGGGGAATAATTAACAAAAGACAGTTTGTTTCATCTTCATGATAAAATACAGCATCCCTACTAAAAGGCAAATTCATCATTCTCCAAAGTTAAATAGAATGACACTTTAAAAGTAATTCCAGCTGATTAAATTTAGGATTCTGAAAAAAATTAATTCATGAATATACTCTGAATCTTTCATTTGATTTTAAAATGTATAAATGTTCATTTAACTTTGAGCCCTTGCCTCTCAGTGTTCTATTCTGAGCTAGTCAAACAAGTGGTAGCAGGCATGCTGGGCTCAATAATACTGCCTCTCATATTTAAATACTCTATTTCACTTGGATTGCAAATTAAGGACAGTCTCCTGAACACTGACACATTTTTCAATGATTGATTTTGCAAAATGTGTTGATTTTTCCTACACTGTTTGCCTCTGTGTGTGTCAACTTTGGCCTTCTTTTCTTGCTCTTTTGCAGCACGGCTGTCTCTTTGAAGCCATTGTCTTTCCATATCTGTCTGATACACAAAATGTACATGATTAACTGCACATAGAGAATTCTGAATCTGAAACATAAAACAGGTAAGCCCAGAAACCATAACAAAAGCTTTTGACTATGTAAAAAAACCCTTAATCATACCTTTTCCAGACTTAGATAAAAAGAAATTCTAGAGCTTGGGGTGTAGTACAGTGGTAGAGCACTTGCCTAGCACACGTAAGGCCTTGGATTCAATCTCCCCACTACTGCCAAACACAACAAAAACAAAAACAAAACCCAATAATTTATTTTCTGTTAAAGTTGTGTTTATATGCTTCAAAAAGTTGATTTTTTTATACATTCTTTTTTTATACATTCTTACATGCCTATAAGTTGATCCATTTAACAATAAACACCAGCATTTTCCCCAAAAATATTTATACTTCCTATTAGGTCTACTTCAATTAAGTGCTATTCGGAGTTGTTTTATTCTGAACATAAAATTGATTAGTCTTTACACAATGTCTCTCTTTTAACTTTCCCAATGATGTATATTAGCACAGTATAATTTTCCCAATAAATCCCACAGTTTATGGATTGAGTATATGGTTTCCTGTATTTTAAAAATATATTTGAAAAATGAATCAACTAATAATTCTCTGCCTTCAAATTCCCCCAAATCTCTAAAACCTCAGTGCCTTACACACAAACCACATTATACAGTACAAAATTTAGTCTCAACTTATGTATTAGAAATATAATTTTTCTTTCATAGATTAGTTATACTGTTAATTTACAAATGATTTTTGGAAAAACTCAATATGGAAGGCAATATTTAAGCACTCAGAGAGACTGTTTACATGGAGTTAAAAATGCAGTGTATGTATATACACATGAGGAGGATAGAGTATGCACACTGTAATCATATGAAATAATGAGATGAGCATTATGAGAAGGCATGCTATGGGAACAAAGAAGAAGTTATGGATTCCCCCCCGCCGCCTCTTTAGCACGACAGAATTTTCATAAAGTCTACCAGCCATGATTTATTTCTACAACCAGTCCTAGCAACAGAGCTTCTACCTTCCAACCTACCAAGTTTCAGTACTCTGCTGTTTGGTTGTTGTTTGCCTTTTTGTTATATCCAACTCTTCTCTACCTTTAATTGTACGGCATGTAGTTACCAAGTGCAGTAAATACACCATATGCCACTACATCAGAATTTTGGGGAGCCCTGCAATGACTACCAGTGTACTTATTAACCATCCTAATGTTGTATATGAAATGTTAGTTGCTTGAAAATGATGTTTCAGAATAAGAAAGAGGAGAGGAATAAAAGTAACCACATGAACTACTCTCAAAACTGGCCCCACTACCTAAGCAGAACAGGTTGGATTAAGGTCTGCACATGAGTCAAAGCTTAGAATTTCACTGCCTTTGTTGGCTTATGTCACTTCTTTAATTAATGTCACTTTCTCTGGTTTAATATCAGAGCAAGTGACAAGAGTGCTTCTGGATGAACTGTGTTTTCCGAGGACTGTATGGCACACTCTCCTGCAGTCTGACAGAGGGACGTGCCAGTTTTAGTTGGCAGTTACAGTGCACCAGCTTTAGTTTTAGTAGTTTAATTTGTGGCAGTTATATGTTTTGAATACGCTGAAGTATTCACAATGGTCTCATGGAATCTGTTCCACAAAGTTTACACAGTGGAAAAGCAAAAGCAATGGCTATATGGTGATTGGGAAATGCTGCTCTGGGCACAGCTGGGCTAACAGGCATTCCTGTAAATGTAAGAGCAGTTAGAGGAAATGATTAAAGAGATCACGAGGAATGGTGCCCTCTCCTTTTGGTTGGTGGGAGGGGAGAGTGTTTCTGTAATGGGTGTGAGACAATCATAAGGAATATGATGGTTAGAGCTCCATTTTATGCAAAATCCATTATTCAAGAAGTAAAGTTTGTATACATGATAGACACGAAATAAATGTAAGACTAGAAAGTTTTTTTACTTATGCAATGAATCAGTTTTAACATTTTAGTAAACTAAGTTTTTAATTGATAGAAAAAAATCAGAAAAATATCTGCATTGACGAGAAAGGTCTAAACTTTTTCCTTTGGTTTGTTGTTTCAGGCTGAAATATTCTGAAGGTTTTGTTTTGTTTTGCTTTGTTTTTTTGGTGTTTTCCCTTCACCTCCTCTTCTATACACTTTTGTGAAGCTCTATCAGCTCACGGTGAGAAGAGCAGCCACCATGGAGTTCTTCTAAACTTCGCTTGCCCTTTCTAAATTTAGGGTTCTTTACTGCAGCAGGCTGAAGATCTGGCTTTGATTGCACCTGGCTCTGCTGGAGAATAGAAATATTCATCTCCACTGAACGCATGCTGCTTAAGTGCTGGAGGCACTTGCAGGAGAGTAACTCTCGTTGGAAACTTCATTACAATACTTTCTCTTCCCTACGTGAAGAAGTAATTCTCATACACCAAAGATAGAATTTTGCCTGACACAACCACAGGAGTTCCTGTCTGACTTTCAAAATTAATCAACCTCTAAGCTGGAGTAGAAATGGCATGTCCTTTAACCTTAAGCACAAAAAGCTCTCAACAGACTGCAGTTTTTTACATCCCTGGATGGGAGTTTGGGCCCCTGATACTTAAACTTGATTCACATACTGGGTTTCTGGCATGCTTTTGCCCATACCCATCTGTTAGCCTGGCACAGTGCCCATTCAGAAGGTGTGATGCCAGTTTCAATAGGGCATAGGTGCCAATCAAAGATGGGTTTGGAGGGGCAGCATGCAGAACGCAGCAAAAGCCAGTTCCTCTGCCAGAAGATCCTCCTGTTATCATATAATGCCAATGAAGGGCCACATGCTTCATTGATTGGGATCACATTGCATCTGTAGATGTTTCTGGCCTTCAATGGATGTCTTTCTACAAAATCTTTTCCCTTGGAGATGTTAAATGAAAGATCAGTCCACCTATCTTTTAAAAAATATATACAAGTCTTTAACAAGTGCTTTGAAATAACTGCTGAGTTTTCTGTCTTTTCTCCTGAAATACTTTTCCACAGTGTTCAAGAAAAATGATGTCAGTGTAATGAAGCTATAAGGAAAAAACATTCTGAAGTATTAACTGTAAAACCAAGTATCTATGTAGTATAAACTCCCTAAGTACTTTTGTATCATTACGTACAGATGACTGACAAACTTCATTATCCAAATAGCTAATTTCTAGAGAATTCTCATTTAGAGTTTTAAAGTTTCTTAATTTTCTTCTCATTTATTTTATAAACATAGATATCCCTATATTTTAAAAGGAGGAACATACCTCATACTATTTATTCCTCTTCTTCCTTAAGAAACAAAACCTAAAACACTTCAGAAGCAGAAGTCTATCCATATTTCATAAGGAAGCAAGAAACTCTCAAAAGCTGAGAGTTCTTTGTGTGGCAATAGAGGTGAGCTCATTTCATGAAGAAGAAATGTCCCCACAGCAATAAGTTTCAAATTAAAAAGAAAAAAACCTTGACCACCGTAAACAGCTACAAGGTACTAACAGGTAGAGGAGAAACCTAATATAATATAAATGCACAAAAAATGAGGTAGTTTATAAACCTTCCCTTAAGGCAAAAGACAGTAAAAGTTTTGACGTGAAGACGCATAATATAAAATATGTTAAAAAACAAGGCCTTACATTTAAGAAAATGAAAAATAAAAGTAAAAGCTAGGCCTTACCAGAACTCTTTTTTACAGAAAGAGCCCAAACTTAGATTTTTAACTTAGGGCTAAATGAATACTGCTATTACTTTAAAATATCAAAATGAATAGCCTTATAGGCAGCAAATACAAAATTAAAATACATCTTCTAGAAACTTAATTTTTGTCTATAAGTACAACAGTTTATAAAATTCACAAAATTCTAAGGGGTTCCTCCTCCTTTGAAAAAAATATCACCTATTACGTTTGTTTCATCTAAACTAAATTTATTACATTATAATTTCTAGTACAAATTATCCTTGTTTTCAGTTATTCTCCTCTTTTCATTCCTGTAAGAATACCTGTCTGAAAGCCTTCTATAAAACAGCCAAAATAAAATTTAATATTGCAGCATGTAATGAAGCAATGTATGTTCCAATACCTCTACCAAGTTGTTAGCATTATCACTGAACCCTCTGATCTGAAAAAAAATCAGTTTATCACTGCCAACTAAAACACAAAGCAAGTAAATAAAAATTACATGCATTACTTCATACTTTTTAATTATGTCTAGTCATATAACAAGATAATGTCTGGTAATTTCTAAAAATCTCCCCCCGCCAAAAGATTCCATGTTTCTAAAGAAAAAAATTTTGGCTAATATGACAACATAGCCCTCAAAATACCTGAAAGTTAATAGTCTAAGTACTATCCATGAATAAATGATCTGGTTATAAGGTTTCACTACAGTTAATTTTAGCTAACATGTTGTTTTTTATAAAAAGAGAATGCTACCAATTTAGTGCCAATAACACATAAGCACAATCTTTCAGTTGATGTCATGAGCAATAACCTTGTCTCAATTTTCCCTGTAACTGAAGTTACTTACTTGTCAGACTGCAGCCTGGATTGAATGACATCTATTATGGAAGAGAACAAAGCAATCCAATTTGTGTTGTTTAAGTACTCTAATCCCAGTCTCTATGCCTCAGGCAAATAACTCTTGAGCATCTACCATGATCGATGAGTGGTCATTACTATGAGCAACTTAAAAACTAAAACTTCCTATCATATCTATTTCTATAACAAGTTTTCAAAAGAATATGGCTGAAGTTTATCACAAAGTTTTCTTTTCTAGATTTTACATAATTTCTGAAACCCAGGTAGGACACAAGCTAAGTAAGAACTTTTCATCATCCATTATACTACTCCAGTAAATTTTGGAGGGCAAATAGATTGAAGTTGCTGAGTATATCACACATAAAGTGTTCTGCAGACATTCTCTACGTTCTTAGTTTTACCACATTAGCAGCTAAATCCAATACAATACCTGGAGACATAAACAGAAAATGCTTCCAATGAAGGTCTTTATCACTATCTAAGCCACTGTAGCACCACACTTTTAGAATGGAAAATCAAAAAACAAAACAAAACAAAACAAAAAAAAGAATGGAAAACTGTAAATTAATAAATCACCTTCATTAACTGCTTACTAAGTTCCAAGTTCTTTAAAAATGTTACCGAATTTAACCTACACAATTACTGTTGTCTCAATTATACAAACTAGAAACAGACTCCAGAGGATTATCAAGGTGAAAGTCATTCAGTGAAGTGGCTTACTACAGTAAGGATTCCACTCAAATTTGCCTAACACCAAAACCACTGCTCTGATTTATGCAGTTCTCCCTTGGGTTAGTTGGTTCTGTGTTACATCTTGCATTGAAGTAGAATTCAAACCCTCAGTTCTTGCTCTTTCTTTAAAGTTTGAGAAACTTTTTCACTCCTTTGATACTACAATGACAGCAAGTTTTCCTATACCCTAAACCAGTTTCCTTTTTTCCTTTTTTTCCCCCATTTCTTTCCATACACAAAGAACCTCAGCTTTGTTCTTATATTCAGACTTTTCTTTTCCCTCTTAAAACTACTGCTGTTAGTGCCACAGGCACATCGCTTCTCCAAGTCAAGAGTAAAGACCAAACTTCCCTGCCCCTTCCCCCTACTGTAAATTGCTGATTACTGAAAGGCCTGGGCTATTAATCTCAAAGCTAGGGGACAGTTGTACATGCACACTGAGTTAGACAGAGCAAGTTGGTTTCCTTTCAGCCTTAGGCAACAAATGCTGATAGTGTCTGCCAAAGCAGTGTTAGCTCAAAAGAATAACATCTGAAAAGAATGCAGCTGAACACAAAATTATTACAGAAAACTTGACTTTTAACTGCTTAATTTATATACATAAAGTAGTGAGAATGTTGGTAAAATGCAGAAACAAAGTGGTTTCTTATGCATTTGCTTATACTGCTTTGAAAATCATCATTAAAAACTAAGTTTAATAAAACTGAACTGATTCTATAATTCATCTGCACCATTCCTGGTAGGACATAACAACCCTGGAAACACAGGGCTTTACTATACATTCTAAATAACTGATGTATTTTTCTCAAAATATCTAAACATTTCTTTCCCCAGTGATACTTATTCAAATAGCAGTGGATGAGCATAACATATAGAACTTCAAAATATGTTATAGAACAAGCATTATTTTAAAAACTAAAAAATATGTGGCACACTTCCAGAGAAAGTAAAAAGGACTTTTCTGCATTTGAATGGGGACAAATAAATTACAAGACTGACCAAATATATTCCTTTCTCATAAAAGAAACGAAACAAGTAGTATATATACAAATGTAAACATACACATGAATAGGTATTAGACATATCTCATCTTAAACATGCATCTGGACTTAAGTGTACATTAATATAAATATTTACATTTTAAGAAGCAGAAAGGGGTAAGACCATTACAGTTAATGCTTTTTTCCAGTTCTTTGAAGTTACTAAATTATTAAATTCAAATATTAGAAAACCAAAGGCATAAGTAGTAAACTGTGACACCCAAGGCCATAGTTCAGCCACATCAAAAATAATTTGTTCCACCTGTATCTCTGGCCATGCGTGAAGACAATACATTACAGATCTTATATCTTTGCTATAAAAGAGGGTTCACTAACATCAAGTCTCAAACAACATTTTATTCTACAAGGAATTCTAATCTTTCTGAACACCACATATTCACAAGGACTTTATCGACACAATTCCATACCATAGCCACTAACTCTGTGTGGTACCGGGTTCTTAAAAGCAGACCCTCCTTCACTTTTTATAAAACTGTCATGTTGAGCCGGGTATGATGCACACAACTGTAATTCAGCCACTTGGGAAGCTGAGGCAGGAGAACAGTCATAAGTTTGAGACATGTATGTGCTATATAGTAAATTCAAGGATAGGCTGAACTCTGAACTACATAGCAAGACTCTTTCTTAAAAAAAGGCGCACACATGCGTGCACGCAATCCCACCCCACCCCAAAACAACAGAAACTGGCATGCTGAAATGATATTATCCTGGATACATCAAATCTAAATGCATGTTGTTAAAATAAAACTCACCTGTTTCTTTTACTATTTTTATGTGGTTTCTTTAAATTTTAAATACATACATGGTTTGCAATACATTCCTATTGAACAGTGTCTATGCCACTCAGAATTTTCAAGCAAGAAGAAATACTTTAAATGGAAAAACTGTTCTTTACTTAACCCATACATTTTTTGTGATGATCATACCTTTCCAAAGGGATTAGACACAAGTAGGAATAAGCAATTTCTTGGTAACTGAATTTCATTCACACAAAACTGTACTCTTAATGTTTTATCACAAAAGTATATTAATTTTTCATGTCCCAGGAAACGTTTGTTTAGAAATATCTGAAGACCAACCAAGCTTCCCCCAAAAGGAGGTCTTTCACCAACTTCTCCCCCAAGCAAGATCTTTCATCAACTTCTTAAACTTCTATAGAAATAATGTGATTCAATAAATGTAGTCACTACGTTTTGTTTTTGTTTTTGATACTGGAGACTGAAGCCAAGACACATATTAATCATGCACTCTACCGAGGAGCTATACCCTGGCCGCATGATATTTTTAAAAAATCATTAATATTTATTTTATTCATGGAATTTATTCATGCAATGAATGTCTTCCTTATTCCACCATAAATTTAAGACAGTACTGGCTGTCTAATAGCTCAGTGGTAGACTTTTCACCTAACATGCAGGAGGCCCTGGGTTTGATCCCCCAGAATGGGGAATAAAAGCCCTGAATGATCTGTTTCAAATAAGTGAAATTTGTGAATGTTTAAATTCAGTGTATATATATATATATATATATACACACACACACACACACACACACACACAGACACACACACACAAACTCATCAAGAGTTCACACAACAGAACACAGAAAGTAATTTGAGAGTCTATTTTCTCAATTATTCGAAGGATGGTACCACTACACACACAGGAGAGAAGTCAATTCATTTCATGCAATAAGTTCTTTGAGTTATTAAAGCTTAATTCTCCAATGGAGCATAATTAAGAAATGATTAGATCTTTGCATTATGTAAATATTAATGATTAAATTCATAAATGGAAAGTATTTAAATCTATACAGTTGCAGTTTCTGAGCTGTAAAATGCCATGTTTCCAGGAAAATAAGTTCTCACAAAAAGAACATTAGCATTTTGTCTGGCAGATTGTGTAATTATGCTCTGAAAAGACTTCTAAGAGTCATTCAAACAAATATGGACAACAGGGAGCATGTCAGTCATGTCTTGAACATAATGTTTACTTAATATACTAAATAGTATCTTTAAATTACTTAATAACATATTTATACATTTTATACAACTTCAGTTTTGATTTTTAAAATATCATTAAATTATCACCACTACAACCACGGATGTAAGATTATTTGATAATTTGCTGCTATATTTTACCTAAATATATCAATCCAAATCCTCCAGAGCCAATCATCTTGCCCAGTACCCATTGTTTTCCTTCAGTATCATCCAGAACCTTGCCTTCTGGAAGAGGAACAGGAAGTTTGTATTTCTCATTTCTTTTCAGTGGCATCACTTCTGTTGGCAGAAGAGGTAAAATACATGGTTAAAAAAACAAAAACAAAACTCTGTAGAGTTAAAACACATTTTCCAAAATATTTTCTTTGGGCAATTTCCCCAGGTTCTTAGAACTTAAGAGTCTGAAGTCAATTCACTTTGGAGAAAACAACCCACTATATTCAAAGTAGAGCTTCACATACAATTTTAAAATCTAAGAGCTATTGATACTAAAAAAATGCCCACATACTAATCTATTGAAAGTCACTTAAACCAACATTTCAAAAATTCATTTAGGGGTCTATAATATGTATTAACAATGCGGAACGCATCTTTAGAAACAAGAAGCTAAGTATAGGTCAGATACAGTGCTTGACTACCATGCACTAGGTTCGATATGCCCTGGGTTCAATACTTGAAAGAAAAAGAAATCTAAAGACAAAAATATTAAATTAATTTCATAGCCAGTATATGCAAGTAACTCCATTAAGAATGATGTGGTAAAGGTAGGTAAGGACTTCAGTCACTACCAAAGAATACGATTTTCAGTCAGGAAGACACAGCCAGTGGCAAAGTATATCACCACCACCACCAGGCAAAGCATCTGACACTGAGCCCGGATTCAGCAGATACTCACTAAGTAGGTTTTAGTTGAAGGAGCAAGGGATTTGCACAGAGGTACAATTTAGCAGATTAGGCCATTAGGTAGTTTCCAGGCTGGTAGACTGTGCTCTCAAGCTTCTTACCTTCTCATATACCTTTCCACCTCATCAAAGTGAAACAGCCCTGCTTTAGCGACTACAGCAGCCCTGCCAACAATCAATGCTCCATCTCGGTAGAATAACTGTAACACTTCAATTAGTCCCCACTGTACATAGGTTAATAAATTGCAAAAATGGGAGATTTGGAGTTAAAATTTTCTTTGGGGAAAAAAATACACCGGCTCCTAACCTAAAGCTAATTGTGAATGTAAGCATGACCCTTTTAAGGATTTCTTAGAGTTTTTAATATGAAAATTTCTCATACATACAAATACGGTATACTTTATATAAAAATGTAAACTCTTCATAAAGCCTTTGCCTTTTCCCGTCTGAGGAAACACGTGTTCCTTTTCACACGTTTCTTCCTCCTTCACTTTCCGAACCCAATGTCCCATTTTTCACTGAGCGCCTAGACGGACTAGGGATCCGACCTGCCCCCTTAACAGTGGTCGCCCTCCTCCTCCGGGAAACCCCGGGAAGCCGAGACCCGGCCGTCACCGGGTGATGAAGCGTCACCGGGTACAGGACCAGGCCAAGTTTTACTGTGGAGCTTCCGGCCGGCACGCGGTGCGCACCGGCGCTGGGGGAAGTTTGCAGGTTGAAAACTCCGCAGCCCGGCCGTACAGTGGGGACACGCGGCGCCGGGGCGGCGGGCGGAGGGGGCCCGGCCGGAACAAAGGCCCGGCAGGCGCTGCCCCGGCCCGGGCCCGAGGCCGTGACGCTCCGGCCGCCCGGGCCTCACCGCCGGCCGACGCGGCCCAGCCCCCCGGGCCCGCGGCCCCCTCCCCGGCCTTCCGCACGCGCGAGCGAGGGCGGCGCCTGCGCCTGGGTCGCGGGAAGCCCGGCGCGAGTGTGGGAGGCGCGGCCCGCGCGAGAGGGCCCGGAGCGCTGCTCCCGCCCTGCCCCGGCCCGGCCCGGCCTACCCCGGCCGGTACCGAACACTGACCCGACCGCTGGGTCGCCGCCGCCGCCGCCGCCTGGGCCTCCGGTCGCCTGGGGAGAAGGCGGGCCCGCCGCGGCTGCTGAAGCGGAGTGGCCCCGCCCGGGCCCGCCCTGCCCGGCCTCGAGACGCGGGCCCGGGCGGGGCTCGGAGGACACGCTGGGCGGGCCGCGGAGGGAGAGGCCGGGCCGCCGCGCTGGGCCAGTCGCCGCCCGGGCCTGGCGAGGCCACCGGGTCGGCGGCCGTGCGCTTGAGTGGGCCTCAGGTGTCCTGGAACCAGCTCTTAAAAGTCCCTAAAGGCGGGCGACTCAGGACCCAGTTCCAACACTGGGAAAGTCTTTCAAACACACTTTGCTAAACTTCTGGGTTTTTGTCTGTGAGATACAAACAATCAGTTACTAGGTTATACCATTATTATTGGTTGTAAGGTTATGGCCATTAGAAATATCTCAAGTTCTGACACTGAAGTTTTCCGAGCTTGTAGTACTTTAGAGTAGACAGATGCTCTGAAACCAGCTATCACAACTTACCAATATTCTACATGGTCATTGTTTAGAATACAAAAACAGGAAAATATGACTGCCCTTTAATGACTTAGATGGAATAAGGAAATTGAAACGTACTACTTCTATCAGACTATCACCAAGATGAAAGATGGCATTAAAAACATTTTTAAATGCTATAGATGTGAAAGCACTTTAAAAGAAACTTAGCCTACAAAGTTGTTACGCCCTTTCAATAGCTGAATTCAACAGTGCCTATTCTTATTTCCATAAAATATACATAAAAGGTGCAACTGGATGTCACTTCTAACATCTACAAGGGGTATTCTCCAAATACTGCTATGTTCACGATTGTTTTCCACCACTTCCCCACATCAGTTTCTTTGAGAAAGATGAAGCTCAGATTCCAGCCTCTAAATTATTCAAGGCGTCTATCCTTTAGTAGGTTAGTAAATCATGTTACTTCAGCCTTCAAAATATATTCAGAACCATTCCTACTGCAATTGCCCTGATCCAAACCATAGACTCGTTATGTGGAGAATTTAGTAATTTCCTAATGCAGTTCTTATTTCTACCTTTCTAATCCTTCAGTCTGTTTACAATAGACAGCCAAGTTATCCTCCTAAAAGCTTGATTTAAATAATTTGTGAATTTGAAACTTTTCATTATTCTAACTCATTTCAAATCAGTCCCTACTGTGACCTAAAACAGTGTTCCTCAACTGTTGACGTTTATATTGGGCTAGAAAACTCCTTACTGGGTAGGTTTCTTAAGGAAGTATCTGAAGATAGGATAGCCTATGCACTGGGAGAGAACAGGGCAGCAGAAGATTCCATCATGTATAAGAACATACATTTTGAAACTTAGGAATTATTTCAGAAATTTAATATTTAATATTTTTGGACCATGGTTGACCATAGATACTCAGAAAGTAAAACTTCAGCCATGAGACAACTACTGAATGTTAAATGTGTAACTGCTGTATGACTCCGTATTCATACTCCTAGATAATTATGTAAGAGAAATTTGTATTTTGTATCCATATAAAAACTTATATGAGGGGTTATTAGCAGCTTCATATTTACTAGCCAAAAACTAGAAACAATTCTCACTAACTGGTTGTCTTAGTTACTTTCCTCGTTGCTGAGACAAAATAACCCAACACCCAAAGTTAAGAAAAGGTTTATTTGATGCACAGTTTATAGAGGTTTCAGTCCATAGTCAGCTGGCTCCAAAGCAAGGTGGCATGGCAGAGGGACATCGCAGAGGAAAAAATAGTCCATGGCAACCGGGAAAGAGCAAAGCAGTGAAGCAGCAGAGCAGTTTCTTTCTGTCCATTCCACCTCCCCGCCTTTTGGATGATGCTGCTAACCTAGGGTAGGGAACCCTTAGTCTCAGTATCATACTTTTTTTTTTCATTTTTCTTTTTTTTTTTCATTTAAACATAGTAAAATCCACCAAAACAAGATAGAACAGAGCCAATCAAAACAGTGCAGCAAAATTGGTACAGAACTTCAAAGAAGGATACCAGGAAAACAACAATAGCTACCATAGTATAGCTTGTTATCTGCACAATAGTTGTCCATTTACTCAGGTATAGCAAAACCAAACCAAAAACAAAACACAATAAGACCAATCAAAACAGAATGTTGAATAAAGCAAAAACAATCAAAACAAAGCAAAACAGTGAAAACAATATTTGACTTCAAAGACAAGATAGAAGGAAATTCCCCGTATTTGCTATATTGCATATGGTCCTCCCAGGAATGCTCAGACCTCTGGCCCCAGGCCTGCGTAATCAACCAAACAATACCAATATTTGTTTACTTTATGTACCTTAGTTACTATCAACTCAACCTGTCCTCTGGAACCATCCAGTTGCTTGGGGAAAGGCAGGGACGGGAGGTAGGGGACACACAGACAGTGTTTGATTCTCAGCCCACGCACTGGTAGGGGCACAGGACATGCTATATGACTCTTGTCTCCCTGTCTCAGTGCAGCTTGTGTGGCTTTCCAGTAAGGATGGCTAGTTGATTTTTTGGTTTGTCCCCCAAGTCCCAGTGTGGCTGATTCTAGTATCATACTTTTAATCCTGACATTATATTATTAATCTCTGAATCACATACTCTAATCCAACCATCTTCAAAACTCCCCATCTATGGCCGGAAGTGGCTTTGGGGGGATATCTAGATATAAGCCATTACACTGGTGAATTGGTGAACAAATTTACTCTGTATCTTTTATAGATATGACTTAGTAATAAAATCACTTAGTAATAAAAAGGATATCACTTAGTAATAAAAGATATCACAGTAATAAAAAGGAACAAACTACTCATATAAGCAATAGCCTGGATCAATCTCAAACCCTTGATTCTGTGGAAAGAAAGAAGACATAAAAGAGAACAAATTGTATAGCTGTACTTATTTTAAATTGCCAGAAGGTTAGTAGAACCCACTGAACTGATGGAAGTGTGCATATTCTTTGTAGTAGAAGTGGTTGTATAATTATACTTTGTCAAAACTTCTCTAATTATAAAATTAAAGCTGGTGAATATTTCTATATCTGTATTATGCCTCAGCAAAAGTGTTTTAAAAGAAAAAAATGACATAAGAAAAGATGGGAAAATCCTGAGTTCTCAAGGCCATTATTGACTTCTTCAACTAACCCTGAGCCCTCATAATTTTCATATTCATCCATGAGGTATTAAATGTCCTTATGGTTTAAGCGACTTTGCATTTATTTCTATGTTTCTTGCAGCCAAAATCTTCTCAACATAAAAATAAAGTTTCAAGTTTCATGAGTGCTAATGAATTTGAAATGTTAATGAATCTGTACTGAATGAAAATGAGAACAGAAGTGCAGGTAAACCTATGTTGAGAATTTTTTAAGTGTTGGGATTTAATGCAGAATTTTATGATTCAGAGCATATTGCTGTGTGTATGTTTCAAGATGAAAACTGACAGAATATAGAAATACAAATTTTGGAACTAGTGAAAGAACATCTTCTGAATGAACATGATGAGAAACAAGAAAGAAAAGAGAATTTAGACATGAAAGCATCAACGTCTGACTCATCAGAAAAAGATCAGGAAAACAAGGTTTTCAAACAAAGCTATTTTGATAGATCTTACAGGCCATGAATGATTCACCACAAACACACATACAAAAGGACTTCCTTGGCTGTGAGCCAGCTTGTAGGTATGGTGAGTGAGTTCTGCTTTTCAAAGAGCCAGGTGCTGCAAAATGCTTACACTGGTTCAAAGGAAGAGAAAAAAGAAGTCCTCACCATTTAGTGAGCAGGTTTTACAAGGCCAAGATCATTTCAAATCAATTAAAGTGTTAAAGATGTTGCATAGACAGAACATTCAGAAAAACCCAATCTTTGTTATTTAATATAACAAGAGGAGATCTCTTCAGTAGAAACATTTTGCCTGCCAAAGAGCTTGTTTTTTGTTTTATAGAAATCCAGAAGTCCTTTGCACTCATAAATTCACTACCCCTGGAGAGCTAAGCAGACGCTGACATAGAAATTTTGAAAATAATATAATTTGGATAATTGGAATCCCAAGCCTATCAGATACATAATCAGATCAAATTTCTAATCCTTTGTATTTTCACATATGAGACCATTAAAAAAAATATAATCATCCAAAAGACATAATTCTTGATTGCCCATATAAATGGAGAAGGATACAAAAATAATTTAAATGTCATCTGTCAGTGTGTCAAATGAAATTTTTCAGGAACATTAATTTGTAGGATTATTCTGCCAAACATTTGGATGTAAATATGCATCAAATTATCTCTGAAACAAATGAATGTGGTAAAACTTACATTTCACTACTCAAAAGTGGTATCCATTCTTCAAATGCAAGCATCATGGAAGTTAATCATAAAACTTATGCTCACACTTACCATCATCTTTCTCTCCAACTGACATGTCTGCAATAATCAAAAACATGAGCTGAAAAAAGAGGTAGAGGAGCTGGCTGGCTGATTCTTAAGCAGAAGCTGATATGTTTAGTAAGAATAGAGTTGATGATGTATTCAGTCAGGAAGTGAAAAATAGTTTTCTCATGTATCAAGTAAGCCAAGCTTTGAGGGTTTTCTTTTATGCAACTGCAGCACTACCCTCTAACAGACCTAGAAAATATCTTCTATCCCCCAAATATTCCTTGCCATTCCCAACAACTTTCAGATATGCTTCTAAAGGCCTGTCATTTTTCTCTTCCTTGCTCTGGCTCTTTTGGTTGACATCTCCTGCTTAGACAGAGACACTGTGACTGAGGTGAAAGTCTCCTGGCTGATCCCGACACCTGTCTTCTCCACATAGATCCATCCCTGATACTCTGCAGCCTTCAAGGCATCAAAATGTACCCTGGTTTTCTGGAATTCTGAAAGCCCTTAAACCAAGCTGTGAGTCACATAGTGCGGCGACCTTTTCTGTCCATGCTGCGTCCTAGTCCATCCACACCTTGTGACAATTGCTTCTCCAGGAAAAGGACACCGCATGTGGGAATTGTGGGAATTGGGCGTGGGGATCTTGGAATGTTTTGTACTGATAATTGTAATTTGTGTAGTTCACATGTGTATGTTTTTATGTAATGCTCAATATGGAGTCGAGGATGGAGACTCCAGGGGGGTTGCTGGGGGCCCTCTAGATAACCCCTTTGTGAGGACTGGTTGTGGGGTTTTGCCTTCTGTGAGTAGTGTGAGAGAGTTTATGCGGGAGCTTTGGGTGGGAGAGCTCATGGAGGAGGATTTGCGGGGTTCCTGTGAGACAACTGCCCTGAGACACTGGACAGGCAGCCAAAGACAGGCAACTAGGACACATATGTTACGCCACCAGCCGCCTAAGACAGGCACAGGACCAATTGCTGTCCTGCAGGCCCATGATGGGTAAGGCCTGATTGGGTTCATATGAAGAGTCCTTGACCTAAGACAGGCGCTGTCCTCACAGGGACTGCCATACTCCCATAAGTGATAAGGGAAACAATGTAGGGAGCGGCACAATAGCCTCACACATCTCTCCCTCCTGCAGGCATTCAAGTGCATCCGCTTACATTTCCCAAGCTAACTAAGTAACAAGACTGAGATGTTAATTGATACCTATTGCCCTGAGCCTGGGGCGCTCCCTGATTGGGGTTGAGGTTAATTATTACCTATTGCTTGGGATTGTCTCTGCCTGGCCCTAGGCCTGGGGCGCTTCCTACTTGGGGCTGGGGGTTGCTGCCAAGGTTAGCAAATATATATTCCAGCTTCTAAAAAATAAAGTGGATTCAGATTCACTCAGACTGGTGTGCAGTGTCTTCTGTCTCTCACTCGCCGACTCCCTGTCCACCTTTGGGAAATCCTAGCCCTGCCGCAGCTGGACTCTGGCAACATAGAAGCAGTCCTTTGGGTCACAATTTATCTCCATAATTTACTCCTTTTTCTAAAGGGCTAATGAATGCTTTTATTAACAAGTTTTAATCTGTTTTGTGTCTGACATGTCCTCGAAATATGCATATGTTGGAGGCTTGAGCCTGTATACAGAGATGAGGCCTTTGGAAAGGTGATTGCATCATGAAGGCTTTAATCTCTCCAGTGGAGTAATCCATTGGCAGATTCCTAATTTGATAGCATTATTGGGAGGTGGTAGAAACAGTCGGTAGTGGGGTCTAGTGGGAGGAAGGGGTCAATGTAATGGAGCCAGCTGCCCATGTACTGAAATCTCTGAAACCATGAACCAAAACAAATCTGTTCTCTTTTAAATTGTCATTCTGAGATATTTTCTCACAATATGGGAAGTGGACTAGTGCACAGAATTTCTTCTCTCATTTCCAAATCCAGGACTTAACCATGCAGTGGGGAGTTGATGAACATATCAAGTGAAAGAAACTACATTATATTAAGATTTATTGTCCTTTAAACGTCAACAAAGTTAATGAACAAACCTAGGCTTCCTTAATTCCAGTTTTTTTTTGCTAGAGATTCACTGTTATCTCAAGCAAATAAATTTAGAAGTATCTAAATCTGTAAATAAGCAAAAATATACAGATTCAGGTGGGACTTACAATATTATTAAATGCTTATGCGTCATGAAATATATGTTCCCATAAAATTTGAAAAAGTACCAAGTAGATATAAGAAGGGAAAGTATTCACAGAAGTAATTTTAAAATGACCTTCCAATAGTTGGGGCCCAAGATAGAGGCCACAATTTTGACTAAGCAGATTCTTAATGTCATTATAGAAAAGCACTTCCGGACTTGTCAGTGGAAGGAACAAGCTGAGTTACTAAACAGAGTTAGAAAGTAAGAGAAAATGGTTAGGGACTTCAGTAGGGAGTTTAAGGCATAATTCTAATGGAGAAGATCAGACTGGCCCGTTAACAAAAGAGCAAGGCCAGTTTTTATAAATGTACCAAAGTGGCCTCGGACCTGGTTGATTATCATTTTAGTTGTCTTTGCAAAATGGCTGTAAAGAAGTCCTTACTGCTTGAGGGGGGAATTTAGCCTTTACGAGATAATCCCAGGCACTCTCAGTTTTCTGGAGGTTCCTCTGGAATCCTTGGGGACCATGGGCTGAAGGTAATAACTGGAGACTTTTTAGTACTTACTGAGAGTTAAATGTCCTTGTAAATCTCTTATCTTGGTGTCTTCAGTCATGTAGGGGGATGAGATAGTTAATGTAAGTTTAGGACTAACCAATCTTCTACTGCCAGCTTTTAGATAGACACTCCCTAACTGATTAACATGCTTATATGAACAGTAGAGCAAGAATCTGACCCAAAGTTTTAACGTTTTTAATTAAGGAGACATATGAAATGCAAGTCAAGCTTTGTTCTACTTTTAATTCCTGTTGAGCATTTACAGCACCAAGTGAAAAGCCACTCTTTTTGATTGGGCTTTCTCCCCCCACCCCTCAAAAGTGGCTTTCAGTCTCTACCTTAGAAGAAAACACAAATCATGTATTTAATGAATAACAGGATAACCAAGTGTTGGTTTGTCCTTTATAGTGGTCTCTGTCTCAATCTCTATTAACATTTTAAGAGAATTTTCTTGCAGGATTTTGTTTTTCTTCCCATAAAAGCTCATAGATTAAGTTTTCCAGAGTTCTAATCACACTACAGATGTGTAGTATTTTTATTCTGCTTCTTTTGGTTAACAGTACAATAAGCATATATTTTCAACTCTCCTATAGGGTCCCCTAACCCCAAAAGATTGGTCACCAAGTCCTGAGTCACCAATGGACATTGGGAAAAAACAGAAGGATCTCGGGACACCAGGAAAGAAAGGTAAACCACTAGAGAGAAAATAAATCTGTAAAAGAACAGAAAAGGCAAAAGTTCAATCTTGTTGATTCTAGAAGAGACTTTCAGGGAGTATGAAGAAAGAAATATAAGAAGTTTTGTGGAGAGCAACTACTCCGAGATAACTGAAACTGAAAGAGTCAGAAAAAGCATTTTAAAGAGTTGTGTGTACTTCCCCTTTTGGCAACATTTCAAGGAAAGATGCATATTGCTTTCAATTATCTTTGGCTGCAGGACAGTTGTTTCTTAGAATGTGATGCTATTCTGAAGCTCTTTTTAAACTGAGGGTACAAACTGGCCAGGATTATGCAGGTTACATAATAACTTTTAAAAATTGTTTTATTTTTACAAAAATAAAGATGCTATTCTACATTTAGATTTTTATTAATTAATAGCATTGTAACTTCAAACCTACATTAAAATATAGTTATTTTACCATATTCCAGTTTTAAACATTTTCTAATACTTCATAATATAGAGATATGTCATAATTTCAACATTTTCTTATACTTGGATATTTGTTTGTATTACAAACCATCATGAGAGCAGGGATTTTATTTGTCTTATATCACCAGCATCTACAGCAGGGGTAGAAGTTTCTGTCACTGGGACCTGCCAATTAATGTAACACAGATGTGTCTGTTAGTGTTAATTTTTTTTTTATTTGCATAGGTTCTCACAGAAAAGAAGTAAAAAGGCAAAGAAATAGACTTTGGCAGTTTGCATATCATTTTAATGAAGAATGATGACTTATGGAGAGGTGATAAAAAAGGGGGCTCAGACATGGGTAGTAAATTGTGAAGAGTGATTAGGAAATGTATGGCAAATAAGGGTTGTCAATTAAGTAAGTTTTGCTAGGCGGATGAAAGTCATCTCTTCTCAGTACTGGTGAGGGGAACATCTTCACAAATGGAAATCTATGTTGCTTTTCATATTCTGCTTTTAGAAAGGGGGAGGCTAGACAGTTCTTGCTACATCTGCTGCTTCTTAGTTGTCTTCAGCTCAAAATAATCTTGATACCAAAGTAGCATATTATGGGGTGTCATATTCTAATCCCCTTCACAGGCATGGAGTAGACAATCAAATATAAGCTTGTTGAATGAATACTTGCTATACTGTCCATTTTCAGTCTTTTATATTTTGCCAATCAGATGGCAAATTGCTGTGCTGTTTTAATTTTTATTTTCCTGATTACTAGTAAGGTTGAGCAACTTTTCATTTGTTTATCAGACATTTGTACTTCATAAAATTAGGTTTTTTGTCCCCAGCTTTTCCCATTTTCCCCTTCAGTTGTTTGATCTTTTATGTGAAGACAGTTTATTAGCAAAAGAGAGAGGCACATATTGTAAGAGCATTGAAAAGTTTAAATGAATAGACGATGATTAAAAACCTAGCACAGTAGTTGCCTCTGTAGATATGCATGTATTTCTGATACCAAGCAAGGGCTCACTGCCCACTGAGCACAGAAATCAATATTATGGCTTGGGTTTTTGCAAAAGAAAAGAGCTTTATTCTTTGTCCACCAGGAAGAAGACAGGAAGCACTCAAATTTGTCTCCTTAACCAGCCAATAGTTACAGAATTTAAGCTTGGGGGAATTTAAATTGGGGGAAGGAAGGCTGACTGGTCCGAAGTGGAGAGCTCCCAGGGCTCCATTCTGCTGGTCCTCCCTGCATCTCTTGATGGAACTCCCCCTTTCTAATCTTCTTCTCCAGGCCCTGCTCTAGGTCTTTAGGTTTGTCTCATAGGACACTTTTGAATCTATGCACACATTTTAAAGCAGGCTGTCGGGTTTTGAGCCTGTGTCCTGAAAAAGCGTGCGCCTTTGAACCAAGGAGCTCAGAGTCTTCATGGAGAGGTCTAGGGTGTGCCCTACAAGCGGATCCTGTGGAAATTGTCGATACTTTGCAACAGTTTTTGGAAACACAGAAATTGCAGCTTTATGGCCCTATTTCACTTCTTTGTTTATTTTCTTCATGCTGAGAATATTCTTGAATAGGAAGGCATTGGTTCATACCTTATTAAGTGCTTATTAAAACTTAGTAAAGACAAGCCTTTATTTTTCTTCAAACAACTTTTCTTTCTTAAAGTTTCAATTGTATTATGCAAATTTTGAGTAAAAAATTATTTCTTTTCCCACTTCCTGCCAAACACATACACATAAACTGTAAACAGATCGTAAAAGTCTTTTGGATTTTAGTCTTAAACCCTTAAGACCTTGAGTTCAGACTGAGCTAAAATTACGGAGGACGCTAAGCGCTTGGTGAGAAGTCTGGCTTTGACATTACAGACTTTTGTTGTCTAGTGCAGTAGTCAGAAACCCTTTGACCATTTGTATTTAAATTAATTTAAAATTGAGCACAGTGTAAAAATTTAGTACCTCGGTTTCATGAGACATGTTACAAGTACTCAGTAGCTACTTGTAGCTAGTGGCTACCTTACTGGACAATGTAGATAGGGGGATATTTCCATCATTCATAGAAACTTACATTGGGTATTGCTACTGCAGATGATAGAGAACCATTGGGAACATGAGCAGGAAACTAATGTTAACTGATTACATATGGTAGTGGCACAGAACATAGGATGATATATGCATGAAAAGTCAATTCTTTACCCAGTATCTTTACCCCTGATGGTGGGGATTGAACACAGACCTCATACATTCTTGGCAAATACCCTAGTGCTAAGCTATACCCTCTCTCTCTCTTTGGATTATAGTGATTTTATAATACATTTCAGTTTTTGTATTGTGTTGGTTTATGCCATATATTCTCTATGTATAGAGTTATATTAATTTTATTTCTATGAATAAATAAAAAGCTGTGCAAATTTACACTGTCTTGATGTCGTATACTTAATAGTTTATATGAATACATATTCTTTTCTTTCAAAATAGAGGAGTCAAGGGTGGTGGTGGACATAATTACAGCACTTAAGAGCTCAGGAGTGTAAGGTAGGAGGACCACTGTGAATTTGAGGCCAGCTTGGGCTACATAGTGAGTTCAAGGATAACTTAAATTGCATATGTAGACTGTGTTTCCAAAAAAAAAAAAAGAGGTGTAAATGGAATACTGTATTGCTTATATTCTACCTCTTGTTTACTAACCATTAGATAAGAAAAAGTGTCATGTAATTGAGATCACTTCAGGAACGAATTGGATAAAATCAATGATAGATTGAATTGGTCTCAATTCTGGAAAATCTATGTTTTATTTAGCTCTCTCAGGTATATAAGAAAAATTTACTCTTATTCGAAGACATTTAGAGGATACTTATAGCCATATTTATAAGGTCCTTCCATTGAATAACAACTGTAAGTAGTAGTAGTAGTTCTTCCTTCCAAGAACATTCTCCAACAGTACAGCAAAAGAATAAGTCTATTTTGATGACAGTGTTTTTACACGGTACTGTCATTTTACACTCAAATATTATCAACACCTTAGCATTTCATATTTTCACACATATGTAGCTGGGTTTCATCTGATGACACTTGAATTCACTTACAAAATAGAGGAATTGTAGTGCCCTTTTTTTACCTCACGGAGCTTTCTCTCTTCTCCCAAGCTAAGTAGAAGATGGTTACAAAACTCCCATTCCCTAAGAATGAAGTTAGCAGTGCTGACCTGACTTAACAAGGGTGATGAACATTCAAATGCCAATATATTGAAGGGAATCAACAGCATGAAGTATTCATGTCAGTGCTGATTCACTCCACAAGGGCACTCAATCAACCATGAAATGCAAATGTGACTGGAGTTATGGAATCTTCCTCTGAGACTATCAAGACAGTCTATTGCAGGATTATTTCATGCTACACATAAACTCACATTTTTAATACACAAAATAATTCCCTGGAATGTAATTACTACCAGCGACGAAAGTAAACTAATACATAAAAAGCAGAGAACACAGGTGAGGAAACCACTTGAAGTTTTTGGCAATAGAACAATGAGAGCAGGTTTTTAATCTTCCTGATCCTCAACTCTCATTTAAATGCCCAAAATAGTACTTCTAGGAGGAGTGGAGGGAAAGTGTTTATATTAGCAACAGGAAGTAAATACTGACCGAGTGTTTCAGAAAGCATTGAGATATTTCTTTTAAAAGTAGTAGATATAAAAATTATATTAAGGAAAACATAGAGTACCAATGTCTAGCATATTCTTCTAGAAGATTATTGTACTCATCTTCCAGTAGAGAAACCACTGACCAGTAAATACCATCACACACCCCCACCCTGAATTTTGGTTGTACTAGTGGTAAAAGGAAAACTCAGGCATTGCATTATCAAAAGCACACACATTTATACTGACCAAAACACTTGATTAATACTACCAGGCCTCACTGGGCAATGAGCTGGACCCAGTCGAGTTTGTTCTTCACAGTAAGAGAGAACCACGAAGCACTGAGAATATTGCCTAGCGTGTGGTTGCTCAAAAAAGAATTTCTTTTTCCAGTACTGAAAACTGAAGCCAAGACCTTAGCACTGTGCTACATTCTCAGTTCTTTTTTACTTTTAACTTTGAGACAGGTTTTTATGAAGCTGCCCAGCCTGGGCTCAAAATTACAATCCTCCTGCCTCAGCCTCCCAGATTGCTAAGATTATAGGTAAACACTACTGTTCCAAACTCAATAAATATTTTGAATGAATAAATGAAGTTTAAAAAAACTAACTCTGAAACTTGGGGTTAACCTTCCATTAGCACTACCTTAAGGAATGAAGAACAAATTTGAAAGATGATATTCATGTCTGAGACCAAAATAAATTGACAATAATGGAAGAGAAGGCAAGACAAAATAACCAGAAATCAGCAGAGTAGCTACAAGCAGCAATTCAAATATTCTTTAATATTCCTTAATTTTTGAAATAGAATGTAACAAACGATAGTACTGCCTTCTTAAAACCTAACCCTTGTGGAGGAAACAGCTATTCAAAAAACCACTAAAAAATTACATGATTCTATTAAAAGTTATAATAGAAGAAACTACTTTGAACTAGCAGGCAAGGTCATGGAAAATCTTTGAGCGAATAATACCTGAAATGAGATGTAAGAGCCAGGGGCATACTCAGTAAAAGGTTTGCACATGACTCTGGGTTAGTTCCCTGGAGCCATAAAATAAAATAAAGTAAAATAAAATAAAATAGCAAAACCGAAAGGATGAAGACTTGTTAGGAGGTAGAAAAAGAATAGACAATATTTTATGGAGGAAAGAACATAGGCAAAGATCCTGAGGTGAGAAGGAACTCAATGTTTTCAAAGCTGCTAAACAGCTATGGTGACCTGGAAGGGTAGGTTACAGAAATTTGTGAATTTAAATATTTCTCTCTTTATTAAGTAATATGAGTAGCCATCTTTCCTTCAACAAGCAAATGATGTGATGCTATCTACATTTAAGGTTTCTCTAGCTAATCCAGTAGAGAATGATTCATAGCGTCAGAAGTCCTAAAAACAAGGTATCAGTAAGCTATAGTCTTTCCACCAGCTTGAGAGGAGAATTCATTGCAACAATGATTATTAAAATGTGTAAGCATTTATCTGGAATCCTCAGAAACTATTTGGGAAGCTACTGAATTCTCTGTACTCTGGCTGGAGTTACTTTACTTTGTTTCTTAAGAGTAATTCCAGAAACCTAGAGATTTGAAAAGACATCAGAATTACTATATTATATTGTAATTTTTTTTGATCACTCAATCTAGACAAAATAGATTCCAGTGGAGAATCATATCAGGTGAACGGAAACTACATCCATTTTCATTTGACCATGAAACGTGACCAGGAAAGCACAGCTATTTAGATACATTCCTCTTTTTTTGAAAAATCAAAATTGCCATCATTTAAAATTATATTTACTACCATAAAGAGAAAATCATTATAGGAAATTCTTGATTTCCATACATAATACAATCGTAGAGCATATTTTAATTTATTAAACTGAACATAGCATGTCTTAATTTCCTGTTGCTGTTTAACAAGCTGCCATTCATTTATTAGTTTAAACACTATAAATCAATTTTTACAGTTCTTGGTGGGAGAAGTCAACAAGATGTCAGTAAGCTGTACCCTTTCAACTGGCTTGAGAGGAGAATACATTCATTGGCTTTTCTAGCATCTAGAGGCCATATGTATTCCTTGGCTCATGGCCCTGTCCACAATCTCCAAAGCCAAAAGTGTAGAATCCAATTTGTGTCTCTGATTCTGACCTGTCTACTTCCCCCCTAAAGACCTTCATTATTACATGAAGCCCACTCAGATAGTTCAGGATCTCAAGATCCTTAATACAATCACATCTGAAAAGTTCTTTTTGGAAGTACAGTGACATATCCATCCTTCCCAGGCAGTGGAGCATGAACATCTCGTTGGGGGCAGGTGGCATCATTCTTACCACTCCAGGGTACTCTAACAAAAAGTAAAGAAATATAAATAACATGTTTTTACATTTTAAGCCAAAATGAAAATAACCCTATTTGTAAAATTTTGAAAAGTAAACTGAATTATGGGAAAGATAAACTTATAAAATTATTTTTAATTAAAAAAGATTGATAATAAACTTTGGAGATAAAAATAAATCCATATATACCTGAAAAATTAGATAGATTTCAGAGGTTCTTCTTTTTGACATTAAATAAAAGGAAAAATAAAGAGTATAAACCATGAATGGTGAACAAAATCATGGTACTTAGGAATTCCAAACACAGTCAAGTTATCCTTATGCATGAAAGCAAAAATAGAGTTATTTTCAAATATGTAAATGTCAGAACACATATGCTATAGACTAAATGTTTATGTACCCCCAAAATTCATATGTTAAATCCTAACGTCCAATGTGATGATATTTGTGATGCAGGTTCACTGTGTACTGGTTACCAGCTTATCTGAGTCTGGTGAAACAGAACACCCACACACATAACAAGTTGCATGAAGCAGATTTACTACTCACACATATCCAGCAAGAAACAACAGAAGCCTAGGATTCCTTGTGAGATATTTTCTAGGATAGATGAAGTCTCAACTGCATATATGTTATTTACACAACAGCCGATGGACTCTATACAGCAGCCCATGCTGGACTTTAAGGTCCACAGTCGCATGGCAGACTGGGCTAACGTACCAAAGGGCATCATATTCTAGAGGAGGGGGAAACTGAAACAAAGCCTGGGCTGTTCTGGCCGGCTCCCCCTTAACTCAATATGTTCATTTCCAGCTCATTCTAGTTATCCTTAAGAACTCCAAGCAAGAAGAATGTGAGAACTGGGTCAGTGTAAGACCATCCAGGAATTAATCCTGCAGTATTTGGAAGTTGGAATTTTGAGAAGTTAACAGGCCACAAGGATAGATGAGAAGTTAACAGGCCACAAGGATAGATTGTTCCTTAATATGATTAGCACCCTTATAAAAAAGATGTTAGTGAGCTCTCATTCCCTATTCACCATGTAAAGATGCAGCAAAAAAATCAGCCACGTACAAACCAGGAAGTGTATCCTTACTAGACACAGATTCTGTCGGTTCTGGATCTTGGGTTTTCCAGCCTCCACAGCTAAACACATTTGAGAAATAAATTTTTTTGTTTATATAGCCACAAAGTCTGGTATCTTACTATAGCACCAGATATGACTACGACAACATACCTGGGAACTTTCCTGAGCAATTAAAAGAAACAGTCACTAAATGAGTCTAAAGTGAGAGCATGATTTTCCTTGTGTCTATTCTTTTCCACACTGATTTGTACAGGATTCTGTTTGCCAAATACCTTGAAAGGAAAATTATTCAGTGGAATGAAGAATTAAGAGACTACAGTTTTCCTTGAATTATGTAACATCAGAAGAAGAGAAATCAAGACGAAAAAGGGAAGAGCGATCAACCAGACAGCAGGAAGTACCAAGTGCTTCATAGGGGAACAGGCTATTGTGTGTTTAACAAAGAACCATTAAAATATGATGCTGCTGACTGTATAAGTTGTTTCAGTTGCTACGATTTTAACTGCTCTTCTTTATTCAGTTTGTATAAGTGAGAGAGTAAACTGAAGAATACTTTCTCTACAGTAGGGCAGGTAGCGCCTGAACCATGGAGAGCTCATGACTAACACAAGCTCTGTAAATCCTGAGAAATATTAGAATGGGGTTTGAGTCAAATTTGCCAATCTCTTAAGAGACTGAGAAATACTTACGTGTCATTTGGATTGCACATGAATTAAGGAAACTATAGCTGGTCGACACTGATGGTAAGCACTAATGATCCAAAGTCTAAAAATTATTTCAAATATCCTTGAAAGTTTTCTTTGTTTGACTCCTCAATGTCGGTAATGTTTTTCTTTTCCCCTACTAAAGCCAATCACTCTGGGACTGGGGAAGAGTTTGGCATTCATACTGTTTGTCTTTTCTAAAAACAAAAAACAAAACCCCCCAAAAATCCTTCAACCCCCCTTCCCAGCATTTTTAATCTCAACTGTCTTCTTTTGATTTATGACATCATATTTTCCTGACCCATTGACTGTTTTAAGTCCTTTTAAGTCCACATTGCTTAGTTAGCTTCTCCTCATTCTGTATCCAGAATGCAAACACAACAGAAATGATTAGTTTTCATTTCTGCATGACAAATCACTCTAAACTTAAAAAAAAAGCCATGGCTGTCTTATTATAGTCCATATTCTGCGGGTCTCACAGTGTGGAGACTGGAATCCTTTGAAGGTCTGATCACTCAAGGGCTTGGAGTGCTACTTCTTATAGGGTAACTTAAGCATTCCCAAGAGCGGGAAGCAGAAGTATTCTGAAGAGAAAGGCAGAAGTTGCATCGCGTTTTCTTACCCAGCCTCAGGAAGTGCATACATCACTTTCAATCCTTTCTATGAGCCATAAAGCTACCAAGGTTTAGGAAGAGACATTAGCTCTACCTCTGGATTTGGCGTCTGTAAAAATCACAATACAGAAGAACATACAGCATAGGAAAATTGCTGTCACCATGTTTGCAAAGTGCAAGGAACCACATGAGTTTTAAACAATCCAGTGAGTTTCAGGTTAGCACACTTACTTTCCTACTTAGAGTATCTATGAGGATCTCATAGGCATTTTAAATAAAATCACACCAACAAAATATGATTTTTACTTTTTTGCTCATACCAAAATTTGAGGTGATGGCATGATTGTAAGGGGGCAACTTACTTAAAATTGTTAGATTTTGGTAAATAAGCAGTAGTGTTTCTGTGCCTTTTCATGAAGAAAAACCTTGAAAAATCTGTATCAAGTGGATTAGAGTGAAAGAAGACCTCACTCCACCTAAAATGCAGTCACTGTTTTGTTACAGGAGAAATCTGTTAGAGCAAGCATCATACCTGAGAACCCCTAAAGAAAACCTAATTCCGAAGATTAGCTGGCTTGGAAATTTAGATAAAAATATTAAAGTGCTACTGGGAGAAACTGCATTAATGACTGGCTTCTGAAGATTCTTGTGGCTGACTAGATCAGACAGAAATTAAAAACTCAGGAAAACATGGAACTCCAGTGGCTCCAGGGCTTAGTTAATATTCAAAAATGGTAAACGACAAGGATATGTGCTGTGTGAGATGGCTCTTTCAGGACCTCAAAGATCATCTCTAAGGGCCACACAGAAATATGCCTTTTTCAACCAAATACCCCAGCAAAAGTCAAAGAAAATGTAGGCCAGAAGAATATCATTGCTTAGAATCCAACTGGCCATTCTGCTACAAAAACAAAAACAAAACAACCAATAACAACAACAAAAACTTGCTAAGAAACTCATATATGTAGCAGTATGAATAACTGAATTTAGCCATCAGAAATGATTGTGTCTGAGAGAATGAAAACGTTGCAACTTATGCCATTCATGCTATTTTCTTTCGGCTAAGACAGAGTTATTATGTACCTCAACCTTTAAATGCTAGTGAAGCTTATTTTGTAAAAGTCTTACCTTGTTTCTGCCTGGATTGATGCAAAGCAATGTGATCTCAGTAAGCAATGTTAGAAAGCATAAGTGGAGCTTACTGACCTCTGAGAGCTCAATTCCTTTGGTAGGCAAAAAGGAGACTGATTTAAGAGAGAGAAGAATGGTGGAAGTGAGCCAAATAAAAAGACTATTTTGAAGATAGAAGAAAACTGGAATTGCAAATTCTACTAGTCATTGGATGCCTTGAGTTTTGGCTATTACTTTTCCTACTTCTTTTTTGGCTGTCTTTGCTTGTCTTGAAGCAGGGTCTTGCTATGTTGACCAGGCTGCCCTTGAATTCATTATGCAGCCCAGGCAGTTTCAGTCATATGTACCATATACTCACTCACATGATCAAACTGATTTTCTTTCTTTTTTTTTTTTTTGTACCAGGAATTAAACTCAGGACCTTGTGCTTGCCAGGCAGGTGCTTATGCTGCTAAGCTATATTCCCAGGGATCAAATTGATAAAGCAAAGATAACCTGGCTCTTTTGAAATTATTTTATGACTGAATTGCAATTACTAGCTCTTTCATCTTCCACAGTGTCTAAGGGCATTTTTCTAAAGATTCCAAATTCCTAAGTATTTTAATATATCTGGTAAGAGTTTCAAGGACCTGGAAACTGTTCTGATTTAGTGGTTTGGCTCAGCAGAAACGGCTGACTTTCTCTATAAACCTCGCTGTAAAGTTGCTATAAACAGGAACTATAGTGATGCTACTCTGTGTAACTATTGAGTGTCACCTCTTTCTGGGAGTCCTAAAGCACAACACACCCAATTAGGATCAATAGAGTTTCCAAGATGAAAAAAGTATATATATATTTCTCTTACTCCATCCTAAAAATAAATGGTGAGTGCAGGTGCACTATTCAAACATTTTCTATCTAGATTAGAAACTTAGAATATGGATTGTTCATGCCCTACTTAATAACAGATAATCACTGTCTCTCTTAGTAGGCATTTCTTCACTGGGAAGCCCATATATTGTGTTACTCTCCTACCAGACAGATAAATATTAAAATGTTAGTCATGATTTCCTATAGCTGTGTTATTTCTTTTCATAAAATCACTCCTTTAAAAAAATATTGGGAAGGAAGAAGACAAGATGGCCAATTAGTGAGCAACAGAATACAAAGTGTCCCAGGAGAAACAACTCATTTGCCAGAATAAAACACCCTGGAGAGACCCAGACAGTGGGAGATGGATCCTCTTGACACAGGAAGAAATTAAAACGTAAAAAAGCTTGTCAAATACTTTGGGACTACAACTGAAACAGCTAAAAATTACACGACACAGCGTTTTCGTTCCCAGCAACCTGCCAGGTGACCCGCCAAGTTTGCAAAGGCCTGAATCCCCACCGACTGGCAGAGCCACCCAAACTCGTTCCCACCACCACTCACAGGAACCACAGCAGCGCTGAAGTAGGGGGTTGGTGAGCCCAGCAGAGAGCGGAGCTTGTGAAGGGACCTTCATTAACCCACAGTCAATGCTGGGAATGAGATCCCCCCCCACCCACAGGAAGGGCAACATGTTGGAATTGGGCAGGAGGAGCCCGAACTGGGAGTGACAGTGACTTCAGTTGCTTGCTTCTTCCCCAGAGCAGATTCGTGGGATTTGCTTGGACTGGGCCATGCCCCTGGCCAGGACCCAGTGAGCCATCCCAAATTGATTCCCTACACCTAGCAAGCACTACCTGGGTGAAGGCACCTGAAGTTTGGCTGGCCTGGTGGGGAGGGGCAGGCAAACACAGCCACTGCTTACACCTCAGTGACAAGAGCAGGCAGGAGAGGGTGGAGGTCCCTCGCCAGCATGCTTCAGAGGAAATATGGCCAAAAGGGAAGGGGGCTGGGACCTGAACTGTTACCTGTGTGGAGGAAGCCAGGGCCATGACAGGAGAGAGAGACAGGAAGAGGCCCCCAGCCCAGAACCCTAAGAGCCCTGATCCAGGAGAGGGAAAAACAAGGGAGACTGGGGGTGGCAAACATGCAACATCATTGACATGACTTCAATGGACATGAAGAGATATCTTCGGGACCTTTAAACAAGCTCAAAACTGAAATATTAAATCAGGTAAAGCAAGATATGAGTAGAGCAATAAAAGAAATGCTCTCAGGAAGCATCTCTCAGGATGATACAGACAAAAAAAGGAGAGAAACATTCAATAAAGAATATAAAGAAAATATAGAATACATGAAGCAGATTCAAACAGACTACCAGAAAATTAAAAACTCCCTTGATAGCTGGCAAAACACGTTAAAAGAAACTAAGGATAGACTATCAAAACTTGAAGACAAGTTTGCAATGTGTGATCATGAAAGGAAAGATCTCTTAAAAACAACAAGGAAACAGGCAGTAACAATACAAAGGCTAGAAGATGACAAGAGAATCTACAATTTAAGAATAAGAAGCGTGAACGAAGAAGCAGGAATACATACAGGTGAATTACAAAGGCTATTTACGGAAATAATTAAGGAAAACTTCCCAAGCATGGGAAAAGAAAATGACATTCGGTTGTGTGAGGCATACTGAACTCCAGCCAGCAGCAACCAAAACAGAGCTACACCCAGACATATAATAATCAAGATCCCAGAAATTCAATATAAAAACAAAATATTAAAAGCCGTCAGAGAAAAGAAACAGATTACCTATAAAAGTAAGCTCATCAGAATCATGGCTGACTTCTCAACACAGACCATCAGATCAAGAAGAGCTTGGAGGGAAGTCTTCCAAGTCCTGAAGGAAGGTGGCTTCCAGTCCAGATTGATGTACCCTGGAAAACTGTCACTAGAAATTAATGGAGAAACAAGAAGCTTCCATGACAAAGAGGAACTGGGTGAGTTTATGACCACCAACCAATCAAACCCTACAGAGAATGCTGAAGGACATTCTAGAGAGAGAGAAAAAAAATACCAGGATTTTAGGAACAGTGGCAGAAAGGCCTCAATGAGTGGGGCAGTCAGTAGAATGAAGGAGAAAACTAAACAAAGGCAGAAAAGTAGCATAGCAGAAATGAGGCAGAGAAGGATAACTAGAAACTCTAACATAGATGGCCTTGATACGCTATATTGTTAATAATGCAGGACTTAAAACCCACATTACTCACACTACTCTGCTTAGATGTATTATATTCTGTTCCAGTCATTCTACCTGTACTAGATTTGAGGGCACAGATAGTAATCCTGAAAAATAACAAGATATAGTACAGTAATCATCCTTAATTTCCTATTAACTTAATCTAAAGCTCTGTAAAACCTACACTGTTTTACCATGACCGATCATAATCGACTCTGGTTTGTTAGATTGCTGTTTTGTATTGATAGATTTTATTCAAAGCTGTTATGATTGATAGTATCAAGTCTGAGAGTATAGGCAACTGCACTGAAGATGACAAGATCCACTAGAATATCCACTCTGGTTTGATCATTACCTGCCTTTGAAGTTTTATACTGTCTACAATGTTTTATTTTACTAATTTTGTTATTTACTGCTATACTCAATTATACTTCTATATTCAATTATGCCTAATGATATAGACATTCTATTGAAGATAATAAGAAACAACACAGTAATCATTGTAGACCACCTTGTACTGTGGTTTTATACGACTTTTTGGTTTTATGTTTTTATAGGTATTTATTTTGCTTTGTCTTGCTAAGTTTTGTTTTTCCCTCTAATAGAGAAAGGATAGAAATACATGCAGAGATTCATGCATGTATAGCTGTTTACATTAACACTGTTTGACTATCTACTTTGTATGCTTTAATTTTGTAACTTGAACAACTATTTCTAAGAGGACAATATGTAATTTATTAACTAGTGATTTCTTATTGTTCATCTTTTTTTTGAATTCTATATTATCTCTACCCTTTACATGCTTTTGTTTCTCTTTAAATGAATTAAAAAAATATTGTACATATTTATGAAAATTCAGTAAATATCTGTCCAAAGGGTAAATTATCTCCCCCTTTATTACTGTCACTTTTACTATTACTCTCTCTTTAGTCACTCTCACTTATCATCTCTGGACACCTACTCTGTAAATTTCATAGATGGGTTTAGTATTGCTTTTCCATTTGTAAGAAATTTGTCATTATTTCTGTCTGTCTGGGGGTCAGTACTTATGTGTAATGACTCAGAGGCATCAGCTTTTCAGAAAAAGTAGTTACACAGATTTCCGTCATGGTGAGCTAAAGGTAGCAGTGCTCACAGTGGTTTGACTGTGCTTACCAGAGACTTGGAACAAAACACCTAGACATGGGAAGGCACCTTGAAGAAGAAGCTCCACAGTCTATTAGAAGGGAAAATGTACAGGGCTATTTTCATTTTTATTTATCTTCACGATGTGATGGAACAAGTGAGCCAGAGAACATTGGAAGAAGGAAGGTTTACAATATTTGAAGTATTAAGATCCCCCAGCAGAGTCCCATTTTATTTCATTTACACATAGTTTTATAGGACACTATCTAATGCATGATGAGAAGTCATCTATGCTGAAATCACAGTCTCTGTTACAGACTGATGAGTGCTTTGCTCATGTGATAAATTAGATAGATGAAAAGGAACTAGGAGTCTGGAAGTAAGGGTAGATAAAGGAAGCACTAGTCTGAAAGGCTGATACTAAAGCCAGTGAGCTGCAAAGGTCAGGCAGGAGGGTCTCTAGCAGAAGCTCACCTTCTCTATGAAAGCCATCCACATGCACACTTAAAATACAAAAGCAAAACAAAGAAAACAAAAAACGCAGCCTGTTCTCTTCATTTGGTTTTTCAGTTTGGGCTCACTGTAAAATTGACCTTCAGTTCTTAAAGAATCAAATGAAAAAAGAAAGTACCCTCTAAGTGATGGCAGTAGTAATGGGTAGTAATGATATTTTAAAACAAATATGCCTGTTTTTTTTCTATTTGACTGTGAGTCAGCCTGAGGCTCTGAGCAGTTGAGGCACTTGCCTAAAGTCGGACAGCTTGGAAGCAGCAGAGACAGAATTTGAACCAACCAAGTCTCGTGGCAGAACCTATGCTTCTAACCACTTGAAAAAACTGCTTCCAAGGTTCAGTGAAAAATGGAATTAAGGACATGGGATTAATCAAGTGAGGCCATACAGAAAGTCCTCTGCCCCCAAAAACAAAACAGCTACCGGACAGTCTTTCCACCTTTATTCTATAGGCTTGTAACGTAAAGCAAGAGCTATACCCACACTTACATGTGGTTTCTGGGAAATATTTTTCCTTACATTTGAGTCTTTCAGATAATTCTTTGCTCCAAAAATGATTGAAACTTCTTATAAAATTGCTGTCACACTAACCAATGAAATTTAGCAACATCAGCATGGGCATCATGATTTAAATCCTGTAAAACATTTTAAAGGCTTGGTATTATAGAAGTCATATTTTCCCGATAGCATCAAAAACTTAAAATAAAATGTCTGTAGGGTAACATGGCCCTCATACCAAAGGTAAATGACTTGCTTCAAATGGATCTATGGATAGACAAGTTGGGAATAAAATTGGACAAGCCTGATTTTAGAAGGATAAAAAATTCCAAAATAAATTTCAAGAAGGCCACTGTTCTCTTTCACATCAAAAATAAATCAGTGGTATTAAAGCCAGTGGGCTTTTTCCACAATGATTTAGTTCCTGAATAATATAAATCTACTGAATTCATGCTTTCAGATCAATTGAAATTTCGCTCTAAATTCTTTAAGTCCTCTAACTAAAAGACACAAAATTTCTATTTTCTAAGTCTTCCATTTCCATTTGTAATTTGAAATATTTGTTACTGAATCCTGGACCTGTTCACAAATGTGAATGATGCTTCTCAAACATAACATTGATTCACACTGACCACAATTTCAGCCCAAATTGGTACTCGTTTCAGGAGCTGGCCTGCTGTTTCTTTGTCCCTTGGATTTATTGAGGTTAAAAACCATTTCTTAATCAGCTACTAATTGTCCATCATTTGTATGCAGTTGTAGAATTACAAACATTGTTTCTTTTCCAATAAATTTGGATTTTTTTGTTTATTTCACCCTGATTAGGACCCCTCTCCTCTATACTAATTCTGTAATAGTGAATAATGTCGTCCTGATTCACAAGAGTGGATAATGTTGTCCCTAAGTTCCATATATATATATATATATATATATATATATATATATGTATATGTGTGTGTGTATATATATATATATATATATATATATATATAATTTGTAATGTTTATCTTTGGCTGGTATCTAAAGGAGAAGCCAGAAACATGAAAGGAAGTGTTAAGCTTTGGGCAATTTCCTCCATTTCACTTTGAAACTGGTGATCATTTTAATTGCATGTTTAATTTCAATTTTTAGTTAGTAAATTTAGCCAGAAATAGGCTTTGAAATGCAGGTTTACCATTTTATATTTTAAAAATTAATTTTCAGAATAGATACATGAAGTCCTGAATTTGACTTCTGGTATTGAAAAAAAAAAAAAGAAAATTGAAAGTAGGGACTTAATCAGATATTTGTGCCATCTTGTACATAGGGACATTATTCATAATAACCAAAGAACAACCCAGGTGTCCATTGACAATTGAATGGATGCATAAAATGTGATATATTATGGAAATATATATACATATCTATATGCAATGGAATATTATTCATCCTTGAAAAGGAAAAAATCATACAACATGGGTTAGCCTTAAAGACATTATAGTAAGTGATATAAGCAAGTCATAACAGGTCAACTATATGATGATTCAACCTCATGAAGTACATAGAGCAGCTAAACTTACCAACTGCCAAGGCCAGAGAGGAGAAAGACTGAGGAGTTATTGGTTAACAAGTTTAGTTTCAGTTTGAGAAAATGAAACATTCTGGAGATAGATGATAGATGTAGTAGCACAATTAGAATGCACACAATGCCACAAACCTTAGAATTTAAAATGGGTAAAGCTGGGCTGGACATGGTGACACTTACCTGGAATCTGAGAACTCAGGAGGCAGAGGCAGGAGGATCACTGAGTTTGGGGCCAGCCTGGGCTACATAGTGAGACACTGTCTCAAAAAATAAACAAAGTAAAAATGGGGAAAATGACTTTTATTTTATGTATATTTTACCACAATAAAAACTTACTTTACTTATTAAAAAACAATCTCTGTTCTCTCACTCACTTAACCTCCAGTATGTGAGCTTCCGAGCTCTTGTATTTGTTTTGTGATGCCAGTAACACAATTTCAGTACTAGTAATGGACAACATGAGTTTTATACTTGCTTATTTTAAATATAAAATGCTTAGCATAATTTACATTATGAAAATTATGTCTAACAGTCAACACGGCGGCATTCACATTTTCACTCACTGGACTGTAGGCAGTCTACTGGAGACCGTCAAGCATCATGGCATTCCCTGCTTACTCAATTGTCAGACTTCCCAGCTGTTTCTCAGAACTTTTCAAGTACTTACTTTTATAGTATCAAGGGACTTATAACAACCAAAGCTCGTGTTGCTCACCTCAGTCATTGTCTGGGTGCACTGACACCCATTTGAAAGGCACTGACACTATTTTGTGAGACTGGCCTCATGACTGAGATCGCATATTGGCAATAATTAGGAAACTCACCTCAGGATATTACCAAAATGACCCACCCAAACCCAAGTCCATATGGTTTGAAATAGCTAATGAGTCAGTTAATGTGCTATGTCCAGGAGTAATGGGTACTCAATATGGATGGCGTGAAGGTATAATTTGCCAACAGTCTGACTGATTAAATTAAGTATCAAGTGGATATTTTGCAATTTAAGGAGGGTTCAAAGTATTCACAGTTTTTATAGGTGAGATGAAAGGAAAAACAATGATTGTTTAAAAGTCAGGGGGATTGGAACTTGAACAATTTCTTTCAATCTACTCTAGGATTAATTACTAATGCTATATGGAATCAGATGTAGACGTAAATTTCCATCTGTCACACTGTGGAGAAGGCAGGGAATGTGACTGGTCAAGTTTTGTACAAAAAAGAAAAGCTAAAAATTGTCAAAAATATAATCCTCTGATTTTAAGGTGAAGAAAAAAGAGGAAATTCTGTCACAAGCAATAATACTAAGACTAGATTCAGTATTAACAGATATCTACTACATGGAAGACAGAGATTTATTGGATAGTTGGTATATTTCTGGTTTCATGTTAGTATATAAATTCAAACTAGACAGTCAAAATGTTTTAACTAACATGTTGTTTGTATTATTTTAGAAAAGTAAATATTCCAAACATACTTATAAATTAAGAAAAATTCTAAAGTAGCATAGCAGTTATTCATAAAATTATGAAATTAGAAATTTCTCTATTAATTTTTAAATTTTGAATGTGAAGAGACTTAGGCCCAAAGAACTCTTACCAAAAAAAAAAAAGATAAAGTATTTCTAATTCACAGTTCCATAGTCAGTGGGTTCCCAGATCAATAATGGGAGCAGACTGTAAGCTTCCAAACGAGAAAAAAGCTCCACATCTTTATTTGCACTCATTCTAACTGGAATTTAGCATTCTCTGTAACTACATAACAAGCCACATAGTATTAGTATTATCTGAGACTTTTTTCCACCAAAGAAATCAAAGACGTTTTCCTATCAATAAAGCTGTTGTAGATCTCTGATGATACTTATGTTCATCACTACTACAAAAGCTGAGCTCTTATTAGGCTCACTGCCAGGTCTAACATCTCTTAGTACTTAAAAGCTCATTTCAATAGATTTTGTTTCCTTTACAATCCTATGGATTTATTTTATCTATCTAAAAAGCACAAGAAACTTATAGAGAATGAACCCAAGGCTCTCCTAGACTATTCAAATGGTTCCTGGCACAGAAAACATTAAGCTCTTTTGCTATAAGTGGTTTAATTAAGGTTCACATGTTTTACACCAGACACTGGAGTTCTTAATTGTAGGTATTTCAGAAGTACTGAGGAGATTTTAGTTTATTTTTAAAAATGCATGTACGTTTAAAAATGTTCCACTGTAGAAAAAGTTATACAGTAAATCTCTTACTGCCAATTCTGGTTGTCAGACACCCTCCCCCCAAATTTTTTTAAATCAAGGCTTTGCAGGTATTCATGTTGATATCATATATACCAATGCTTACACATTTATTTACATATATGTATATTTACGTGTTATTTTTCTACCTTTTTCAAAATATTTTACACAATTTTTCACATATTTTACACAATAATTAGTATGTCGCTTCTGTCATGTAACAATATATTTTGGCAAATATTCAATGTTAGCATATAGAAAAAAAGTCTGTCTTAAATTTTTAATGGCTAGGCAGTATTTGACTATATGCAGTGCCATATTTTATTTGACAAGATTTCTACTAATTGCCAATTAGTATTATCTTTTATATTTCAAAGAATGCCCTTAAGCAGTATTTTAATATTTTCTTCACACAGGCCCTCCACATGCTTGAATTTTTTTTTTTAAAGGTTTTATATTTAACAGAAAGGATTAAGCTCTGAAAAGTTCTTCAGTAGGGTTTCCGAGGGAGGAAGGGAGGGAGGCAAACGTCAGGAAGCAGTGAGCAGGAGAGAGGCACCTGGTGCCAGGCGGCTGAGAGGACAGAACCGGGCCGCAGGCCTCCCCTGCCAGCCAGACGCAGCCCCTGCGAGGTGCCCGTGCAGGACGGTCCAGGGCCCTGCTGTCCAGCAAGTGAGGCCTGCACTGCTGCAGCCCTGCCTTCCTGGAGCCCCGCAGGGCACAGGCTGGGTGGGCTCCGGCCAGTCCAGCTGGGCCTGCCCTCCCCCGAAGGGCCAGCGCCTGGGCCCCATGCATTCCTGCCCAGCCACACCGCTTCCTCCTGGGGCTGCTCATCTATCTCTGCGTCCGTCCGGGCGGTAGGCCTCCGCTTCCCTTCCTGGGTCTCGGGGCCAGCTCCACGCCCAGCGGGGCGGCACTGGCTTCAGCTTCCCAGGGGGCTGCAGCTGCCTCCGGATGCAGCCAGGATGGCTGGAGCGCCCAGAGCAGCTGCTGGTGCCGGCGGCTGTGGTGTGACCAGCAAGCTGGCCCCAGCTCCAGAAGCTCCTGCTCCTCCAGGACCGAGCTCTGCGCCCAGCTTCACCGACCGCACCTTCCCCGCGAACCTGAGGGAGTCCAGCGTCTCACCGGGTTCTGCTCCGCCGGGATCGCTGCACCGCGGGCGGCCTGTGCAGATTATTATATTACAGTCCCTTAGTTTTGTGGCTACCTTTGCTTATTTTAAACGTTTGTTTTTAACTCATCCTTAAGGTCTCGCATTTTGTGTTTACTGTGTTGTCATTCTTTTTGACTTTTATTAGTACATGTTTGCAGCATGTAACAATTACATTCACGGCAGAGAACTGGCATATGTACCTAGCACGTTTCAATCTTTCCGCTTCCCTCCACCCCCTTTTACTTTCCCAGCATCAGAGTCACTTTATATAAGACTTACAAAGTTCATTATCATAGATACAGACTAAAAACAAGACTAACAGATCAAAGAACGTATAAAACATAGAAGTTGTTTTCTTCTTCCAAAATTATGAATTTTTTTAAAACTCGAAAGTTTTATATTTTGGAAATACACAGTTTTCTGGCTGTTATTCTGTATTTTGTACAATATAGTCACTTCTCTATTTCTTGAAATACTATTTATTGATTCTTCAGGCTGAACAGTGGAGGAATTAGAACAGTTCTGGCAAATGGTTAGATGCCCTGGATCTCAAGAGTTCAGCTTTAGGAACGAAGTCACACAAATGGTGGTAGAAAGAGTTTTGCCCTAGAATAAATGACTACCCGGTCATGGCGGTGGTTTAACGGCCAGGGCAGCGGTCTAGACGGGCAGAAGGCCAAAGCGGAAACGCCGACCACTTCCGGCTTCTCCCTCAGCCCTAGGCAACGCCCCTTCCTGTTGGTGCGCTAGAGGGCTCCAATCAGCTCCTCACACATCACCAAGGCCCACCCTGAGCGCCAGCCCAATCAGAGAAAGCCAGGCTTCTCTAGCCATGGAGTTCTCTCCACGTCCCTGGAATAAAGGTTACTTTTTATTTTATATCTTTTTCTTATTGTGGAAAACCTAACAGTGTTGATGTGCTGCCTTCATTGAAAAATACTTGAAGAATCTACACTAGAACTTATTTAGTACTTGCTTCCACAAATGCTTTTTCAAAATATAAATACTTTTGAGGGCATTATAGGTACAAATTGGAAGGACTGTGGGGTGTAGCCTAGTGGTAGAGTATTTTTTAGCATGCACAAGACCTCTTGTTCAACCCACAGTACTAGAGAGACAAGGCAAAACGAAACAAAAGGAAGCTTGACTCCCCTACATGTTTACTCAAGGAATTATTTTGAGAATAGACTGGGCTACATAGGATGTTCAAGGCCATTCTGGCCACATAGAAAGGCCTGGTCTCAAACAAACGCGTACAAAAGCAATCATAAAAACAAAACAAAACAAAACAAAACAAAACAAAACAACTCCAATTTGAGAAAGACCTAGTCCTTGTCTGAACTGAGTTAATCTTAGCAGATAAGTTTTTTTTTTTTTTTAAAAAAGTCACTTAAACAGTCATTTTAAACATTGTATGAAAGTGCTGGTGGGCTTTGAAGCAGGAGAAGCATTCCAGGCAGACAACAAAATCTGCGGAGTGAAGGGAACTATCCTTTATACCTTCAGAACCGGAAGTGGTCAGATGTACCTGAGTCACAAAGAGGGGAGTTAAAATCAAAGTGTGGTTCTGAGCCAGATGGCAGCCCTCATAAAATAAATCAACCACGTGAAAGTTTAGAAATAATTTCTCAAGATAGATCACCATTTTCTATCTAGAAGACTTAGAGGAGTTGGATGTAGACTTAGGGTGCCCAAGAGACATACCAGATTTTATACGGAAGTATTACAACTTTAAAAAGGTATAATTTATTATGACAATATTACACTATATTTTATAACTAAAAAACTGCCTTTTGAAATGTAAATTTCAGGCACATAGTAATCTAGAAATTCTTTTCTACAAATGGAACTTGAATTATAAAAAGTGGGAATGTATACATGATTCATAAAATAGAAATCTTTTAGAATTAATAAGGTAAGATGAACCAAATAAATCATTTACTATTATTGAACAACTGGGCTTAATTTAATGATTTTAAAGCTTTTGCTTTTTAAAAGAATATCTTTTGATAGAAGTGAGATTATCTTCTCCATATTTGTTGCTTTTATCTATTATAACATATGTGCCATGAATATTTTCATATAATTATCAAGTAAAAGCATAAAAATTCATGTAATGTGGTTTATTTATTTGTTTAATAGGAATTTAAAAACAAGAGAGTGGCTTTGCTATCATTAGCAAGCAATAAGAAAACTGGCTTCTCTTTCAAGAAGACATTATATATTTAATCATATATTGCAGATCTACTAATGTCAGTGCATTGGGGAAGCCAGACTCTCCCACGAAAAGGGGGGAGCCTTCCATAACAAGATAGTACTGTGAGCACATGTGTTTAGTGCTTCCTAAGTCCCAAGAAATTGACTGAAAAGATTTGGTTTGGACTCCTTAAGGGTGCAGGATAACAGGAAAGGCCCTGAGGAAGCGCCCTTTAAGGAATGTCCTTGTAAAATCTAGTACAGGAGGTTCAGGCCAGGGGCCCAGCAATGAGGCTGTGACTTGGCACTTGTGATTTAAGAAAAAGAAAGGCTCACCTGATAAACAAGAGAACAGGACTGACCTCTTTGTAAAATCTGATCTCTGGACAGAAGTTGGGCTTTGTGAAGAGCTAATACAGTTGTCCCCTGAGGGGATTAAAAACAGATTTTTTTTTCAAGTAATAGGAGCACATTTTCAGAAATCTCCACTTCACTTTCTTCATGACAGTCTAGGAAATATGGTGCCAATAAAAATTGTATTTTGAATCAAAATGCTATTTTTAAATTAGAACACAGACTGTAAGTTAGAAGTTCTAGTAAGGGTGTGGTACATACCTGCAGAGCCAGCTACACGGGATGACTGCTAGAATCCAGGAGTTAAAGAGCAGGCAGGGCAATGTACTGAGATTCCCATTTCAAAATCAAAGCCACACTGAAAACAAAAATAAAAGGAAAGGGAAGGGGAGGGAAGGGAAGGGGAAGGAAGGGAAGGGAAACCAACAAAAAAGGCTCAGTGAGAATATGATGATAAAAATGCTATAAATAATAGTTAACATTTGTTATACTTATTTTATGCTATACAGGAACAGATTTTAACACTATAAAATGGGTACTATATTTGGGGGTGGTGGTGCACTTGTGAGGCTGAGGCAGGAGGATCCCTGTGAATTCAAGACCAACGTGAACTGAACTACACAGTGAGATCTTGTCTTTAAAAACCAAATCAAAAGAAGAAAGGATGGGTACTGTTGCACTCTCCACTTTACAGATGAAGAAACTGAGGCAACGTTTGAGCGACTTATCCTAGATAAAAGATTTGTAAATGACAGAGAAAGCACTATAGCTCAAGAACCCACATAATTAATTATAGAAAAAGAAAAGAGAATAGGCGGAGAACCATTTATCAAGGAAAACATAGGAGGAAATTTACCTGCACAAATAAATATGTTCATTTAATTTTTAAAACGCTGAGCAGCTTGTGGGGAAAAAGGAATCTTTTTCCATTGTTGGTGGGAGTGTAGGCTGTTACAGCCACTGTGGAAATCTGTGCAGATTAGAGGTCCCATTTGACCCAGCTATTCCCTTTCCCTGGGTATCTTAACAGAAGAATTAAAAACATTATACCGCAGCAATATACGCACACCCATGTTTATAGCGGCACATTTCTGTAATAGCTAAATCTTGGAAACAACCCAAATGCGCATCAAGTGGAGGAATGGGTAAAAAGGGTGTGTTTTTTTAAATATCCGATGCAGTACTACTCATCAATAAAAAAAGATAAACGTGAGACATAGGTAAATGGATTCAACTGGAGACCATACTCACACGTGAAATAGATCAGATTCACGTGTAAACATTGTTTTCCTGGCATGAGAAGCTGAAAGAGTAAATAAGGACAAAAACGTACAATAGATATTGTGAAATGGGAAGAAACTGTTCAAAAGGAAAAAGGAACTAGGTGGAGGAAAGGGAAAAGAAAGGGAAAGAAAAAAATACAAGTTAGTTATACTACTTGTTCATTGAAAAGAAAGGTTTGTGCTAATACAGCTGGGAGAATTTTTTTTTCTGCCCATATCTTTACTCTGAGTAACTACTTTGACGATAACACTATGAAATGCATCAACTATTATTATTCTCCTATTATTTTGTTAAGAAATTTTGCTTTATTTTTCCTTAAAAAAAAAAAAAGCTGAGCATAAGGGGGGAAAAAAAGCAGCACCCAGAAGTTATCTCTCTAAAAACTGAAAGCCTAAAGATGGGGAAACAAAGTTTCAAATGTAAAATGTAAAAGATTACAGTTCCCACACTGTGCCTGGACTCACAAAATATACCACTAAAAGGATATTCATCAGATGGGAAATTGGTTTTAATAAAATAACTGCAAGTGTTGAACAATAAAACCTGCTTAAATAAAATTTGGTTTATATGCATAAATGTATATGATAATATGATTTAAATACTTAGTGCAAAGGTCAAAAAAAGAATTCCTAAAAGGGAAAATAACGATATTTCATGCTTATTGAATGGTAACTAAGTGCCAGGTGCTTTTCATGCACCATTTAATATAAAATAATAATGAATTAGGTATTTATAGTCTCAATTTTAAAAGTAAAGACAATAGGCTTAATATGTCTGTATAATTTGGCTATGTGACCTAGACAATGGTAAAGCCTGGATTGAGAGCAGCACTTGTTTGATTCTAGAAAAAAAATATATTACCTCACTTATTATTAGCTAGCTGAATTTTAAAAATTGAGTTATTTCAAACACACACACACACACACACCTGTACCTGAGGTTGGAAAACGATGGCATACAAATCTTTTTATCACCTGAGAGGATTTAATAGTTTCCTGTTGCATTCTTGATGTTGGCATATAAATAGAAGAAAATCATTTTAAAAACTTGGCGATAGTCACTATCAGAATAAAAACGAATGTATAACGTCTGTTTTAGTGTCCTACTGTGGTACCATATGAAATTACTGTGAATATTTTAATCAGTTTGTACTGAGCAAAGTACCCTATTGTCACACCTCACAGAGGTTTCCGCCCCTGTCACTGTTACTCTCCCTCAGTCCTGCATGCTTACTTGATGGAGCTGAGTTTCTATCCCACTCCACTCTCACTTATCTGTGAGGACAGGGTGCCCGTTGGCAAGAGGTTCCTTACTAGGTGAGCCAGATGAAACTGGTTGGATGTGAGGTGTCTGCCGCAGAGACCACTGGACAATTTCTATCTTCATTATAATCCCATCTGCTTGTTAAATGATAGGCCCAGTGACAGTTGTTGGTTGCCATGATGACAATCAGAAAGAACCACAAAAGATGCAAAAAATAGGTGGTGACTGAGTTGCCAGAAAATCTCTGACCATTCTCAGAGAAGACACAGACTCCTTCCTTAGTATTAGTCCATATGTTGCTCTGAGTTCTAAATAATGAGAGTAATACTGGCTGAATGGCTTTAAATCATCTAAAGCTTCCCAAAGCCCAACCAAGGGAGAAGTTGATTTGCAAATTTATCTCCTACGTTTTTTTGGGGGTGAAGTCTCACTATGTAGTTCAGGCTCGACTTGAACACAAAATTAGTCTGGCCTCGAACTTGCACTGATTCTTCTGCCTCAATGGCCTGAATGCTGGAGCCAGCCTATCTCCCACTTCTACTCCTGACCCAGGATAAAAATTTCCTTCATGGCTCAGTTAGTGCTCAGTCTCGTTACTGATTCCACAGTACCGAGCGGGACTAAAGATGTGGTTTGGGGCCCAAGTTATGTACATGTTTTTAAAATACAGCAGGGAAGGCAGGCACAGTGGCACACACCTGGAGTTCCATCTCGCAGGATAAGGCAGGAGGATCACCAAGTGAAGCCAGATCGGAGTACCAAGGGAAACCTGTCTCAAGAAATACTGTATGAAAGAAATGGCATATTTAAAATTTTAGATAATTTTAATTTAGACAATTATGTACTTAAAATTAAGCTCTTTTCAAGGTTAAAATAGAGCATTTGACTTCTTTCTTTCATATTGTATAATATATGAGCAAACCACAACCTGTTAATGTACTCTTACAGCTGAGTAATTTGTCATTGGTTCATTATGCATTTTTGATAGCCTTAGTTAATGTGTAAATGACAGACACAAATAATTGTGGATGAAACTTCTGTAAGTACCTTCTGTGCATGTAAACAGGTCATCTATTAGTGAAGATCACACTTCAGTTAAACTATTTGGAGTTCTTTTTATACCTGTCCATTTGTACTTCATCATTAAAATATTTTGGTATTTAATGAACAAAGACTTCAGTGGATGTTTTTTCTTTCTTTCCTATTTGTGGTTTAGCTTTATTCACCTAGCACTGGAAATAAAATAATTTTTTAAGAACAATAGAAAATAGAATACATCTAAAATTTAAATTTTGCTCTTTTCAAAAAATTATTCTCCTCTGTAAGGCTACTTCTTCCAAGTTCTGACTTTAAATAATTTAAATTTTCTAGTTTTGTCATGCCTAATATAGTTTTTTACATGTCAAAAGTACAGTGTAAGCTGGGTATAGTGGTGCACACTTGTAATTCTACCACTCAGGAGGCTGAAACAGTAGGATTGTTAGTTTGAGGCCAGTCTCAAAAACAAATAGAAAAAACACCAAACTACAATGGAATATTTAAATGTTACATGGCTGGGCATTTAATGATAACCAAATATTTAGTATTATTAAGATTTGCAAAATGTCTTTAGACAGCAAATAAGATTTTCCTATAAAAATATCTTTTATCTTAATTCTTGGTTCCTGACACAGCTTCTAAAACCTTGAGAATTCCCATAGTGACTGAAGTTTTCATTGGTTGTTCATTGGGACTTCCTAGTGACCATACTTATATTTATGCTAATAAGTTGATTCTCCGTAAGGCTACATAAACAGTTTCAAGGAAGAGGTTGCCATTGCTGTGATTTAACTGTGAAACTTTCAGCTTTCTCTCCCTTTCTAAACTCTGGAGAGGGGAAGGAGGCTGGAAAGTCAGCTCAGTCATCAGTGGTCAGTGATGTATTTAATCAAGCAAACCTAAGGAAGAAAACCTTTCAGGAACTTTCGATCCATGAGGTTCAGGAAGTTTGAAGTCCTTACATTGAGCATCTCTTCCTGGCTCAGATGCAGAACCCTTGGCCTACTGGCACATATCCTTTATCTCACTGGCACTTGCTGGCACAGTCTTTCTAGCTTCCACTGCTGGCTTTAGGGCCTTCCCAGTGCAGATCCATGAAATAGAATTCCATGAGTCATTGTTGTGGTCTCTCCAGTTGAACTCATGGATGGCATTGTCATGGGCTCAGGACCTCCAGCTGGACTTGTGGATGACATTGTCATGGTTCTAGGTCTCTGCAGATTATTGCCCTGGGATCCGGGTCTTTGGCTGGATTTTCTAGGTGTTTAGTGTGTGAACAGATTTCCTGCACTTTCTTTGTATTTGACCCCTTGGGTGACCATAATAATTAATACTATAAATTATATGTGCTGTATGTAATCGTTTTCCTTGCAATCCCTGACTACAACACTAGTATCATATACCCATGATGCAGCCACCTCAAAAAAGCCTTACTCATGAGCAGATGAGGCTATATTCAAGCCATCAAAATAAGCATAGCTCTTTACTGAGTTGAGTTATTTGGGTGAATAATCTTAAAGGGGTACAGACAGTGGAAACTTCTAATTTTTAATAAATTGAAACAAAAATGTGGGTACCATGCCTCCTCTTCTGGACTGGCATTTGAAAAGGCAGTTATCTGATTTTGTAGAACCTTAAACCTGTAGATTCTGGTACTACAGATAGTGTCAGAAAACAGCTGAATGCTTGTTATGAGAATCAGAGAATTACTGAAGAATGACATACCTAGATATTGTTCTCTACAATGTAAGTGATAATTTCTAAGATAATAACATTTGGCTAATGGCAAATGGCACTTTAAATCTGTGGCATAACAATGAGAATGTCTTGATTTTCACCATTCCAATTACATTTTATTGAACTGGTTTTGATTACCCTGTATAATAACAAGTTTTGAAAATTAAATGTCAGGAGAGTAAGTGTCATGAATGTATCCCTAACTACCTTAACAACTTAAGTGCTCTTATTAGGAAAGAAAAAACTCATCATGAGGAAAAACACACCAGACACAACTTGTGTGTTTCTTTTCCTGATTTGGGAGGATTTGTTAGAGGAATGGCACAGAGCCATTGTTTGCACATAATAGAAATTCTGGTTCAAGCATCTCCTCAGCTAGCAACTTTAGGTAGAAACCTTTTTGATTAGCAGATAAAATAATTATAAATGGAAGCAGAATTTTAGAACTGAAAAGAAATGGTAGAAACTCAAAAAAGGAATGCTATTAGTATTATTAACTACGATCAGTTTCATTGGATGATACCTGTAGTTTCGGACCTGTTGACCAATCAAGTTCTCCATCCCTGTCTTGCTAATATTGTTAGTTTTGCCCTTGCCCTAAGGTATCCATTATGTGAAGGAAAGTTGCTCTTCTTATTGCAAATTCAGTGACTTCAATTGTCTTCTTTGACATAACCAAGAAAAGATGCCCTCATCTGTTAAATATACATATATTTCTTTTTAAAAATTGATATGCATTGGAGAAAGTTCTAATGACTGACTGTAACAACAATACACCTAAGCTCCAAAGTACAGTAGTTACTTACCCTGATGTTGGTCCCAGTGAAATGCCTCTAAAAACACAAAGATATGTAGAATCACAATTGTATGAAAAGATAGGTTATTATTGTGGTTAATGTTTAGTTGAGGTTTTATTCTAGCTCAGACATCTTTTTTGTTTATTTTTTATTTTTGAGTCAGGGTATGGGTATCTGCTCTGCCCAAGTGAACTTACCACTTCAGTCCTCCAAATGGTTTTACATAATCATCCAGAAGAAAGTTCCTGTCCTTCTAGAGATATCACTGCAGCTGGGGTGGAGTTGGCAATAGACAATAAGCAATTAGCATCATTTTTAGAAGGTAATGGGTGGGATGTTTAGCATTGCCAAACTGAAAGAACAGGATAATATGAAAGCAGCCCTGGGCCTCTGAATCTCCTGCAGGCATATGGGAGAGTCTCTGCATAATTATTTTCTATCCCTGTATCAGAAAAGAAGGCCTGTGTTCCAACCAGAAAGAATGCAATTATTTCCCAAAAGGGGGCAAGGAAAGTTGGCCAACAGACTGCGTTGCCATTACTCACCCAGAGGCTGTCTTAGTCACTTTCTTTGTTGCTAGGACAAAATCCTCAACACCCACGACTTCAAAGCTCACAGTCTTGAAGTTTCAGTCCATGTTTTTCAGGTTTAAACAGGGAAACTGCGTGATGAAAGGGTTTGGGAGGACAGTGGCTCATGTCATGATGGTCAGAAAGCAGAGAGAGAAGAGGGGGCCCGGGAGGGAGAGACGCTCTTTCAGGTCATGCCCTCAGTGATTCCTACCCTTCCTACCAGACCACCCACTCCCCGCAGCAAGCCAGCTCTCCCACTCTCTGAGTCACTCACTGTTGAAAGCCCCACCTGTAAGCAGGTGAAACCTTTGGGGGACATTGTAGATCCAAACCTTAACAGAGGCTGAAGTAACAAAATGTGAACTAGCCAAGGGTGAAAAGGGACTTTGGCAAATAAGAAGAGAAACGGGAAAAACTGAGGGAGTTGCTACTCTATAGAGGTTTTTATTTTCACTTAGCATCATTATTTAACAAATAGCTTCAAACATACATTCATAAAATCTCACACTCCTTTGCCACACAGTAGAGGTGTGCTAGAGTACGGTCGTGGCAAATTAAAGTTACCCAAGATCATGCCTTTTCTACATGACGGGAGTTGGGATTTGAACACAGTCGGTCCGATCTGAGACTAAATTCTTCAGCTTACTACACTAAACTTCCAGCTCCGCTAGGCCTGACTCGTGGAGATACGTGAAACGATCCTGTGCCTACTAAGGTTCCAGCTCCTACTAAGCTTTTACTAGGTACCACAAATGGTGGGTGCTCTGTAACTATCTATGGGGCTCCAGTCTAAGATATGAAAGGAGAATTTTGGCAGCATTCTTGTGGCTATAGATACTATTTGGAATACATGTTAGCACTGTTAATTTACAGTCTGCAGGACTGGGTAGTGTATATTGCTCTTCATTAAAAACTGAGCAATCAAGAACAAAATTAACATAAATAATTGAAAATATTCTTTCACATAGGAAAAACATGGACTGAAAACAGTAGAAAAGACATATCTAAACAGTACTGTCTAAGTTGTTTTTCTTGCTGTTGAGGCAAAATATCCAACACCACAAGGATGAAAGGTTTATTTTAGCTCAGATGTACAGGTTTCAGTCCATAGTTGGCTAGCTCAAAGGCAGAGAGGCATCACAGAGGAGAAACAGCGCATAACAAGTCAGGGCAGGGCAGGGCAGGGGAGGGCAGGGCAGGCAGGAGGCAGCAAATAACAAGCCTGCCTCTCCCTTTTATCCCTTCCAGGCTACCTGGCTTTTAGGTGGCAAAAAAGCCACACCCAGGGTGAGCCTTCCAGTAACCCACACCCAGAACTATGCTGAACCGGTCACTGGACTAATTTAGTAATGATGCTGTTAGTCCCAGCATGTGATCCAGCCAAGAGGGAACAGTCCTACCTATGACCACATGAGACTTTGTGGGGTCATTTCAATACAAGTCATAACAAGTACTTTAAAAAACAAAAAAATTAGCAACCATCTAATTGTACTCTTCATAAAATTTCAATGAACTATAAAATCTTTCAATAAACTATGCCACAGAAATAGGAGTAATGTTAGAACTGACACGGCAGAAAATCAAATTAGTGAAATTAAATATAAAAATTCATAGTAATGAAATTATGAACACCATACTTTTTAGATCTATTAATTATATTATTTTAAAATTACAGATAAGTAACGTCAACCTTTACTAATATTTGCTAATTATACCAGTAGATTCCCTTTGTTTATTTATCATATGGTCTTGGATGATGTTCAATACAAATAGTACACAGAGAAAAGAGCAGGCTTTGTGGTATAGCCTGAGATTGGCACTAACCTTTTCATTTATTTATTTTTGTATGCATATAGCAATAAATGTATATCCCTACAAAATATATTATATGTCAAGTGAAATCAATTCATAGGATGCATTTTCCTAAATCACAGAATATATTTTTTTCAGTACATAAGAAGTGACTCTGAAAATCTTTCATACTGGTTATCTCATGACAAAATATAGTACTTAATATAGCTTTTGGACTTGAATGTGGGCTACAGATTTTCTTGTATAAAGAAACAAATATTCTAGGCTTTCCATAAAGATATATGTGCTGTCTTTTCTGCCAGAAAGGACACCATTGAGTAATTCAATAAAATTATGAACAAGAAAGGAAAGAAGATAGGCACCTGATATATGTTTCCAGATGTTTTGGAAAAATTCAATTGCTCTATGGTCATATACATCTGAACCTATAAGAAAGATTGTAATTTATCCAACAAGGGGATGGGGACTGTTCAAAGGAGAATGGCCACAAAATATTGTCACGGTAAAACTGAGTCTAGCATGTGGTTGGCATTATTGTTAATAAACAAATTAAGGGTGAAGTTCTTGCTAAAATTAGTGTGCATATTGATCACATTAAACACTTGAACAGAGAAATTGCATTTTCAGATATATGAAGGAAAATGAAAAAAAAAGAAAAAAAGGAAAAAAAAGAAGACAAAGAGAAGGCCACCAGGGTTCAACTGAAGAACCAGTTCACGGAGCCTGGAGACACGTAATTGGTAAGAACCAACGGTAAGCTTCTGGACCCTATTTCTTATGAATTCATAATGTCATAGCTGTGCATACATGAATACAAGCATGCATATATATTACTGGGCTGTAAAAACAAAATGAAAAGACAAATGGTTATTTGTGGATGTCAAGTTAGTATGTTTTCTAGAGAAAGACACATAAAAGCACCAAATGACATAGTTTGCATGTTTTAAAATTTGGAAACCAAAAAAAATTTGTAGCAAAATATTCTAACTTGTTTAAATTTTTTTCCATATGAGAAGTTTCAGTGAATTTTGAAACTACTTGTGAAAGCCATAAAATTTTACCACATTCTACTCACCTTCCAAGAAAAATAAGCTGACAAGGAAAGTAATAAAGTACTACCTAAATTTTGACAAAATACTGCCTAAATAGTTAACGAAAGTCTGAAAGTGTGTATCCCAATTTAATAAACACAACTAATCCAGCACTTCTTCCCCTTCAATTGGCATATCTTTGGGTATAATTCATTTTAGTTATATTTGCCAATACCAGCTAATACCCAAACCTAGAATCAGATATAAAGGCATTGCATCAGAAAGCATTATACCAAGATTTCCAAAATCAGTAAGGCATATTTAATGAAATGGCTATATTAAAAATAATTTTTATTACTGTTAAGTTTTATAAATATTATTTTAGAGAGAGCATAAAAGCCTTTTTCTTACTATATAAAACAAAGTATTATTTTAAAATATTTATTACATCATTATCTTGTGCCATCGAATTTTTATTTTTGTATATGTTTTATGATGTAGTACATATATAGATTTTATTAAATAAATAAATGAGGATTTATTGTGGTGTGGAAGAAGCCAACTGTGACTTATTACTTACCTACTCAGGGAAATTGACCACCTTAGCCATACCTCCTCGTAAATCATGCTGATGATATTTATTAGGGGAGAGATACTGGAGAATGCTTATCTAAAAAGTGCATTTTAGCAGGCTGTACATGGTCTGTTTAGATTGCCTACTGTAAATCAACCTATAATTTTTAGATTTATGGGGCATGGTTTGCTGGGAACAGGACATAGTAACATAGACATATTCTATTTATGTAATTGAGTATAAAGCTAGGGAACCATGAAACTAAAAGGGCTTCTTTGAGAGAGAAGTTTCCACAGCCATTGTACAGTGTTCTTTACTATTTCAACTCAGAATATTCTAATGTATGAGAAAGGGATATTTTTGAAAGCTATACCTAAAGGATTTGGACTTTTCTAGTAAGAATTACTACATCTGTAATTGCTTGCATTCATTGAATTGTTAGTAAACATTTGTGTTACAGCCAGATTAATATCATGGTTAGCTCAAATCCACTTTGCCAGTTCAAATCTCAGGATAATCTGTACATTCAAAGCATTTTACTGATGGAGTACAGTAAAAGAAGTGTGTGAAACATGCTATAGAGGATAACAAAAGGGACATACAGTTGACACTATAAATATTTAGGGGAACAGACTGAGAAAATTAAAGAAGGATATGATTTCCAATTAATGGAAATATCAGCAAATATAAACAGGGAAGTACATGTAACGAGTGACAAATTCTTGAAGTTTGCATAAAGTGCAGACAGAGGATAATTAACAGTGAATATTGTAAATTATGTAACATGACAGAGATAAAAATTGTGCAAGAATAAAATGAAAATAGAGTGGGTGAAGCAGACTGGAAGTGCCAAGTGAAAAGTCTTATTGAAGTTTTGTACAGAATGGTCAGAGGAGACCTTTGTGAAAGCTTGAGCAATATAAAAGTGTCAACTCTAGAAAAAAAAGAAATGGTGAAAGTGAAAAAAAGCAAGCCAAGAGGTTATGAAGGATTCTCAAACACAGTTCTCTCATAGTAGCTGTAACACACACATACACACACACATGCACATGTGGGTGTGCACATGTGCACACACACCTCTGCCACTAATGGCCCCACTACCTTACACAAAAATTACTCATGTGAGGACATCATCTCAACAGCTGTCAATTTTTCATTTTTGGACTGATATTGACACTAGCTATGTGACAGCTAAATTTTTGCTTTAGTTCATTTTATGTAGTAGCCCTCTTCTCATTCCATTTTTAAAAATTTCACTGGTACTTCCTTGAATACGTTTATAGTTTACTATGTCATGCATATTCCCATTGTAACGCTCTGCTATTCTCATATCACTGTTTAAATATCACTATTTTTTGAAGAACTTCTCTCCGATTGTTAATTTTATCTAGCTGTCCCCCCAAAGCTTCATTCCCTAATAGGTGGGGCTTTTTGGAGCTAGCTGGATCCAAGGCATGGGATGCTGGGATTAGGGTTTGTGGTGCTAAATTACTCTACTGCTTGGAATCAGCACAGTTCTGGAAGTGAACAGGAAGACTCGCCCTGAGTGTGGGTGGCACCACCCAAAAGGCCTGTAGCCTGTGTGAGAGATAAAAGGAGAAAGGGGGCTTGCTGCTATTGCTGCTGCTGCTGATTTCTGCCTTCTGCCTGCCACACCATGGATTATTTCTCTGCCTCCCTGCCTGGAACAAGCCGGGCTGAAACCTCTACTAACTGTGAACCAAATAAACCTTTCCTCCTTTAACTTTGGGTGTTGGATATTTTTTCTTAGCTATGAGGAAAGTAACCAAGACAACCAGTTAATGAAAATTTGTTTCCAGTGTTTCACTGTTATATATGAAGCTGCTAATAAAAACTTACCTACCAAATTCTTGTATGGCTACATTTCTCTTAAGTAAATATTTAAGAAGGTGAATTCTGCATCATATGTTATGGTATAAAGTATAAGAGACATATTCAATTTAAAGAATAATGATCAAACTATAATTCCACATACTTCAGTTTAAGGAGTTGAATATTAACAGAACTTTGAAGGCCTATGTTGTGCTTTGCTGATATCCCCTGTTGCAGTGACTATAAATCTTCCAAAACTCAAGTGTTGCCAGTGTGATAGTGTTAAGGGTGGGAACTGTAAAAGGTGATTAGGCTGAGCAGGCTCCTTCCTCATGGATGGGATGATGGATAAAAGAGCTTGACAGAGATCATATAAAAATGTGTACTTTTGTCTGTCCTCTGCCATGTTAGGTACAGTGTTCCTCTTTTCATGAGAATACAGTTTCAGCAGTGCCACCTCCAAAACAGAAAGCAGCCTTCACTAGACAAGCAATCTGCAGCACTGTGATTTTGAACTTTACGGTTTTCAGATGCGAGGGAAAGAAAGTTTCTGTTCTTTATGCTTTACCTAATCTCAGGTAGTTTGATATAGCATCATGAAGAGAGTGATACATCCCTTCCCCCTTTATCAGAGATTACCTTTCTGCTTAACTATATGTTATTTCCTTGCTTTCCAGTATTATATATGGTTTACACTTCCATTTATTCATTTCTGCTCTTTACTGTTTGATTTTTTCTATTTTTTTGTGAAAAGATGTAATGCTGCGTCTTTTTCTTTAATAACTACATGGGTTGATTGCTTAGATTATGGGTTTCCTTCCTTTGCTATTATATACCTTAAAAGTTTACATGTTATGTTTACACCAATTGAAAATATATTCAATTTTTATTAAGTTTTGACCCATGTGTTTGATTTTTTTTTAGTGTAATTGCTCTTTAAACATATTCAAAATGAATTTTTAGTTCTCTTTTGTAATTAAATTCTAGTTTCACCATAATTGGAAAATATACTCTTTTTTAATTCTAGTTGTTTGAAATTTGTTTCATTTAAAAACTGTTTAATGTTAATTTGAAGGTTTATTCAGAATGCTACTGCCATGACTTATATCAGTGGCCCCCAAACCCCATGAATTATGGACAGGACCAAATCTAACATTTGTGATTGGTTCATTGTCTAGTGCTTGGACTGGGGATGTGAGCACTACACCCGCCCAGGGGTGGAGCCAGGATGTGATGTAATGGCAGGAAGAGGCGTGTCTCTCTCTCTTGCCGGTTTCCGCCTTTCTGTTTGCAGCCACCATGAACTGCACCCCCGCCCTGCCACCCTGCCTTGGAGCCAACTGAGTACTGACTGAAACCTCCAGAACCGTAAGAAATAAACCTTCCCTTCCTTCATTTTGGGTGTCGGGTATTTTGTCTCAGTGACAAGTAAAAAGTAACTAAGATAACTACACAGAAATGTGTTACTTATATTTTAAAAATTGCCCCCATTTTTATTTTTTCTTCCCGTTCTGTCATTTACAAAATTGGTATTGTTAAAAGTAATCACTGGCAATGGATTTGTCTGTTTTGTTTTGCGGTTTGAGTATACTGTTTTATGAGATACAAAGTTATATTAGGTGCATACTAATTTAGAAATATATTCTACTGAAATGTTATCAAAAGAAGTTGTCTCTATCTCTAGTGATAAACATAATTTCCTGACAAAATAGTTTTTGTATCTAAATTTCTATAGACTGACTTGGCTAATCACTGTCATATGGGGTAGAACACTGTATTTTGAATGATACCTAATTAATATTTTCTAGATGATAATTAAAATTTCAGTCATTTCATTCACTGTATAAATGTCTTCATCTGAACATTTATGCATTATTATTATTATTATTTTTGTCTTTCAAGTGATCAACTAACATCTCTAGAATTAGAATAATGCTCAGGTAGCTGGACTTTAAGTTGATGCATTTACTGAGTGCTATGAATTTGACAGGATCTTATGAAACAAAGTGTAACAATCTTACACCAGAATGCAAAGCACTAGTGTGTCTCCACAATGCTGGAACAGCTTCAAATTTTTGATATTTAACCAAACATGTCTTTAGTGCCTGATTAAACAACCAAAAAAATACATTTATGTAGAAAATTTTACATATACTTTTAAAAACTTAACCTAATATAATTACATACATAAGTTAGGAAATCTATATTCTTTACTTCAAATAGTTTACTTTGGCAGAGGAGAAAATGAAAGAAAACCAATTATTATTAAGAAATATTAAAGAAATAGAATGCTTCCTTTTATGAACAGAGTATAAATCAGATGACACATAGAATATCAAGTTCAAGTTCAATTTTCATTTCAAATGTTACTTTCCATATTAGAATAACTCCCAGATTTGTTTCATTGATTAAAACCATTACAATTCTGTGTAATGTAATCATTACAATGATTTTAAAGATAAGAAAATAGTCACCATTGTAATAAAAAGCTTTTGAACTGTACAAGTGCTGTGCATCTGGGATCCCAAGCCCTCTGAGAAGATGGCAGCAAGATTTCAAATTTAAGCACAACTCAAGTTACTTAGTGATTTAGTGAGAATGTACCTCAAAACAATAAATAAATAAATAAGACTGGGGATGTAACTCAGTTTGAAAATTATGTGCTCAATTTCCAGTATCACAAAAAGAAAAAGGAATAAACTCAAACCAAATTAAACCAATCTAACAACTACAGTACAAACTCTTGGTAAGGATTCACTTATAAATATTGAAATAAATAGATTGATTCATTTTTCCCTAAAATCACTCAGTAATACACTGTTTTCTTTTTAAAAATATTTTATTTAGACGGGGAAAAAGCAAAACAGCAAGAAGAGTAGAAATAATACAGAATTTCAAAAAAAAAAGTAGTAACAGTAAGAAATGACTAGTCAAAAAAATAACAGTAAGAAAGCACTAGTTGATAAATTACATATTGTTACCTTAGAAGTAGTTGTTCAAGTTACAAAATCAAAGCATAAAAAATGGAAGTAATATACTTTTTTAAAAATCACAGAAATCATAAAAATATCACATCTTTAGATAATACAAGTGACTTACATCTTCTATGGCTTCAAGTACTAGTTTTGTTTTTGGAAATGAAACAAGTTTATAGCTGTATAGTTGTGTTAGGAGACAGCAAATGTGTGTGTGTGTGTGTGTGTACATGTATGTGTAACAGAAAAAGAGAAGTTGGGACAGATGAGAAGAAGAAAGGAGCCCTACTCTGTTAAATGTAGGATTCTAAGTATCAAAAACTATTAGTCTTTGATAAAGTAAGTTGGGCATGCATTTTCTCATGTGTGCAAGATGACAGTCTGGAATTAGACTATTTGTCTTAACTACTATAAAGATAAGTAACGCTGAGAATCCCATTTACAAGACAGTTTTAGTAAAGATATCTAACTGGTTAGGAAAAATACCTTATGTAACAAAATTCTGTGTAGGAGTAGAATTACAGCTGAAATTATAAGCCACAAGACACTGTGATTTTTGGTGAGAAGAAAGTTGCTGAAACAATTGATTTTTGACATTGTGATACACTGATTTAGACTCGAGTTTTGAGAAAAATATAATATATATGGTTAAATTTGAATTTCAGATAAAAATAATTCTCTGATATAAATAATTGCTATCATTGATTGGGACATACTTATACTTAAAATTTAGATTTCTAAAATAGTTCAGAGACGCACAAATGATGATTTCATCTTGAAGTTGTGTACTACATTTGGATGATTTAGGGAGCACGAATCTAAACAAAAGTATAATAATTGGAAATTTCTTCTTTTTTTTTTTTTACAATGAAGTGCATAAAAAAGTAATTTGGTTTATCCTGTGATTTAAAAAATTATCTTGGGCTTATTTTTATTCAGTATGCTTTAAGATTTTATCTGTTTAGTATAAGAAGTGCTTCATTACTTTGGAAATTATTCCACTCATTAAAATGTTACATTGTGTAGGGAGGAAACTTTCATAAATAGAAAAACAGAGAATTCAATATTTGACAACCTTGATTATCTGCTGTGCATATTTATCTTATTCCAGCCTAGATAATTTTGGAGGTCTTTTCCTATGAAGAGTCATCACGAAGCAAATACAAGTCCAGCTTCCGAATCTCTATTCGTGCTATTACTATCTAATGAATTCTGTTGTACAGCAGGTGTCAAATCATATCTGTTGTTTTGCAACTGAGTATGAATTCAAGATGTATTGCCATTGCAAATGAATCTAATATGAAACTAATGAGCAACTGTTTTGTCATTATTGAGGCAACCACTGAGATGCTAATAAACTCTCATTTTTGTTCTTTAGAAAAATCAGTGACCAGGATTTATAGCACGGCCTTAATGTTCCCACAGCCTGAGGCGAAAATAAATAAATAAATCGTGAAGCGCTAAACTGAAAATAATTTAGTCGTTTTATATGATGACCCTTTCACTTACTGAAATGATCCTGATGTAATACCTTGTAAGAATTTCAATAGCTGAAGGAAAGATGAAGAATGTGTGCCTGTTAAATGAATATAAAATTAGGAAGATTGGCACTTTGCCTAATTCTCCTATGTAAATATAATTCTAGAGCTTCCCATTTGTAAGTCCTTTCATAGTATAATGAAACCTTGTCTTATAGTATAATGAAAACTTTTTTAGAAATAACTTTGAGAGACCTTTGTAATTAATTTTATTTGTTCTTATGAGTGGCCTAAATTGATTAATAACAAATAACACTTATCACACAGTACTGCGGCCATATTTTGTCTCTTCCTTCTCTACAGTAGTGTAAAAGCAGGAAACTCAATAAATATTTATAGAATAATGATGAGTGAATAATTAAACATGAAAAAAAACTAGTGCATTAAATTTGTTTTTGTGAGTTGAAATAATTTTTTTTTTTTTTTTTTTTTGCGGTACTGGGGATCGAACTTGCGCTTGCCAGGCAGGTGCTTATGCCACTGAGTTAAATCCTCAGCCCCAAAATAATGTGGTTTAAAACAGTTGTTCATACACATTCATTTAAAAAGTTATAAGATCTTTTAAGAACTTTGAACATTTTATGCTTCTGGGTGAAGTGGCACAGAGTACATGACTAATGTGACCTGTAAAGTAATAAGCTTATAATGACTTTAAATAGGAAGATTATAGTAACTCTGAAAACTAATTTTGTTATTCTTACAGATGTTTCCTACAATTTGCGGTTTTTACACACAATACAAAAGTTGATCAGCACCTTAAAGAACTTGCAAAGGGCTGAGAGTTTTGTTCAGTAGAAAAGCACTTACACAGCAAGTCTGAGGCTGGATTCCGTCCCAACACCACAGAAAATAACTTTTATTTATTTTAATTTTATAGCCTTGAAAGTCTACCTATTTGATTAAACATGATCAAATCTTTGAATTATTAGTTTTTTGCTACTGATTATGCTCTCGTAGACAAATGTTTACAAACCAAGCTATTCAATTTGAATAATTCAATATTACTCTATTAGTAAGATTTCTTCCTCATTTTGAATAGAGTCACAGTTTTGGCACATATGCCAAAGTTTATTTTCATAATATGTATGCTCAAACTGTATATGAACAATATTGCATATTTATATTTTATAGGACCTAAAAATAAACAAGATATGTAAACAAGGAAGGTGCTACCACTTAAATGTTTACAACCCACAAAGAAAGAACACAGTATGGCCTGAAATACTGATACTATTTTATTTGATCTTGGAGATCCAAACTGCTGTGCAAAGACATCTTTACATTATACAAATTGATAAAGTTTCTGGAAGCTGGAGGTGATTGGCTGATTAGGCTGTAACTTCAAAATAATTCTGTGTCAGGCCCTCCTCTAAAACATCCCAAACATTCTAGGACCTTAACTTTCCTACCTCCATTTTGTCTAATGGATATAAAAGTTTTCTTATGCTAATAAATTTATGCTCAATTTAATAAAATTTTAGAATTTGAAACGTGAAAATTGCAAATAGAATCTACAGTTTAATAACTCTATAATGATCTGTGCTGACTTCAGATATATTCAGAATGAATTAGTCCACATTTAGATGATTTTTAGCATAGCCATCTATGTTATTTGGGAGACTGTGTTTCACAGACTCATTGCTTGTAGCCAACAGTATCTGTGACTAATTGTACTCCTCATAAATCCAAGTGAAGTGATGTTCTCGAAACACATCTAGTAATTACTGCAGGTCTTCTGTTCTCTGTGGTAATTTGAAGAACAGAAAGGAGAGTTAATGGTGCCATATAAATGAAAGTTATGGCTCACCAGAGCCCATTCATTAAAGCAAAATAGAATTCTCAATATAATCTTTTGATTTTTCTAGGTAAATATCTTACCATTCAAAACCATTGATAACTTTTAAAGAAATGTGCCTTAGAAGTAAACTAGGTTTCAGGTTATTTTCCTTTAATCACCATGAGAAAGAAATTAAAATTATGGACAATCTAATTTCAAATTTAAGGCAATTCCTTTAAATTTTCTAGAGAATACATAGTATAAAGATGCACTGGACATTTAAAAAAACAGCTATAAATTCAAGGAAATCTTTATAATTATATTTTGTTGAATTTACTTCTATTGAACATCAATTGTATAGGGATCTTACAGTAAATGGCAGCACAGTTTTTAAATGGCCTTGTTACTGAGAGCATGAAACATGTTTTTCATATTTTAATAAGATTATGCATTTAGTAATACATGCATATAGTAAAAATTAAAATAGCAGTGGGACTTTCAATAAAAAGCAACAGTTCCTTCACTCTGTCCAACTTTTGGCATTTTTTTTTCTTTTGTTTTTTTTTTTTATAATTGTTATTCTCCTAATTTTTTACCATAGAATTGATACGTCACTGGTGCATTTCAGTTGTTATTTCTGAATACTTGGGCTTCTTTTCTGATCACTGTATGTCCTTGCTGTACAATTATCAAATAATTTAAATTATTAAAGCTGTCTAAATAATACAATTTATACCCTTTTTTTTTTTTGTCTTTTTTCTCTATGCAGTTCAGCCTGGCCTTGAGCTCACTTTGTAGCGCAGGCTGGTCTCAAACTTGCAAAGATCCTCCTGCCTCAGCTTCCCGAGTGCTGGGATTACAGGCGTGAGCCACCATGCCTGATTTACAATTTACATCCTAATTTCTTACTTTCTCACATCTAAACTTTATATATTAACTCAGAAGTATCAGAAAAAATAGTTAGTTTATAGCATCTCTCCCTGCTCCCTTTCCCAATTTGTGATAGTTCTAAAACTATTCATAACTTTAAATACTTACTTAAAGTTATGAATAGTTTTACTTACGTATTTAATAGTTTTTCTCATTTTTATTCTTGAACATTGCCTTGCATCTCTCAACTCTCTGTTACTGTGGCTGGGCTATGGCTCACCACCATTCCCACCCGGATTTCTTCTGCCCTCCACCTACAGGACGGATAATATTTACATATTTTCTCTGCCATCATATCAAAACCTAATCTTTACCTCTCAGTTAATTTCCTACACACACTAGAAAGGATAAATTGTTTATATCATATGACGATGTCAACATTTCCTTCTCTACAAAATCAGTGTCGAAATCCCTGTTCAACTCAAAGAAGTTTCCTGGTATGAAAACAATGGATCGCCTTCTGTTGGTGGTTCACACTCCCCGCGCACTTCGTTTGCCTCTTGCTCAGACCGGCCTTTCCTGTATAGTTTTTTTTTAAACCTTGATTTGTCCGTCTCTTTTCTTTGTTGAGATAAGCAATGCGTCAGCTATCTTTACCACATCACTGGCTTGTCCCTCATTCTGTTATCAGAATTGTTCTTTCTTTGGAAGAAATTATCTAACTCTGGAGTTCAAAGACTTTCTGTTCCAATTTGGACTGAAATTCTTCCAAGGCTTTGTGAATATATTTATATTTAAATAAGTGCTTCCAATTTTCTCTCTTTCCCCCCAAAACATAGTTTTAATAAAAAGTTGGAAGCACACAGTTGACTTTCTTTAGAATATGACCAATACCTACCTATACTCCCAAAGACTTTCCTCCTGACTGACCAGTGTAGACCTTAGCAAGTCAGGAGGTGCTGGCTCAGTCGGAAACTGGCCCTGATCCTTCACACGCTCTCTCAGGACTTGATTATTCCTAAGGCTTTAGCCATTTTCTTTTCTTTTTGTCAGTTTTCAGAGTATGTCGGTGGACACTTGGGTGACTGCAGAACCCTTTTAAGGTATTGGTGAAATGAAAAATCTTTTCATGGAACGCATGCGTGTCTTCGGTGTTGGTATTTGGACAGATGGTATCGATGCATGGGTGGGTAAAAGTTCTGGTGCGGTAGCAGCCATCTACAAAACTGGACTCAGTGAAAAAAGAAGAGAAAGGTCAGTTCTTATAGAATACTCTTGGTAAAGAAGTAAAATGTGTTACTTTGGTTAAATCTGGATCCTTGGTTACAAGTTTTTCGATACTCTGTGACAAGGCACAAAGTATTCATAAAGTACATTTGCTACGTGTTGGAGCGCAGTGATGGGCTTGAACAAAAGCACTTAGGTGATCATTTCAGAAGTGAGCTAAACTGGACACCGTTTTTCCAGGCACATGCTTCTATTTAAAAAGACTAGAGGAATGTAGAATCGGGGCAACAGAGCATGGTGATGCATGCTGGAATCCCAGCACTTGGGAGGCTGAGGCGGGAGGATCTCTGCAAATTCGAGGCCAGCCTGCTGAGCACTTACCTCAAAGCAAAAGTAAAAGCAAAAGCAAAAGTAAAAATGGAAACAAAAACAAGTAGAACTGAGTATTTGGCAATATTTTCTTGATAATAAATGAAGTGAAACTATCACTTCAAGAAAAACAATTGGCAGAACTTGTTGCCAATAATAAAATTTAAGCTTTCAAGAAAATAATTAAGTTTTTTGAAAACTTGTATACACTACTGTGTGACTGGTTATTTGCTCAATAATAAAGTTATTTTCTGCAGAGAATGGTAATGATGCTAATTAACGTGATTTTTTAAAAAATGTGTTGCATAACAAAAGATATACATAACTCAGTGAACCTTTTGTTTCTAAATGACCAACGCATGATGCCACAAACCATACATGGGTGAAAGAGTCATTCAAAACTCGATATTGACTAGTAGATTTCATATAATCTGAAAAATTTGTTATGATCTCAAGTTCTACCTTACAGCTCACCTTACAGACCACCACTTGTCATGTGTTAGTTAGTGCAGTGCCCAGGAAGAGCAGCCAGAGTTGTCTGAAGAGGCTATTAAAATGTGCTTTGTTTTCCTCTTGCATTTTTGTATGTCAGATCAGATTTTTTTGTTATCTTAATCAAATTAATTATCACAACAGATGAAATGCAGAAGCAGATAGAATTCAGCTGGTTTTAGTGGTCCAGATATTAAAAGAGATTTGCAAAATGTAAGATAACGTCATTCTTTTAATTTTTTTTGTTTGGGAAAATACAGATATTTTTTGTAAAATATGTTATGTTAGCATACAAGGATTTTACTGTTATTTTAAAATAAATTAAGAAAATCTATTTTTTAAGATAGTAAATATTTGAATATACAATTCTGGTAAACAGTCTCTGGAGTTTTTTTTTTTTTTTTAACAATTTTTAAGAGTGAAAGGGACCCTGAGACTTTCCTTGAGAACCACTGTTTATTGCCTTCTTGCCTCTGCAGACCTGAAGCACTTGCTGTATTCTTCTTGCTTAGCCCAGTTTTGTTTCTGAATCTCTGAGTGTCTTTGTCTCTCTCCCATTCATTCCAACGCACGGGTAGCGGACAGCGGAGGCTGGCCAGTCACTGTGTCCTTTTGAATATGTGGACAGCAGATGTTTCAGCCCCTTTCTCCACTCTCCTCCAAACACCTTGACTTCGGGAAAGTAATTATCCAGTTTATTCGTTGATTGTTAAATTCTCCAGATTATTGACACTCACTGTCAACTTTACCTCTTTAAACACATCTCAACACAGTTTGTGTCACATACAGCTTGTGTTACAATGTTACATCAATGTGACCATGTCACCCTCAGTTAGCAAAGGCAATTCTCCTGAAAAAGTCACAAATTTTATTGTCTTCCCCGAAACCTAACTACCTCTTTATTACTTTACTGATTTAAAGAAGTGGCATCTTCAAATCTTAGTGACCCCAAAGTTTTCTTTAAGACAGTGAAAAAGAATCATTTATGGACATCTCTGATAATTTTCTGAAGTAATAAGAAGACAAAGGTGGGTACATCCTGTCACAGGAGCCCCTTGATCGTGGTAACATTGCTTCATCTCTTTCTGCAGAACTTGAAAGGCTGTTTCCAGTAATTTATGTTAATGCTTTATTTTCGAAGTTTTCTTTCTTCCAGAAGCGCTTCATACTTTGACCAAGAACTGACCTTTCCCCTCTTTGAAATTCACCCTCCAACCTGCCTCTGTCTCCGGGCTAGCTTTTCATTAGGGAACATGGGAGAGGTACCCTCACGTTGCCATGCATTGCGCTCTGGTGGCAAGCTTCCCTGACAAAAATCAAACAGCTGCTGGTGACAGAAGGATGAACTCTGTGATCTCAGCCCCCTAAAGAGAAGCCTCCCCAGAGAGAGGTTCGATTCATGTCAGAGGTAAATCTTAATTCATCTGAGAGCCGAGAAGCAGTCTGCCTTTTGAATATTTTTATTGAGGAACATTTTCTAAATCACAGATCAAATTTGTATTTCAGTTATTTCTTTGAATGAATTTAGTTCATTGCAACAAACAAAGCCAATGGCTCATGTGTGATGTGATAGAGAAAGAAGTTTTTAGGATTTTTAAATAGTTTCTGCTACTTTTCATTTTTTTAGGTTGACTGGGGACAAGGCATTTTATCTAGAGATGTATCGCTCTCAGGAGTTACCCACGGCCCAGCACAATCTAGTTCTATTTTTGGGATTTGTTTTTGTTTTTGTGTTTTGAGAAGGTCTTACTCTGTAGTCCATGTTGCCTGGAACTTGCTATGTAGCTCAGGCAGGCCTTGAACTTGTAATCCTTCTGCCTCTAGGTGCTGAGACAGGACGATCTAATTCTAACCTAACTGTGCTTGATAATTCTGAACGCCATCACTGGCATGCATGAAATGAACTAAGGGGATTTCCTCTGACTTTTATGATGTTAATTACCCTACCATCCTAAATAAGATTGTGTTGCAGGGTTGCTACTTGTCTTAAGTGGTTTAGAAAAGATCAAGATTAATCTTGCTGAAAGTTGAAAGGATATGTCTAACTTTCATAGGAAATGTTTTGTGGGATTTAAGTGAAATGTTAATATTTATCAAACCCTAAAATGTATCAGTCACTTTTCTGGTTTGTATATATTAAATTAGTTAATCATATAACCACTTCATAGGCTTAGTACTTTTATTGCCCTAATTTCATCAACAAAGAAATTGAGGCACATAGGGTTGAAAAACTTTACTCAAAAGTGTTAGTGTCAGAAAAAAGTAAAAATTCAGGCAATCTGGCTGCAGAGAATATGAATTGAATTACCACACCACTATTCCTCTCTAGGTAGTCGATGTGCAGCATGATTATAAAGGAACAATTCTGAATTTCCTTTGGCTGCTTGTGGGATTTTCATTACATCTTGTATTTAACTTTACTGACTTACTTCACTTTCATTTTAACATAGCAGGAATATTCATGTCTTCTTACATGTTGTTCCCTAATCTGGAACATCCTTCTTTTTCTTATTCAAATTCAATCCATTTTTTAATCCTCATTGCAAATTGCATATTCTACATGAAATTTTGTTTTAAAAATCCAAAGCTCCCCAAATTTGAGAGTTGGGATGTAACATACTGACTTTCTAGTACAATTTCCATTCAAACCAAGAGTGAGACCATTAGCTTCCAAATGAAATCACACTGTCACAATGCGCTCTATTGTTTCCTCATGAACTTCCAGTTAGCCTGTAATTATTACCTTCTTCAAAAGGACTGATATTGTTGGTTTTTTCACTGAAATTTAGGATGACATAGATATTTATTATCATTTTCCTTTATTCACATATTTGTACTTCAATAGATATATTTTGTAGTTTTTAAAATATATGTTCTTCTAGATGCTAGAGAACAAAATAAGAAAGACAGATCATGTCTTAAAAAATAATGCTTCAAAGATGTGAAACCTGGACTAGAAGACTAGAGAATATTGATATTTCAATAGGGAATTGTGTGTAGCTGTTTGGAAAAGAGAGAAAACAGGAACAGCTGAGGGAAAATGTCTATAGAATGATCCGTATTTGTGAATTTTATCAGAGAATGTAAGATCATGATTGGAAGAATGAAAATTTGAATGGGCAGAACTGATATTTTTAAGTTGGGGTAAGAAAGAGTAGAATTATGTTCAGGAAATTGTGAATAATTAAAGGGTAAAGTGTGCGTTGGAGTCAGTGAAGGGACTGAAATGATGGGAAGATAAGGTAGCAGCAGGGGCTGGACTGTGACACATTTTGGAAGTTATGATTATTCTCTTTTTTTGTTTCTTCTAACTACAAGAGAGCTGTGGGACTTTTTCCCTTGTAATTGATGAGCCAACAAACAATATTTTGGGTGTTTTTCCTAATGTTAATGTTTATTTTCCTGTTACAATTACTAATTTGTGTTCAGTCACCTTTTCTATTTGTTTATTGCTTACTTTCAAGCTGGCTTTATTTTCTTATTCAATTTCATCATAGAATGTTGCCTTCACTTAACTCTGTGAATCTGCTTTAGAAAACTCATCTCTTAAAGTCTTTGTGGTATACCAAATAAAGATTTTTACAGAATATGTTTTGTGTAGGAGGTAACTTCAGTGATATACTTTTCTTCTAAGTTTTCAAGGAATTGTGCTTTTTTATGTTCCAGGATTTTAAAATACATTTACATAACATCTAAAAGATATATTTTTATGTAACATACATATGTATTTGTTTATCTGTCCTTGAATTCAAACTTCTAGACAGGTATGTGTCTGGATCTTTGTCACCTTTTTGCTGTTGTTGTTTTGTTTTTGTTTTTTTGGTACCAGGAATCAAATGCACAACCTCACGCTTGCCAGGCAGGTGCTGCGCTGCTGAGCTGTATCCCTGGAGCAATGAGGAAATCACCAGTTTTAAACTATGTTATTAATGCTAGTATTTGTGGCGTTATCACCATGCCTGGCACTTGGCAGGCACTCCTGTTTTTTTTTTTTTTTTTTTGTGGTGGGTACTGGGAATTGAACTCACAGTCTCATTCTTGCCAGGCAGGTGCTATGCCACTGAGTTACATCCTCAGTCTCACCTTCTTAATTGTGTATCTTTGCCTTTAGAAAATCTGCATGTGGATCTTGTCTCCACTTTGAAAATCAATACTTATGGCCTCTAGCGCAGTCTCTGTGACCAGGTAGATAATCACTTAAGGTGGGGTTTTCTCCTAATTTTAATTGCAAAATCTCTATTCTGAGGGTTTGAATTAAATCGCTGATTGCTAGAGAATTTTAATTGTTAGGATAAAGTGTTCAGTGGTTAAATAATTTTGGAAAAATATAGTATGCTTATGTCCCCTCAAATATACTATAAATACTGAAAGACTTTTTTAAAGCAAAGGAACAATTATTTTTTACAATCAATATTTGTATTTACTTTAAGAAGAACATGCAATTTTTAAGTCTATTATCAGTTTTCAGACTTAAGTTTTGTAAGTGCTGTGGAGTGAATAAATTCTCTTTCCTATAGACACAAAACATACAGAATGTTAAAAATGTTAGTACTTAAATGGATGTGAAAATAGAGATAAACAGATTACAACTGGGTTACGGGAAAAATTTGGCCAACGCAGGTTTGTCTCATACTTGAATGGATGACTATACATACAGATTCTATGTTCATATTAAAGGCAGGGAATAGGAAGTAGATTTTAAAAATATTTTTGAGGGCATCTTCACCATCTTATTTAAGGGAGTGGACTTGGGGATTACCAAGGATGCGCATTTTTCTAACTATCCATAGAAAATCATAAAATAAATAGTTTGTGCATCCCCCCTTCTTTCTCTCTCTCTGTCTCTCTGTCTCTGACTCTCTCTCTCTCTCTCTCTGTCTCTCTCTGTCTTCCCCCTCCCTCCTGTGTGTGTCTATTACAATGAAACTGTAAGAGAAACAAAACATATTACATACTGTTCTTCCTTTATTAACAATACTTGAAGTATTTTGTAAATTATAAAATATTATTGAAGTGTAACATATTCATATACTTTTCTCACCTTCTCAAAGTGCTCTGCGTAAAACAGACAAAGGTTTGTATTTAATGACCACTTTTTCTTTGATTGGTTGAATGGTTGCCTCCTGTGCAAGCCCACCTGTGCAGTGGGCTGTGATCCTGGAGTAAGGTTTACCTTAATATTATATGTAAAGCTCTTTTCTGACGATGTTTTGTTATGATAAGTATAAAGAGCTGCTGTGCCATTTTGAAAGGCAAAGCTTAGTACATTTCTCTCTGTGAGCTGGTCCTATCGTCTGGACCATATTTACTCTGTATAATTCTTTTCTCTCAGTTCAGTGTGTCACACTCGTTTTTAGCACAAGACGGGTCATGTTTATCTGTTGCCCTACCTATGTTCCAGAGATCTCTTTTGTAGTCTTCGGGGAACTATATGAAAACTGAACTTTATCAAGGAGACTAAGAATGTTAAAGTTCACCAAGAAATCAAGATGAGGCTCTGCAGAAACAAGAGGGAGTTAAAATTAGTATGAATTGATTTCTTACCCCCTTTTCAGAAACCGTTCTCACATGTGGAGATCCTGTAGACGTTTAGGCTCTGCTCTGCATTAAGACGGTGACATGACTATGCCAGACGATGGCCACGGTCAATGATGTGACCTATTTTTATTTTTTCTTAATAGGAAAAAGTTGTCATTCTTTTCCAACACTAGCAGAGTCTTTCTGTGTGTGTGGCTTTTTGTGAACACTTCACATCTTTTCCTTTGATTAAGCTTGTTAGATTTTGGACCTCCTTGAACTTTAAACTTCTCATTCCAAGCTCTTCCTGTTAGATGCTCGAAATCCACTGATCTATTATACAATATTATTAACTCCTCTGCCCTTTAGCAGCTTCCTTACTCATTTCAGACATGTATTTCTTTAAGTAGTAAAACAGTGATTAAACACTATTTTAAAAGTATTTCTATGGTTGAATAATTTTATTTACAAAATTGAATTATCTGAATTGAGGAAGAACATATTCATTATATAAAGAGTTTATGTATCTCAACTTACCTTTCAGGTTTTCTTGAACTTTGGAGTCATAAGGAAGAATTAGTTGTCTATTGATTAAGTCAGCAGCATTTTATTGCTTTATGACTATACTTGAGTTGATTACTAACATATTAAGCAATATGAGAATCATTGTGAAAAAAACAAAATGTTTACTAAAACATAGTATTTAGTAAAAAATTGAACCAGTAGATAATTAAAATACAAAATATCTGAAATCAAGACAAACATTTCTTTTTCAAAAGATCTACACTCAATATTCTAACTCACTTCTTCAGTACACACTAAACTGAGTGGGTGTTAGAATATGTTATGAAATATTGTTATGACACTTTCATTTAAGATGGCAGCTTTCACTGATACGAAATATCATCCAGAGACACAAGGCTATGGTTTAGAGCTAGAGTATCCTCCAAAATTCTCATGTGCCCAAAGGTGAACTTTTGGGATGTGCTTGGATTCTATAGAGGGCACCGTATGTTGGAGGATCATCCACCTGTGAGTTCCCAGCTGTGTGCGCTGGGGTAAGCCCGGCTGGAAGTGGTAGAGCACTGGAGGCGTGACCTGCAAGGGCACCTCTCCCTCTCTGGCCTCTCCTTCTCTCTCTGTTCCCTGGAAGCCCAGCTTTCCTTCCATTGCCCTATCTGCTATGCAGCTCTGCCTTGGAGTCATCTGACCATAGACTGTAACCAGGAGTAAAAATAAGACTCTCGTTGTGTAAATTGTGGGTGTCAGATACATCTCAGTGATGAGAAAGCGACTGAGACATAATTATAGGGCAATAATCGCTTTATCGGCTGTCTGCCCACCAGAGAACTAGAAGATATAATGCAGTCCAAGCCAGAAACCTAGGCAGGTGAGGGCTGAGAAGACATGAGGGGATGGATGTGGTGCTGACGCGTGTCTTTCAGACCGCAGTCCTGAGAAACAGGAGAGCTCCTGCCCTAGGGTAGAAGATGTATGTCCTAGCTCAAGCAGAGGGAATTTACCCTTCCAACACCCTTTGTTCATTTCAGACCCTAAAAGGGAATAATGTCTGCCCAATCTTGGTGAGGGTCAATCTTCCATTCTTACACTACTGTTTCAAATGCTCATGTCTTCTGGAAACACCCACACAGACACATCCAGAAATGTTTTGGCAGCTTTCTAGACACCTTTAGCCCAGTCAAGTTGATACATAAAATTAACTATCAGTGTCCAAACTCATATTGACTATATCTGATGAAAAAATAGAACTTGAGTGACTGCTGAACATTATGTATCTCAAGAAATAGTAATCATAGAACACCTCAAAGAGATTAGAAAACATCACAAGCATGTGAGCAACACAGTTACTCAGCATATACAGCTCCTTTTGAATGCAATATTTTTCACTTGGCATGATGTATCTAAGATTTCTCAGTGTTGATGTATAGACCAGAAATCTTTTCCTTTCTATCAATGAATAGTATTTTGTTTTATGGAGATAACCACAGTATTTTTCTCCATTCTCCAGTTGAAAAACATGAATTATTTCCACCTTTAAAGAATTATGGATAAAGATGCTATAAAAATTCAAAATTATGTGTTGTTTGAACATGAAGTGTCATTTTACTTTGCTATATATTTAGGAGATGGATTGTTGAGTCATGTGGTAAGTGAATTGTTGATTTTATAAGAAGCTTCAAAATACCTTCCAAAGAGGTTGTAATAATTTGCATTCCTGCAAATAAAACATAAGGTGTTCTAGTTTTTCTCCATCCTCACTAGCAATTGTTTATATCTTTTTCTTTTATTTAAACCTATTCTGATAGGTGCGTAGCATTATTTCATTGTAATTTGAATTAGTTTTTCCCTAATTATCAATAATTTTCAACATTTCTTTATTCGCATATTTTCCATCCTTATTTTCTTTGGTAATACAATCCTTGCCTGATTGTTTTTTACCCTCCTGCCTACAAAAGCTAGGACTTCATGATTTCGAATAGGATAACTGGGAGCAGAACATTCTCTCTTTTGCTCTTTCCTTTCCTTTCCTTTCCTTTCCTTTCCTTTCCTTTCCTTTCCTTTCCTTTCCTTTCCTTCTTTCTCATTTTAAAGAGGGTAAAACTAAACATAACAAAAGAGAACAAAGCAGATCAGAAGAAAACAATGTAAGTGACACAGATTTCAAACCAAGACAACAGGAGATCTACAGTGGCTACCATAATGTCTCTTGTTTTCTAAATAGTTGTCTATATCTTCACACCCAATGAATTCATACAAAAAAATAGTATAAAACTGATCAGAACAGAGTAATGAAGTCATTACAGGCCTTCAGAACCAGACAGTAGGAAAATCAACAATGGCTGCCATAATGTCTCTTGTTCTCTTCAAAGTAGCTGCCCATACCTTCATGTCTCTGTCTGTTTCTAATCTTATTAAGAAGTTATTCAATTTCCTAACAGTACATATGGAGTAGATTGTAGGTGTTTTTGCAAATGCTGTTTATCAAGTTAAGGATGTGATATTACAGATGACATTAGATATGTAGGAAAAGTACTAAAATATGTTGGAAACAGAATCCTAACTATGTCAGGTTAGTGTCTCACTCTGAAGACAACTAAAAGAGAAATGGAATTGGAAAATAATAAGGTATTGCTACTGTATCTATAATGTTTTATTTTAAAAAATAACTTCAGAAAATGTGTCACAATAATTATTTTTATTAATTCTAAGTATTGCTTTGTATATATTTGTGGTACTGTTTTTATTTATTTGAAATATACCATGAAGAAAGAAATTTTTTTCTGCAATATTGGTAAAGCTTAAAAAAAATTCCATTAACCTGGAGATTTTAGGATAGAATAAGAGAATTGTGAAAATCCAAATTTTAATATAAATCAAAATATAATTCTTAAATGTGACCATTTTAGGAGTAATTGTACATGATTTGGGATTTCTCTCCCTACTTTCAAGATTCAGATGGGGAAATTCAAGAAGAATTAAAATTTTCTTTTGCTTGTGATCATCTCCACATAAATCAGTCAATATATACTTCATGATGGATTACAGATAAGAGATAGCATTGTATTTTAATCTTTTAAAATGTTTTTCTTTTATCTTTTAAAGTTGATACTTCATTTTAAGTATGCTAATTTGTTTGGTATCATTATGATTTTATTAGCAGTTGGGTTGCTTTGGTATTTTGTGAATAATTTTGAAATAAATATATGTAATCTTCATGTGATTTCTGTTTACAGGAGTACTGCCTTAGGTACTGTATATCTTAAAAGTGGTTTTATTGGTGTAAAGGTTGAATATGTTTGAAATTCTATTTGTACATACAAATAGATTTTTGTATGGAAGATTCTAATGTAATGGTTATCTCAAATAATTAGTATTATTAATTTTACTATGCTAGCTGACATAGTTCGTTAGTATTTGAGAAAATATTTGATAATTTAAAAAGCTACATTTTGCTGTATAAATTTTCACTTTTTAATTGATGAGTTTATATTGCTTATATATTTGTTAAACAGTTGCCTTCATTTTTGTGAATTTTCTACCCATGCCTCTGATAAAGTATGAAGTACAGTCTTAGTGTTTAACAACAGAAAAATTTGTATAGCAAAGTAATTAACCCTTTGTGATTTACTGTATGATTTTTCTACATGTTTTTATTCAGTTACTTTTTCTGCTAAAGTTTAAAGACTTTCCATAGCCAAATTTGTTCAGTTTTTTTGAGTGAGATTATTTTGCACATCTTCAAAGTTATAAAAGCTTTTTACTTCTGATAAACATTTATTTTGTTTAGTTTCAAACTACTTACAATAGTTTGGTTCTCTAGATTTTATAATTTATTGATTATAGAATTTACTATAAAATGAGATCCATGGTGATATTTAAAAATTAACTTTTTAAATATAGTCAAAAACGTAAATATTAAGAATGCACAATAGTGAAGGATAATCTCTTCAATAAGTGATGCTTGGAAAATTGGGTATCTACATATAAAAATGAAATTGGAAACTTGCCTTGAACAATATACAAAATAAACTCAAAATGATTGACATACCTAAATATTAGACCTGAAGTCATAAAACTCCAGGAGAAAACCCAGAAAAAAAAACTCTTATGAACTGGTTTGGGAAATTATATGCCAGATATGACACCAAAAACACACACAACAGAAGCAAAAATCAATAAGTCAGCTGTGTCTAACTAAAGTGTTTCTACACAGCAAAGAAAATAATCAACAAAATGAAAAGGCAAATGAGAAATGGGAAAAACATTTACAAATAATATAATGGATAGGAGGTTAATATTTGAAATATGTAAGAAACTTGTATGAGTCAATAGCACAAATAATCTGATTATAAAATGGGTAAAGACCTGCATCAGTATTTTTCTGAGGAGGACACATCAATGGCCATCAGAGAATGAAAAGTTGTTCAGTATCACTAATCACATCAAAACCATAGTGAGATGCTACTTTACATCTGGCGGGATGGTTATTACAAAGGAGTAGAAAATAACATGTATCATCAAAGATACTAGGACCAAGTACCCCTGTAAACTGTTAGTGGGAATGTACATTGGTCCAGCTATTATACAAATTAATGAAGGGGTTTCCTTGGAAATTAAAACACCATACTGAGACAGGAGGTTGGGGCATGGCAACCTGGCTGGAAAAGTGGCTATAGCTTGTTAATCATGGAAATCTGGGAGACATGTGGCCACACCTTGCACCTGGAATCATTCAGAAAGTGCTATCATCAGTTCTTGTGAGAACTCAAGCAGATTTTCAGTAAGATCAGTTACACCTGACAGCAATCCCAGGACTGACACAAAGGTGACTGCCACCATGTTCTCCCTTTCACTGTGGTCTGCTTTTATTCTGCAGAGTGTACTTCTTTTCCTGTTTTGAATTGGCCCACAACTGGTCTTCAGAACATGTTTCTTTTCTTCCCTTTAGTAAATAAATCTTTTCTACCTTTGTGCTTCTTTTATCTGATTCTTTGCTTAAGTCAGGGAAGCCTAGAAAAAAGTCTCTGGAAGGAACCCCCAACACTCCAGAAGCCAGTGACAATATGGTCCTGCATTTCTAATGTGTACATATTCAAAGAAAAGTATCCTGAACAGAGATTCTTTCTCTCACATTCATTGCAGAATTGTCCACCATGGCCAAGATACAGGAACAACCTATGTGTCTGTTACCACATGTATGGGTGAAGAAATCGTGCTGTGTGCATATATGGCGCAATATTATTCAAGCCTGTAAAAGAAGGAAAACCCGTGGTTTGCAAGAAAATGGACAGTACTAAAGCACGTTACTCTAAGTGAAGTAAATCGGACACAGAAAGACAAGTATTGCCTGATCTCTCTTCCATGTGGTATTTTAAAAAGTGGAGCATTCAGAAATATAATAGATGGGTGATTTTTAAAAACTACCTATTACCAAGAATAAGGGTAGGAAAAAGAGAAAATATTGGACAAACTTTCAATTATAAGATGAATAAATTCTAAAGACCAAATGTGTAGGATGCTGACTATAATTTATAATGCTATATAGTATACCTGAAATTTGCTGAAAGAGTAGCTCTTAAGTATTCTGAAAGCAACCTCTCTTTTTCCATTTATATGAATGGTAACTATGGAGATGCTAATTAGTTTGATTTTGGTAATCATTTAAGTATGTAATATATATATATATGTAATATGTAATATATATATATAGATGTCTGTAAATTTGAGATATATATATCAAAATATCATGATATACATCTTAAATTTATATAGTTTTTACTTATCAGCCATACCTTAATCTGGAATAAAATAGTCTAGCAATTATACCAATACTACCTACTGTTAAGTCTTCCTTTTTCTTTCTATATATTTTCCTTTTAAAATTTTTTAAAAAATTTCATTTAAAGAGAAAAAAAGCAAAACAAAAAAGGGAAGAAACAATACAGAATTTCAAAAAAAAACAGTAAAAAATCACTAGTTGATAAATTACATATTGTCTTCTTGGATACAGTTGTTCAAATTACAAAATTAAAGCATACAAAGTGGACATTCAAGCAGTGAGGCTGCAAACAGTTCTGTTCAATGGTCCAATAATAACTTAGCAACATGGTTATCAATCCTACACACTTAAACATACATGCAGTTATATCCTTTAGAGCTCTTTCTTTTCTTCCTATTGCTTTTTAAGTCCATTATCTGTTTAGTTATATCATGTTGCAGCTTGTTCAGTTCCTTACTGATCTGTTTTGTTGTTGTTATTTACTTTCTATTTTTATTTATTTATTTATTTTTAAAGTAGTAAAATACCACAGAACAAGATACAGCAAACCAACTGAGACAGTGCAGTGAAATTGGTACAGAACTTCACAGCAAGTTATCAGGATAACAGTAATAGGTACCATATTATATCTCATTTTCTTCACAATAGTTCTTTCAATCAGGCATAGTAAAATCAAAGGTAATACAGAACATTATAGAACTTATCAAAACAGAATATTGAATAGAGCAATACCATTAATCAGAACAAAGTAAAACAGTGATAAAAAAATATTTGCTTCAAAGAGATGGTAGAAGGAAATCTCCCTTATTTGCTATATTGCATATGGTCAACCTCCCAAGAGATGCTCAGATCTCTGGCTCCCATTTGCCAACGGGGGTGGGGAGGGGGAATGGATGTTTGAATCTCAGCTCTGCGCTGGTAGGCTCACAGCCACTTACCAGGGCGGTGAGCTGGTTGGTTCATATTTTCTAATGAAAGTTTATTGCTTTATTCTTAGTTATAAGTAGCACAAAAATATTACCTTATTTTCCATATTATTTCTAGATTATTATTCAATATTAGTCTAGATATTATTCACAAGGTGGTTTGATTTCCTTTACATTTATTGGATAGGTGTAAAATAATTTTCAATTAATTTTCTCTTGCTGCAGATATAGAGGTTTGTCCAATATTTGTCCAAGAATTAAATCTCCTAAAATGTACTCTGGCCAGCAAGAATTTTTTAATGCTATGCCTCAGATAACCAGAAAATTAAAAATAATATGAAATATATATAATATATATATATAATGATTTTAAAATAGCTCTTTAAGGATGTCATAGTTATTTTTTAGTTTTCTTTATATATACCCTATATAATTTATTCTTCCATTTTAAAACCCTTAGTTCCTGTTTATTATATATTTCACCATTTGCTGGTAAGTAGGAAACTTGCTGAATTTTAAAGTTACTTTATAATGATCCTTTTTAATAAGTTTGATACATTTTAGTTTTTTTATTTGTCTGCTTCTTGTACGTAGATAGTACCGTAAACTTAAAAAACCCTTTTATCTCCTTCTTAGAAAAGTTTATACTTCATTATTTTTCTCATCTCATCTCATTACACTGATTGGAACTTCAAGGACAATGTCAAACAACATCCTGAGCACCTGCTTTTTCCTTGATGTTGAAAACACTTCATTCAATGTGTCATTGAAGGTAGACTAGGTTGATTTGATGTCTTTATTAAACAAGGATCTTTGCTTTTGTAGTTTAGTTTATTTTATGAAACTTTTTAGAATCTTGGCATAGTTAGCTATTAATATAATGCCATTTAGCACTTAACAAGACAATTGCATGATTTTCATTCCCTTACTAGAGATAAGTCGTGTTGATATAATTCCCACTCTTGAATTCTACAAATGACCTACTTGGCCACTGAGTATTTTTCTCTTAATATACTTAAAACACTTCACTGGAGTTTTATTTAGGAGAATTGGTTGGTTTTTGTTTTATTGTTTTGAGACTTATTTTTTTTCATTTATAGTGATACATATGGTTGTATGGTAGGACATTCTGCTTGTTTGCCTAATGTTTTTATTAGATTGTGATATCAAGTTGTTCTTTCTTGTTGCTTTTTGAAAAGCAGCTAAGAGAATCTTCCTTACTCTATAAATTTGCCCTTTTAACACTGCCTTCTAAAATAATATTCTTATGCTCTGTTTATAGCAGCATTAGTGGTACAACAGTAGAATTGATTATTCGCAAGAGGAAGTATGAACAACAAAGTCTGTATTTACTATCTAGACCATTAAAGAAGAATCTTTTCTTGGACCTCTTAGGTCCATATGCTCAGGTTCATCTGCTTGCTGTTCACCGAATCAAAGGAGGTCATTTGTTATTGTGGAAAGGAAACGGCTTTATTCATAGTTGGCTCTGAGGAGATGGAGGAGCTTCATGTGATTCAGGTCACCACCTCACCCCACTGGGTTAGGCTCTTTTATAGCAAGAAATGGTGGGTGTGGGGGAAGGGGGGAGGTGTACAAGGAGACAACAGACCTGTTTAGGTTTGTTTCTTCCATTCCTAGATGCAGACATCTTCCTCTCTTTTCCATGGAAATAGAACTGAACTTTGGGTACCTGGTGCCAGCATTTGAATATTCTATCGGTTCATTCAGGCTGAGGAGTGGTGGAGGTGGTATTTTATGCCTTAGGCCTGAAGAAGTTGGAAAAGCCGCTTGCCTCTAAAGAAAAAAACCCTAACTTTAAAAGCTTTATTTTTTCCTGCTGCTTACAGTTCAATAACCCCTATCTCAATGCATCAGCTAAGCAGGAAGCGTATGGAAAGCCCGATGGTCCCTGTGGTGTTCCCTCAGCTCTCCGTCTGACAGCTAATCTGACTCCCTCAGTGTCGTTGTATTAAAATTGATAATTTTATCTTTGATTTGTTAATTTTGCATCAAGTTTTGATCAGAAATTGTCTACTTTCTGACTTTGATTTTTTACTTTGAACGTTTTTATCAGTATATGTTTGCAGTGCAGGGTGATTATGTTAATTGTCGGCACTAATGCAGGTGCATGACACATCTCATAACACATCTCAATTCTTTCTATCTCTTTTCCCTCCACCCTCTTTTATTTTGCCAGCATGATTTATCTTATGACTCTTTAGAAAGTTAATTGTCATATATGCAGATAAACAAGACTAATAGACCAAAAGCATATAAAATACGTAAGACAGTTATACTAAATCACAGTACACTTCTCTTTCCGTCACAGTTCATGCTGGTGGCACCAAGGAGGAGAGATTCCTCGGACTCAGTGTCCAGTTTAAATTCCAAGAAGGCCTGGAGGGACTGCCTTTTACTGATACCACTCAGCATGACAAGAGTCTCATGAGGATAGCCCCAAACTGAAGCTTCTGTGGCTTTTAATTGATGGAGCCAGGAAGAAAGGATAAAGCACAAAAGAAGGATATCTGTGCAGGAATCTATGTAGGAGATAAGGGAAAGCCAGGGAAGGTTAGAGTGATTCATTCCATGAGCGACCTTAGGGTCAATCTAAGTGATAACTCATTTATTCCTTAAGGCAACTTTTAATCTCTAACCATGCATTCTGGGAGATTTTGGGCATGTGACTTCTGAGTCCCTTATCTCTGTATATCCATTTCATAATAGCTCTGGTCAACATCCCATATCTTTCTTCATTTTTGTGAAATTGGGGGTGGAACTCAGCTATAATTACCACTGAGCTACACTCCTAGTCTTTTTTATTTTTCATGCGGAGACAAGGTCTTGCTGAGTTTTCCAGACTGGTCTTGAATTTGCCATCCTCCTGCTTCAGCCAACCACGTACCTGGGATTAAAGGCATGCACTCTTGTCCCCAGATCTAAATGACTTTAGTACCATCGTAGTATCGTTTTGCTTAACTCTTTAATTTTTCATTAAGATGGCTATTATAATATTATTATTTCAGTAAATTGACTTTTTTTTTTCTTGTATTTACTGACATGTTTTTGCATTGTGTAGGGTCTGGCTCTGTTTCCCTCTCATTGGCAGTGATAAGGCCAGCAACAAGGCCAGAAGACACAGCATATTAAAGAGAAACAAACTGTCAGTGTAGAATCCTACATTCTTAGTGTTTTTTTCTACCCAACACTACTTTGAGACAGGAGATTAGGGTGTGGCAAAATAGTCTGGGGAAGTAGATGTGACTTGTTAATTGCAGTCCCCCAGTGCATGCCCAGAACAGTTCCTAAAGCCTTGCACGTGGACATTGCATTAGCACTGGAGCAGGTTTTGAATAGAGTGGCCTCGACCTGACATCAACCTGAGAGGGCAGAGAGGCTGATACAGTAAGGCCAGTCCGTATTCAGTTCTTGTCACTGTGTTGTCTCTTCCCAGGTGGCCTACCCGCACACGGTAAGTGTGTTCTGCTTTTCTTTCTTGGCCCAAACTCATTCTGCAGAGCCTGTTTGTTTTCCTACCTTTGATAAAACTTTTTGTGCTTGTCTTGACCAATTCTTTACTCAGACTAGAAAAGAACTCAGAAACCACATCCAGAAGGCAATTCCCCTCTCCCCAAGCCAGTAACCCCTTCCTTTTTATTTATAGAACAGTTTGACAGGGTCTGTGGTATAATACGGACATTTATGGCCTCATCCCTGGGATGTGTGACTAGAACATTACATACTAAAAGGACTTTGCAGGTGAAATGAGGCTGAGGATCTCGAGATGGAAAAATTATCATGCATTAGTCAGGTGGGCACAATGTAATCAGGTAAACCCTAAAAAGCTGAGCATTTTTCCTGGTTGTTGTCAGAAAAAGAAGAGAGTATGGAAGAAATGTTAATGAGATGCATCATCTCTGGTTTTAAACATGGGGTAAGGGGCTCATGAGTCAAGAATTTTAATTAATTTTAAAATTTATATTTTGTTGATCCATAAAGATTATGGTTCTTTTTTGAGCAACAATAGAAAACTAATACACAGAATATACAAATCTAATTTACCTTTATCTTTATCTAATTTATCTTTATTTTTCAAAATCTTAACACTAAAATGTACTACTTCATTACCTTTTGGCAGTTGGTGTTGTTTTTAAACAAGGTTATATCGTGATTTTGTTTAGTATTTTTATGTGTGAGGAACTTGGTTATTTTGGGGGATGTTTCTGGTCAGTCATTCATCTTACTCAGAATAACTTGTTTTAGAAAATGACTTTCTTATTAATTTCTTGGTAACTATCTTTCTGACTGTCATTACAGAAGATTGTTTACAAACATTCCACTTCCCAAACTTTTAGAATTTTTATGGCCTATATTGTGGTAAAAGATTTTGTAAATAAATCATAAAGCAAAATGCATAATTAATATGTATTTTATAACATATTTTAATTCAGTTTAATAAATCTTGTAATTTTTTTTTTTTTGGCACTGGGAATCAGACTCACAACCTGGCACTTACTAGGCAAGAGCTTGAGCCACTAAGCTAAATCCCCAGTCCAAACCTTATAGATTATAGTACTTAAGGTATCTTTTTCTTTTTCTAGTGCTGGTGCTAAACTCAGGTCCTTGAGCTGAATAGGCAAGTATGTTACAACTCAGCTACATCCCCATCTCTTAAAGTATTTTTTATCAGCCTGTTTAGTCTAACTCATCACTCAAGTTTGAGAGTTCAATTGTTTCACCAAAATATGTGTGTGTGTGTGTGTATATGTATGTATATATATATATATCCCCATATATGTATAATAGCTGTCTTCTTTTCTCAGTGCTGAGACAAAATACACTCAAAGTTAAAGGTGGAAAGGTTTACTGTAACTCACACTTTGTAGAGATTTCAGTCTGTGCTTAGCTAGCTTCAGCTCCCATGGCATGGTAGAGGGCAGCACAGCAACAAAGAAGCAAGTAGCAAGCTGCAAGCTGCAAGACGAGCAGCAACAGTAGTAACCTTCCTGTTCCTTATTTTCTATTTGAGCTACAAGCTCTTAGGATGGTAATACACAAAGGGTGAGCCTTCCCGTTATCCACTCACAGAATTATGCCAAAGCAGTCAGTGAACTAATTTAGTAATCATACATTCTTGACATTAGCGTCACACGTTTTATTTTATTTTTAGTTTATTTAGTGATACGTTTAAGTATGAATAATGATCACATTCATTATAGGGAATTTGTATCTGTACATGATTTATTTTGATTCCTCTATTTTCTTTCCTTCCTGCCCCTCCCATATACCCTTCCCCTCTCTGTCCAAAAGCTTTTTTTTCATTTTACCCTTCTTTTCTCATTTTTTTCTTTCTCTTGCTTCCCTTCCCCCCTCCATTCCCTAGTTCCCCTTTCATTTCTTCCTATTTCATGATAACTATTGTACATTTTGGTTCTTACTTACATTTTCAGTTTTTCACACTAAGAGATAACATGAGATTTACAGGTGTGTATCCAGTATATTACATTGATGATTATGGTCACAAGGCCCGACAATTTAGCTATAAATGTCTCAATTTCTTATGGTTGAGTAATACTCCATTATATATTTTTTTAAAAAATGTCGTTTTCATCTGTTCAATGGTTGATGGACATTTTGGTTGCTTCCAGGATTTAGCCATCACAAATGGTGCTGCTATAAGGATTGCAAGCATATATTGCTGTGCTGTGATGTTTTTCACCCTTCTGGGACGACCACCAGAAGGGGATAGCCCGGTCAAATGGGACCACTAATCTCAGTTTTTTGAAGAGTCTCTACTCTGATTTTCACAGTGGTTTGTTCTGTTCTCCCACAACAGTGGAGAAGCATTCCTCCCAGTCCCCCGCCCCACAGCCCTGTCAGCATTTGTTGTTAGTTGTTCTCTGGGTGATAGCCATTCTTTCTGGGTTGAGATGGAATCTCAGTGCTGTTTTAATTTGCATTTCTCAAATGACCAGTGATGTTGAACTTTTTTTCCATATATTTATTTGCTGTTCATACTTCTTCTGAGAAGTGTCTATTCTTCTCATTTTTGGATTGGATCTTTGAATTTGGAAGTTCTGATTTTTTCAGTTCTTTATAGTTTTAGATATTAGTCTTTTGTCTGAAGAACAGTTGGCAAAAAAAGTGTTCCCACATAGGATTTTTTTTTCATTTTTTTGGCGATTTCTCGTGCCATGCAAAAGCTTTTCAATGAGAGGAGATCCCAGTTGTTGATTCTTTATGACAATTTCAGTGTGATTATGGTTTTGTTCATAAAAATTTTGCCCATGTCTGTCTTCCTGGGTGCCACTTCTTCTGTATTCCAGCAGATTTAGTGTTTCTGTTTTGATTTTAGTTTAAGGCATGGTGACAGACATGGGTCTAGTTTTACTCTTCTGCATTTAGAAAGCCAGTTTTTTCCAGCACCATTTATTAAAGAGGCTGTCATTCCAGCAAATGTGTTTGGCCCCTTTGTCAACAATTAGGTCACTGAGTGCATTTGGAGGTCTCTTTTGGTTCCAAATGAATTTTGGGACTATCATCCCTAGCTCTGTGAGATATGTTAATGGTATTTTGATTGAGATTGCATTAAATCTGTATAGCAATTTTGAGAGTATGGTCATTCATACAATGTTGGTTCTTCCTACCCAAGATCATACATATTTCTATCTTCTGATATCATCTTTGATCTCCTTTTATTTTTTTAAGATTACTTTAGTTTTCAATGGAGAGATCTTTTACTTCTTTGTTAGATTTATTTCTGAATATTTCATTTTAAAAATGCTATTGTGAAGGGTGTTGTTTCCTCAATTTCTCTCCCAGAGAGTTTGTTATTTGTGTACAGGAATGTTATTGATTTGTGAGTATTGATTTTCAATCCAGCTATGCTACTGAATCTGGTTATCAAACCTAGAATGTTGATACAATGTACTGGGACCTATGGGATACAATGAAAGCAGTCCTAAGGGGGAAATTTATAGCAGTGAATATTCATATCAGGAAGACAGACTGAGCTCAAATAAACTACTTAATGTTGAATCTCAAACTTCCAGAAAAAGAAGCCCAAGGCAAGTTCAAAGCTCATAAGGGGGAAGAAATTTTAAAGATCAGAGCACAAATTAATGAAATTAAGACTATGAAAACAATACAAAGAATCAATGAGTTGAAGAGCTGGTATTTTAATAAAATTAAATAAAATTGATAAACCCTTAACCAACTGTGTTAAAAAAACAACAGACAAATTCATGCAGGAGTGAAAAGGGTGAAATCACAACAGATTCTGCAGAAATCCAGAGAATCATCAATATATCCTTTGACAACAGTGATTCTTTTAAATGGAAAACACAGATGAAATGGACAGATTCCTAGATATATATCAGAGAAGATACAAAAATTCTAAATAGGGCCCAGGGATTTAGCTTAGTGGCAAAGCACTTGCCTGGTGAGTTTGATCCCTGGTACAAAAACAAAACAAAACAAAAAATCTAAATAACCTATCAATAAAATTGAAAGTGTAAATAAAAATCTACCAACAAAGAAAAGCCCAGGTCCTAATAGATACACAGCTGAGTTCTTCAAGAAATTTAGGGAGGATACAATGCCATTTCTCCTCAAATTCTTTAATGAAATTGAAAGGGAAGCAATACTCCTAAACTCACTCATGTAAGCAAGTATTACCCTGTTACCAAAACCATAGAAAGACCCAGCCAAAAAAGGGAATTACAGGCTAGTCTTCCAAATGAACATACATGCAAAAAATCCTCGAAAATCCTCAGATGCAAGATTCTGACAAACAGAATGCAGCAAATTGTCAAGACTTGTTATGACCAAGTAGGATTCATCCCAGGGTTGCAGGAATGGTTGAATATATGCAAATCAAGAAGTATACCATATTAACAGAACAAAGGACAAAATTCACATGATTATCTAAATAGATGCAGAAAAAGCTTTTGACAAAGCGCAACACCCAATCATGTTAAACCCTGACAAAAATAGGAATAGATGATTTTTATATAATCTGATAAAAGCCATATATGAGAAACCAATAATCAACATCATACTAAATGGTCAGAAACTAAAAGCTTTCATTCTAAAATCAGGAACAAGGGACAAGAGTATTTACTATCTTCACTCCTATTCAGTATAGTTCTGGATACATTGGCCAGAGCAATTAGCCATGGGAAAAGAAATAAAGGTAGGAAAGAAAGAAGTTAAACTACTGTTATTTACAGATGACATGATACTCTATATAGACAACCCCCGAAACTCCACCATCACACGTTTTAGATCCAGTCAGCACTGAAAGACCCCATCTGTGACCACAAGAATCTTTGTGGGGACATCTAGACAGAAGCCATAACAATAGTTTTTATATTATGTATTTTAGCAACATCATTCCTCAAGTTAAGTGTTGGTTGTTGTGTCTTCAGTGTGGATTATAATACACTATTATATTAATTCCTATACCTAGTGTTTCTTGGTTTTGTTGTTTCAGTTTCGTAGTTGGTTGCCTTTAAAAATTTTTTTTCAGTATTTTTGGTTTAATAATTAAAGAATGCTGAGCTATAAAATTTGCCTGAACTGGTTTCTATTGTATTTGAAAGAGCGTATTTTAACTGAAATTTTAGAATAAATCATGTACTATTTTCAGTAGTAATGCACATTATAGAGTGTCCTTATCTACCTTGTTCACAAATCTTCCTAATAGATTAGGTTATAATATATATTTAATCTCTTGTTATTTGAATTATACTAAAAGAATATGATTCTTCTGCTTTCATGATTTTAATGTGATTTCACTATACATCTCAGTATGCAGAAAATATATTAAGAATTATCTAAATCCTGAGGTACATCTCATAGACTCAAAAAAGTGAATATTCTTCTAATTGGTTATAGAATTATTGATAATCTTTTGAGACAGACTTTTATGATTAATTACATCTTGCATACTCTACTTGACTTGACAACTTCCTAAAGAAAAGTACTATAAAGTATGTCTTTATGATTAAAGTCTGTTAGTTCCTGTTTGATCTATGCCTTTATGGGAGAAAGAATTATTTTAAATATACAAACACTAAACTATTTCTTCCTTCAGATCCTTTTCACAAGGTGTTCTTATTTTCTGAGACACTTTCACTTATTTCCCATTTCCATTCTTTGTTCTTGGCATCTTTTCTTATTTGCCTCATTCTCACCCTATAGTTTCAGGCATTTAGATATCTCTTACTATATGAGATGTGACAAAAATTACTGTGATTATTTCATTATTATTATTATTTCATGTGGACAATGCTGATATATGTTTCCAGTTTTGAAAGCAAGAAAATGTAAGGCCACCATGCTGGCACAGTGTGATTCTGGTGAGAACATTATTTTTCTAAAATTTAAAATTTAAAAAAATATTTAGTACATGTTTGCAGTACATGTCGATTACATTCCTTGTAGGGAGTTGTACATGTGCATAACACATTTAACTGTTTTTACTTCTTCCTCTTCTAGGCCTCCTTCTCCCTCCATCTCTAAGTCACTTTCCCCTTCCAAAATGATATCTATCTTGGTCATTAGTCCCTCTCAGGATATTCCCCTTCACTTAGAACACATTTATTCCACGGTTCTTGCACTTTCTGAAACAGTTCCAGAAGTCTTTTTTCATGAAGGTCTTTTTGAGGTGATGTGTTGGTTACTTTTTTCTCATTGCTGAGACAAAACACCTAATGCCCAAAATTAAGGAAGAAAATATTTATTTAGCTCACTGTTTGTGGAAGTTTCAGTCCATAATCTCCTAATTCTGAGGCAGGGTGTTGTGGCAGGGGAGAAACAGTTATGGTGGTGGAAGACAGCAAGAGCAACAAGAACAAAAAAGGAGGAGTGTCAAAGAAGACATTTTCCTTTATATTCTATGCCCCTAGAGTGGGGTATCACTCACACCCATAATTCCAGCATTAGAGAATGAATCAATCACAAACTCTAGCTTCAGCCACTTTCACAACTGCATGGGGCTACGGGGGACATCTAGGCACAAACCGTAACAGGTGTGATATACAGTAAATACTGCTGCCCAGTGTCATTCAACAGAGACAGGCTTATAAAAGCATTATAGTGTGTCCTCATTTACCGTATTTACCAGATATGGCACTATGTGACTTCTGGCTCTTTCTCAAAGTCAAAATGATCATGAGATTTTGAGTGGATTCAGGATATCAAGGCAGCTATGATAGTGCAAGTACAGAGACAAAAAAAGGACTTCCAGAACTGCTTCAGAAAGTGACAAAAATGACACAACATATAAATGTGTTCAAAGCAAGAGGTTTTTAAAAACGTAATTAATGCCAATGTGTCTTTTAATTAATACATTTTTATTGGAACATCACCCTATATTTTGATCACTCTTTGCATAAAAGCATGCTGAACTAAAATGGGTCCCTTCTTTATGAAAAACAATTTTCAAACTGAAGTATCTCCCCAATTTCCTGCAGTAACTACTGGCCTCAGCTTTCTTTGAATTTAGAGATTACTTTCTGACTTCTGGAGAAAATAATACATATATTATAATGTACATTTTAATATTTTATAATATCACATAATATATAACAATATATTACAATTACATTATAATTTTTATAATATATATATTACATCTTATATATACATTTATCTCTAAGAAGTGTAAGTGTAAACTCAGGAAAAATTTTTCTTTATCTTTAGATTTCAGCACTTAATAACTTTTTTTTGTTTTTTAAATCGGTACCAGGGATTGAACTCACGACTGTGTGTGCTTGCAAGGCAGGCACTTATGCCACTGAGCCTAATCCCCAGCCCGATTTCAGCACTTAGAAACAATATGCTCCTTTGTAATTTTAATCACAATTTCATTTGTCTTCCAGAAAATTGAAAAAGAAAAATTTTGATGGCCATTTTATAGTTTGACAATGCTCCTAGATAATTATCATTTTGTATTTAATTTCTTCTTACTTCAATTGAGAAGTTAGGAGGGGAGAGGTAAACGTGAGCAGAATTTGTTAGATAGAAATTCAAATTTTACTTTATTTTTTTAGAAAAAATAAAAATGATATAGAATTTCAAAACAAGATAACAAGAGATTAATGGTGGTTGATATATTGCTTATTGTTATCTTCAAAGCAGTTGCTCAGATTACAAGATGAAAAATTGATTAAATAATGTAAGTGCAAGTCATCCTTTCTGATGAACTATTGGAGATTAGTACTATAATTACCTTATCTAGCTTCTTTCTTTTCTCCTTTCCCTGTCACTGTTGTTTACTTGTGAGCACTTTTTTCCTCTTTTACTTTCACAGTATCTATTGTATATTTTTAATTTTATTTACTCTTTCAGATTTTTACACCAGGGAGACAATTGATGTGAATTTATGTGAGTCTGATTTATGTCATTTATGAGTAAGGTCTCAAGTTGTATCCATTTACCCTTAAAAGCTTCATGTATGCCTTTCTTTATAGCTCAGTAGTACTCCACTGTATAAAAATACCGTATCTTTTTTTATCCATTCTATGGTAGATGGGCATTTGAGTTGCTTCCAAGATTTAGCTATTACAAATTGGTGCTGCTAAAATCTTGGGTGCATATATGTCGTTGTGGTATGATGCTTTCAATTCTTCTAGGAAAATACCCAGAAGGAGAATAGCTGGGTTGAATGGAATCTGCAATTCTCATGTTTTGAGGAATCTCCACACAGATTCCCACAGTGGTTGTATCAGTCTATTCTTCTGCCAACAGAAGAAGGGCTTATTTTTCCCCACAGCTCCATCAACATTTGTTACTGGTTGATTTCTTGATGACATCCATCTGGAATAAGATGGAATCTCAGTGTTGTTTTAGTTTGAATTTCTCAAATGATCAATGATGTTGACTATTTTTTCATATGTTTATTTGCCATTTGTATTTTTTTCATCTGAGAAGTGTGTATTGATCTATGCTCGTTTTTGGATTGGGTCTTTGAAAGTGAGGGGTCTGAGTTTTTCATTTCTTTATATGTTCTACATAGAAATCCTTTGTCAGAGAGACAATTGACTAAATTTTTTTCTCATTCTGTGAGTTGTCTTTTCATTCTTTTGGTGATTTCTTGTGATGCACAAAAACTCTTTACTAAAATGAAATTTCAATTGTTGATTCTTTGAAGTATGTCCCATGTGGTTTGTGTTTTGTTCATGAACTCTCTGTCTACCCTTTTGTCTTCAAGATTTTTACCTACATTGTCATCTAGCAGATTTAGTGTTTCTCTTTTAATATTTAGATCTTTTATTCATTTTAATATTAGTATAGTGCATAGTGATAGACACATATAGTTCTAGTCTTTGGCATGTGGAAAATCAATTTTCCACTGTTTATTAAAGAGGCTGTCTTTTTTCCAGTGGACATGGTTTGCAAAGATAAGGTGCCTGAGTGTCTTTCTAGTTGTGTCTGCATATTCTAATCTGTTTCACTGATCTTCAGGGTTTTCCTTCTTTCTTTTTTTGCTAATATCTTTCTGATTTTATCACAGTAACTTTATAGTATAATTTCATGCTAATGATATTTTGATGGGAATTACATTAAATCTGTGAAACAGTTTTGGGAGTATGGCCATTTTCACAATGTTTTTTCTTTTTATCCATAACCATATCTTTCCATTTTCTGATGTCCTCTACTATCTCTTTTTTCAGAGTACTGTAATTTTCAATGTATAGATCTTTAACTTCCTTGTTAGACTGATTCCTAAGTATTTCATTTTTTGGATGCTATTGTGAAAGGTTTTGTTTCTCTAATTTTTCTCTCAGTGAGTTGTTTGTGTATAGGAATGCTATTGATTTTTGAATGCTGACTTGGTGGCCAGTTATGCTACTGAATTTGCTTTATTAAATCTAGTAGTGTTTTGGTGGAGTTTTTGGATTCTTCTATGTAGAATATCATGTGATCTGTGAATAATTATAATTTAACTTCTTCCTTTTCTATACTTATTCCTTTTATTTTTCTTATCTAATTGCTCCAGCTAATATCTCCAGAACTATATTGAATAGGAGTAGTGATAGTTGACATCCTTGTCTTGTTCCTGATTTTATAGTGAAAGATTTCAGTTTTTGTCCATTTAGTAAGATGTTGACTGTTGGTTTGTCAAAGATGGCTTTTATCAGATTGAGGTAGGGACCATCTATTCCAATTTTCTGTAAGTTTTTCTTTGTAGGTAAATTTTTCGTTTTATTTTCAATTTCATTAACTAATATTGGGTTGTTCAAAATATTTATATCTTGATTCAGCTTTGGTAATTCATACATTTATAGGAATCTGTCCACTTCTGTGTTTTCCATTCTATGGGAGTAAAGATTTTTGAAGTAGTTATTGATGATCTTTTGAATTTCCACAGGATCTGTAGTTGTTTCACCCTTTTCATTCCTCAATACATGAATCTGAGTTTTTCTTTCCTTTTTTTTTGGTAAGCTTGATTAGGGTTTTATCAATTTTGTTTGTTCTTTCAAAGATCCTACTGTTCAAATCATTATTTCATTGTATTATTTTCTTAGTCTCAGTTGTGTTATGTTTAGATATTTATAATTTCTTTCCTTTTATGGGCCTTTTGCTTGACTTGATCTTCTGTTTCTAGACATGTGAGGTGCAGCATTAGGTTACTTGTGCTTGTTCTGGTTTCCTGATGTGAGAATTCACTGCTATAAGTTTCCCTCTTAAGACTGCTTTATTGTGTCCCGTAAATTCTGGTAAGTTGTATTTATATTTTTGTTTAATTGTAGATATTGTTAATTTCTTCTTTAATTTCATCTGTGACACATTGGTTGTTCTGGAAAGTATTATTTAATTTCCATGCTTTTATGTAGCTTTTAAAGCTTCTTTTGCCATTAATTTCCAATTTCAGTGCACTATGGTCAGATAATATGCATGGGATAATTTCAGTTCTTTTGCATGTTCCATGGGCTAATATACGGTCTATTTTAGAGACCATCCTATGTACAGCTAAGAAGAATGTGTATTCTGGTGTTGTTGGGTGGAACACTCTGTAAATGTCTACTAAGTCCATTCATATGTTCATATATTTGATTTAGTTCATATGTTTGATTCAGTGCCATAATTTCCTTGATGATTTTTTTTCTAGTTGATCTATTTCTTTATGACAATGGGGCATTAAGGTCCCCCATTACAATTGTGTTATGACTTATTTGATTTTGCATCTGTTATAATTTTTCTTATACAGTTGAGTGTTCCCATATTTGGTGCATATATATTTATGACTGTTATCTCTTCTTGAATTTTCCCCCTAATAATTATGTGGTAACTTTATTTCTTTTAATCATTTTTCAGTTTGAAGTTCATATTGTCTGAAAACAGAATAGCTACCTCTACTTTTTTCTGGGTTCTTATTGCATGGGATATTGTTTTCCATCCTTTGACAATCAGTCTGAGGTTTTTGTTTGTTTGTTTGTTTAAATGTGTTTCTTGTATACAGCATATTGCTGGATATTGTTTCTTCATTAATTCTGCCAATCTGTTTCTTTTGATTGGTGAGTTGAGGCCATTTACATTGATGGTTATAACTGATATGATATGTCATTTTCCTGTTATTGGTTCCTTGCTTTTCCCCTCTGTTTAATTGCTTGTCCTGCTTGGTGGTTTCTTTCTGATGTTTTTGGAATTGTAGTCAATTTTATCTCTATCTAGAACATCTTTGAGTATTCTTTGTAGGGTTGATTTAATGGTTGTGAATTTCTTCAGCTGTTTTTTGTCATGGAAGTATCTTATTTCTCCATTAATTTTTGAAAGAAAATTTTGCAGGGTACATCAATCTGGGTTGGAAGTTTTTTCTTTCAGGGCTTGAAATACTTCACTCCAAGCTCTTCTTGACTTGAGGGTTTGTGTTGAGTAGTCAGGTGTGATTCTAGTGGGCTTTCCTCTATAGGTGATCCATTTCTTATATATAATAGCTTTTACTATTCTGTTTTGTGCAGAATTTCTGAGGTCTTGATTATTATATGTCTGGGTATAGATTTGTTTTTGTTATGGCTGATTGGAGTTCTGCATACCTCACTAGTACCTATATGTCAGATTCTGTTCTCATGCTTGGGAAATTTTCTGCTGTTATATCTGCAAATACTTTTTTCATGTCACTTGTGTTGGCTTTTTTTTTTTTTTAATTTGTTACCTGTTAGTCTTCTATTGTTTTTCTTTGCATTGTCTTGGAGCTGTTGAATTGTTATTTCATGGTCCTGTGTTATTTTTAAGTGTTCTTTCCTTTCATGATCACTAGCTGCCATCCTGTCTTCAAAGTCTGAAAGTCTATCTTCAGTTTTGTTCAAATGGTTTTGCCAGCTTTCAATGGAATTTTTAATTTTCTGGATATATTTCTGAATTTGTTGCATGTGTTCTATTTCTTTCCAATATTGTTCCTTCAAGGTTTCCATCGTTTTTCTGTGCTGCTCTATTTTGTTTTTCTTTTTTAAATCTATGTCTTTTCTAGCTGTGCTGAGCAGTTCCTTCATTATGGTTGTCAAGAAATGCAAATTTTAAAAACTACAAATGAATCCTAAGAAAGGGTATTGGATGACATTTTAGCAAATGTTTTTCAAGCTATTTTGAGTAAACATTTAAAGTTGTTTTTTATTAATCAGCAGTCTTGTTCGTTTGGAATATATTTACTTGTTCATGGGAGGTCATATTCCTATGTATTTTGTACTTATCTTTGTTTGGACCTTATTTATTCATCATAAGAGAAATTCCAATTAAAATTATAATGAGTTATCTCTCCCCTATCAGGTTGGCAAAATTTCAAAAATTTGATAACAGTTGGCAAGGCAATGAAGAGTAGGCACTCTTGTATATTGTTGGTAATACAAAATGTACAAGCCCCATGGAAGAAAATTTGGCAAAGTCTAGCTGATCTACATAAGCATTTACCCTTTGACCCAGAAAGCTCATTTCTAGGAATCCATCCCAAGATGTTCTGGAAAAAATTGAAAAAAAAAACCATATGTAAAAGGCTATTTGTTAGAGCACCATTTATTGTACCAAAATTGGGAAAGAAGTCAAATACTCATCAATAGGGGGATTGAATGAACTATTATATATTCACACAATGGAAATATGTAGCTATAAAAAGAAAAAAAGGAATATGTTCTATATACACATATGGAATAATTTCCAGTATAAGTTTTTGAACAAAAAGGAAAAGCAAGTTGGGAAAAACTATGGAAAAGACATAAATAAAAAAGTACATGAATGTTTAAGGTAAAGAATTGATATTCCCATTTTGTAGATTTGACTTTGTATTCATGGATGTATTTTACATAAATGGGAAAAATTTAAAATTATAAACAGTTAAAAACCGAATTGAAATGAATCTATCTCTCTATTTTATTGGTGGTATAATCACTCAGAAAAACTTGGTGCAAGGCATTTTGAAATATAGTAAGCTGGCCAAACTTTCTTAGTGGGTGAGGGTACTAAGGACAAAGATAATGGGGGGAAAATTAAGCTGTTTCTGTTAATCTACTGTCAGTGGCATTATTATGTAACATTTGCATTTGTATAGTAGAAAACAGGAAGTACTTTGATGTCATATATATATGTCAAATATATATGTATATATGTATACACATACATATATATATTTAAGAAAGTCGGAAAACCTGAAATTGTAGAGTTCTTAGGAATATCGATATGATAGTATCATATATTTTTCCTTGAAATAAAGAAACCAAGCAAACATTTCCTAGATTTTTCTAGAAACAATGAGTAGTGAACACCCACAGTAGCTAAATATGGTCTCTAAGTATATTTTCCTAGCAATAAAAATCAAGGCTAATTGAAGAAATGCCTAAATCCAAGTTTGAGGTAGGAAATTCACAAGATAAATTTGAATACTGTATCAAAGCTGAATGAATGGAAGTTATATAAAACTATAGGAGTAAACAGGACTCTAGAACAAATTTGAAGCATTTCCAAAGACAATTCAAGTTTAAGCAGTAGTGAGAATAACTATTAAGGACTTCACATGGGAAATATGATTACATATGCGATTACATACAGTACTTCTAACTGAACACAAAATACCTCACTGGTCACCTTTGAGATTGCTAAGAAACCAACTCAAGTATTTATTTTGCCTTTCCCTATGGGAAATGGACTTCTAAACCTTTCTCATTTTAAGATAAAGTCTTAAAAGAATTAGAGTATCATCATTTTCAGCCACAAATGAATTTAGTCACTGATTATAAACAGTTGCAAGTCACAAGAAGTGACATAAGCAGGAATTATGAGCCCCCTAGAGGAAGATTCTATTTATGAAGTATTCTTGCATGAAAACAAACAAACAAAAAGATGTCATACTAACATGGTAGATGTCATACTAAGAAAACTTAGCAGATCTGAGATTATCCTTGGAAAGACCTGTTTATAATGTTGGTTCTTGACTGGTGTCTAGAAGCTCAGATTTTGAAGAAATGATCACCTTTTCCTGAGATGAATGACTACTGTGCTTACATAGTCTGAACAGACAAATATGCTTGTGGTGAATCCTGCTTCCCTTCTGGAAATCTCGAATTGTGGCATTACCATTCAGTTGAGTGTTCTTTTATTCCACTCAGAAGGAAATAATGAATTGAAATGTGCAGTTCTGCTAGCAGTCCAGATGTCACTAAATGATGCTGGATAGTGTTCGATGTCCATAGTTTGCACCTTCTGCTGCTGGTCACTGCCACTGCCTGTCATTGTCATCTGATGCCAGCTTGTGCTAGATTCCAGAAGTTGACTCTCCCAGGCGTGTTTCTTCCTTGTCTGCTGGTCTTTGGCGCTCTTGAGGACAAATTGTCCCTAGTATTTATTGATCTTTCTTTTGTAATAACCGCTCTGTCCACACTACTAAGGAAGAATCCTCAGTAGATTTACATGATTTTGGAGCCTACACTATCCAAGAAATCATGAGCAGGTATATAGGACACTGAAAGTGAATCTTTATTTTACCAAGGCCTGTTCTGGAGCACAAGGTGATCGATCAGTACACTGGAGGGAAGAAGCCTCCTAGATAACCTAGAGAAGTACATAGGAAGTACTGCGTATGCAGCCGCTGCAGGCCTGTGATTAATCTAAGCCCTCTGGTTAGTGGGTAGAGCACAAATGGAGTAGCCAATTCAGTGCTTGGGTGTGCCAACAATAGCTGTTTGATTAAGATCTGTTCTGTCTCTTGGAAAAACAATGTCAAGGCTGAAACTAGGGAATCTTCAGGAAGGTTGTGTTCAGCACAGCCAATTGGGGTCCTTGGAGGCTGGGGACACTAAAGATGAACCTAGATCTGATGGAAACAGTCTGGAGGAGAGCAGCCACTAAATAGCATGGAAAGACACTGAGGCAGGTTGTCCCAGCACATTAGTCAGGTGGTAGTGGGGAAGCCAGGGGAGGGATGCCACAGACACTGGTCAAGCCATGTCCCCCACCCCCTTTTCAGCTGTCACAGGAAAAACAGGAGCATCTGCCCCTTCTCCTTGATTTCATAGGTGCACACTACACGAAGGGTATGTACATGTACCCAGGGTACTTGTGTGACCAGTCTCCACTAAAACCCTTGAGCCTCTAGTAAAATTCTCCGGCATAGTCTATGTCATAGGCATTGGCACATGCTGCTTTATACTGATGGGTTCCCCTTGGAGAGCCCGTGGTAAGCCTACATCTGGTTTCTTCTGGGTGTTTTCTACTATCTTTTCCCTTTGCTGATTTTCCTTTGTATTCTGTCTCTGCAGTACATCAAGATCTAGTGAATATGGAACCTGGCAACTCCAAAACAAAGATACTAAACCTTCCCACCAAGAAATAGATGGAATAGAGCATGTAAATGAAACTGTAGAGATAGAATCAGGAGTCTATATCTGTGGAAAGATTTACAGTCTTTTTAACAAATAATTTATAAGAAAAAAGGAAAGAAAGAAATCTCTCCTTCAACATCTTGTGATAGCCCACCGCTAGGCAACGCAGACAGGGAAAAGCATCCAGCCCAGCCCTGGATGCACGCCAGCTGCCGTCAGGACTCTGGTGAGTAGTTAATGTGAACCAGGAGAATCATCTGGCCTTGGAGAAGCCACAAGTACCTGGAGAAGGCTGCCCTGCACTCCAGTGCCTCTTAGGGAGCCTGGGTTAGGAGAAACCCAGGTGCCTGACTCATCCCCCTACCCTGTGGATGGATAGCCAATGTGGGAAGTGCTTGGCACCCCACAACCCTCTCATCCAGAGGAACCCAGGAAAATGTCAAGACAAAGGAGCAAGAAGTGATCTCTGGCCTCCAGCCCAAACAGAACAAGTCCAGGAGACATGGACATGGAAAAAAGTGGAAATTGAAACCTGAAATTTCTGGGATGATGGCAACTGAAGTAAAGAAACTACTTCATGATGCTTTAAAAAAATCAGATAGTATCTCAGGTAAAAGAAATAACTAACATAATAAAAGGGTTGCTGAGCATATCTAAAGAAGACACAGATCGAAAAAAAAGAAGAGCATAGGAAAATGAGGGAAACCTTGAATGAACAATATAGAGAAGAATTGGAGTGTATGAAACAGACTCAAAGAGATATCCAAGTAATTAAAAATTCCACTGAAAGTTGGCAAACCCTTGAAAGAAACTGAAGATAGACTTTTAGACCTTGATGATAGGATGGCAGCTAGTGATTGTGAAAGAAAAGATCTCTTTAAAATAACAAGGTACAAGAAAATAACACTCAAGGCCTGCACGATAATGTAAAGAAAGCTAATTTAAGAATGATAGGTGTCAGTGAAAAAGCAGGAGTCAACACAAATGACATTTACAGAAATAATAGCTGAGAATGTCCCAAGCATGGTAAAGGACCTGACATGCAGATAAGTGAGGCATATAGAATTCCAGTAGCCATAACCAAAAAAAAAAAAAAAAATCTACACCCACACATATAATAATCAAGATTCCACAAATTCAGCATAAGAAGAGAATATTAAAGGCTGTTAGAGAAAAGAAACATCATCTCTAAAGGAAAATCAATCAGAATCATGGCAGACTTGTCAACACAAGCCATCAAGTTAAGAAGAAGTTGAAGCATTTCAAATCCTAAAAGAAAACAACTTCCAACCCAGATTGATGTGCCCTGAAAAATTATCTTTCAAAATTAATGGAGAAATAAGATACTTTCATGACAAAGAACCGCTGAAGGAATGCATGACCACCAAGCCAACTCTACAAAGAATATTGAAGGATATTCTAGAGAGAGAAAAATGACCATCATCCCAGGAACAGCAGCAAAGTGAGATCACCAAGCAGGGCACATAGTTGAATGGAGGGGAAAAGTATGGAGCCAACAGCAGAAAAAAAGCATGACAGAGATGAACCAGTGCATGTTGGCCATAACCATTAATGAAGATGGCCTTGGTTCACCAACAAAAAGAAACACAACACAGGCAGAGTGGATCAAGAAACCAGATCCATCAATATGCAGCATACAAGAAACACATTAACTGGAAAGGAAATTCATAGATTGAAAGCCAGAGAGAAAGCAATGCGCCATGTGACAGGAAACCAGAAAAAATCAGGGATAGCTTGCCCATCAACCACAGAATGGGTAAGAGAGACATGGCATTTATATAGAAAGGAAAGCTACACAGCCATGAAGAGGATATTCATGAGGCTCATAAATGCATACAACTTGTGATCATGCTCTTGGTTGAAATGGTTTACACTCACGGAGGTGAACGTCATGTTGTCTCCCCAGTGTAGAACCTGAAGGAGTTCGTGGGATCTAAAATGTACAATAGATATTGTGAAAGTGAAAGGGAAGGAAATGTCTAAAAACATAAAGTGGTAGCCAGTGTTAATTCCCTATTGTTTTAAAGTCCTACATCATTTTATTGTTTTGTTTTGATTGGCCTTATTCTGTTTTGTTTGCTTTGGTTTTTTTATATTTGTTGGCATGGGCAGCTATTTTGAAGATAACAAGATACATTATGGTTGCCATTGTTGATTTCCTATTGTTTTTAAATCCTGTACCACTTTACTGTTCTGTATTGATTGGTTTTCTTCGTTTTATTTGGTTTGATTGAATGTTTGGTGATATGGACAGCTATTTTGAAGATAACAAGAGGATTTGGGTCAATAGTTGATTATTTAAATTAAGTAATGGGGTACATAGATTTATCATATCTTTAATTTTAAATATAAAACTTGGTACATTCATTATATAAGATTTTAAATAAAGTTAAACTTAATATTTTAAAACTAGATAAGATTTTAAGATATATATGCTATTATTCTAAAGTATTCTTGAAAAATATTTATGTGTCAGATTTGTAATTTTCTTTCATCATTTCAAAAGTTTTTATTATCAAATTTATGCTTTCTTCATATTTTTTTCTATGCTCGAGGGGAAACAAAATATTTTTTGGTACTGGGCATGGGCAACAGAGGCACTTTATGATAGAACTACTTCCCTAGCCCCCTCTTTAAGTTTTTATTTTGAAACCCAGTCTTAGTTTCCAAGCCAACCAGAAACATATGTCCCTCCTGCCGTGGTCTCTGGAGGAGTTGGAACTATGACACACATCCAACACGGGTCCACACATAACAAGACAAAATATCTTAACAATCTGCTATAGGAAAAATAAAACATAGATCCACAAATCATTTAAATCAGCTTTTTTGAAACACACAATTCTTCAGTTCCTGTTTCCATTCTTTATTTCTATTTCATATCAAAAGTTGTTCTCCAACTACGTAACATACTTTTGAAGAGAATAGCCATTTAAAAAAAACTCCTGATCTAGAGAAATATACAGTAGTCTCATTTAATTAACATATTGGTGGTGTGCATATGAATATATGCACTTTATCATTTTATTTATTTATTTGGTACTGGGGATCAAACTCATGACCTCATGTTTGCCAGGCAGGTGCTTGTGCTGCTGAGCTAACCCCCTTGGCTGCCCTTTGTAATTTTTAAAGAGTACATTTTTTATACCCTCTATTATTTGTAAGTGTTTCAGCTTGCCTCCTACACTCAAATAAACCTAAGATTTTGGACTCTAGCTATAGGGCTGGAATGTAGAATTACATGGGTGGGGGTGTGGAAACGTAGATAAGAAACTGAAATTGAAACATGTCCATACCATAATACAGAGATGCTAAAAGACTTTGGCATGAGAGTAGAATCGTATTTGAAGTTATAATGGGCAATGGATTACCAACTCACAGCTAGAGCACTCTGAATTCAGAATAAGAAAAGGATTTTTTAAAGCTGGTTAAGTAAACATAGTCCCAATAAAAGAAATCAGCTGAAGGCTTTTGTTATAGTGATTTACCCAGTTTTTCTGTTTTACTTTTTATTTCTGCTTCATTTAATATTTATTATTTTCTTCTATTATTCTTTCTCATTATTTCCTTAAAACTCCTTGAAGTGCTTTTTCTAATTTTTTTTGAAATGAAGTTTAGTTCATTTTTTATTCTCTTTCTTTAACAAAAGTAGTGTAAGGGTATAAAATTATTTTTGATGCAGTTTTAACTCTGCAGAATTTGAATACATAAAAATCCTGTTTCACTATTTTTAAATTATTATTTTAAAATTAATAGTTTGATAAAGTAATAACTGTTCATAATTGATTTTCTTCTTATTCTGCATTTAGGAAAATGTATTTAAGCTTCTAAATATTTGATTTCCAAAACCATCTTTAAACATGTCTCTGTTTACTTGTATAAAAGCCTCAGATTTATCCTTCTTTGTGGCTGAGTAGTTTACCACTGTATAAAAACACTACATCTTTTTTATCCTTTCCAATGTTGATGGGCATTTGGGTTGTTTCCAAGATTTAGCTATTACAAATTGTGGTGCTTATATGCGCACATATATTGCTGTGGTATGATGTTTTTAGTTCCTCTTGGAAGATACCCAGAAGGAGAAGAGTTGGGTCAAATGGGACCTCTAATCCTCATTTTATAAGGAATCTCTATGACAATTTCCACAGTGATTGCAGCAGTCTACACTCCTGCCTACAGTGGAGAAGTGTTCCTTTCCTCCCAATACTCCTGCTAGCACTTGTTATTGGTTGATTTCTTGATGACAGCCATTCTTTCTGGAGTGAGATGGACTCTTAGTGTTGTTTTAATTTGAATTTGTTAAATGATCAATGATGTTGAACATTTTTCTTTTTTTTTGGAACATTTTTCATGTATTTATTTGCCATTTATATTTATTCATCTGTTAAGTGTGTATTGATCTCCTATGCCCATTTTTGGATTGGGCCTTTGAATGTAAGGGGTCTGAGATTTTCAGTTCTTTATATGTTCTAGATAGAAATCCTTTGTCTGAGGGACAATTAGCTAATTTTTTTTCCCTTCCTGTGGGTTGTCTTTTCACTATGTTGGTGATTTCTTGTGTTGTGCAAAAGCTTTTCAATGAGATGAGATTCTGGTTGTTGATTCTTTGTAGTATTTCTCTTTCAGTCTGGATTTTATACATGAACTCTCTGTTCACACCTATGTCTTCAAGATTTTTACTTTGGAGAGTGTTGGCAAGCTTAGCAATGCTGACTCAGCAATTACAGTGACACCTATATTTACCTTTAAATGCACTTTAAGAGAGGTTAATATAATAAGTATCATGATTTATCTGTAGAAAGGAAATTACTTTACTCTGGAATCCATTTTGCCTAGAACAATTTTAGCACTTCATAGTTGATGTTTTTGCAATGAAACAACACTATTTTGGACGTATCTCTCAATTTTTGAAAAATCAATATCAAATGTCCCACTTTTCCTTCATTATTTCACTTTTAGTTTGGATTAAGCTCCTGGTAACTTGGACTAAATATTCAAAGCTTTTTTCTTTTTTTTATTAAGATATAAAATGGTGTATTTTATGATACAGCAATAATTTTAAGAAAACATTCACATAATAACAACAGCTTCCTTGATTATAAAAATCCTTGGCTCATGGCACTGTAATTGTTCATTTTCTTCTGATTTCTGAGACCAATTGAGATATTACTTCACTTTATGAGTCTTGCTTTCTTCTAGAGAACCGAGCAGTTCCGCAAATAGACCTACATAATGGCATCTTTTACCCATATTTTTTCCTTGGCCATGGTGAATGTCTCAATTCATAGATTCAAAATGTTAGGTGATAAATGTTTTCTTTGGTTCCTTTATTGTTTAATTTATTTTGTTTGGATTTTTCTTACTCTTATTAATTATGATTTATATGTTCTTTTCCTTTGATTTTTTTCTCTCATGATATATATCATTGCATTCTTATCTTAAGCATAATAGCAGTACTTTTCATATGTGTTCACTGGGTTTCAAATTTTCTGCAGTTTCAGGTTGGATCTTTTGGTGCCCAAGAGTTTGGATTCTCCAGTTTCATTTAAGAGCAATTTATTCCTATAATATTTCTTTTCTTCTCAGGTCAATGCTCATTATTTAATCTCATGTATAATTTATCCCATCATTTCACTGCACTTTGTAGAGATAATGTTCTTTTACAAACTAGGCCATTGCTTCCCACTTGTGTGTTGTGTTTGTCCTATTTTATTTGCCTTCTGGCATATCCTAAATGAAGAAATGTATTTCTCCTTACTGGGAGAATCCTCAGAAGAGACAGATTTTTTTCTAATTCTATTTTACTCCATCACTGTCAAATCCTGAGTCTCATTCTTACTTTTTATCAGTTGTTTCTGAAATACTGACTGCTATGGGACTTAAGCAATGTTCAACTACTGTATTTACAAAGTAACTGCTAGAAACTGGAAGGCAAACTTGACCAAACATTGTGTGAAGACAATGTTGACATTCAGATAGCTCTTTTGAGGTGGACGTGAAGGAAGTGGGAGTCTCATTACTTTATTTTTGCTATAAACTTTTAATTTTGACTTCTGGATTTTTTTGGCATGGAGTAGGATTTCTTTCTTTCTTTCTTTCTTTCTTTCTTTCTTTCTTTCTTTCTTTCTTTCTTTCTTAACTGTGTACTTGGGCATTTAATCCAGAGAAATGAAAAATTATGTTCATATGAAAACCTGTACATATATGTTTTTGTGGCACTATTCATACTACCCAAAACTGGAAACAAATTAAGCATCCTTCAGCAAAAGATTGGATAAAAATTGGTACAGTGATGCCAATAAATCCTTCTAAACACTACAAAGGAGCTCTTAAAAGTAATGGGAAGATAAGATTTGGATGAGCGGGTTTTGGGGAAGTAGTACTGTTCCATTTCCTGAGTATGGAGTTGTTTATATAAACCTTTGCATGTGTTAAAATTCATGAGTACACAACATACCACAAAAATTAAATTTTTGAATGTTAATTAAAAATAAAAATATTAACCATCCAAAAACAAAAATCCCAAGCAGAATTAAAATAAAAACAAAAATTTGTATAGTGCAGAAAGATACAAAAGAGGTGAAAATCATTTCAGACTTAATTTCTACATTTAAAAATCCAAAAGCAAAATTATAGTAAATATCCTATTTGTAATCTGCTTTCCTTATTTATGCCTTCAAATATTGGTGAGTATAGCTGTATGTCATTATTTTATTTTAATTAATTAATTTTTTTATTAAAGAAAAAAAATGAAACAGAAAGAGGGTAGATATAATACAAAATTTCAAAAAAAACCCAAAAACAAAAACCAGTAAGAAATCACTAGTTGATAATTACATATTTTCCTCTAAGAAGTAGTTGTTTAAGTTACAAAAGTAAAGCATACAAAGTAGACATTTAAACAGTGAGCCTGCAATCAGTTCTGTTCATCTATCCAACAAAAACTTAGTAATATGGTTATCAATCCCACACACTTAAACATACATGCAGTTATATCCTTTAGAATACTTTCTTTTCCTCTCTTTTTTTTTACTATATAATGTAATCAATTCTCATAAACTGTTTAAAAGTTCTACACATGTATAAGTCTCTACATGCATGCCTAGCCTTTCTGTATTAGAGGGAAAAACAAATCAAAACAAGTCAACAATACAAATTCCTAGAGAAACATGAAATGAAAAGGACATATGAAACCACAATACTAGGTGATCTATGGTAGTTACTATGATGTCTCTTGTTATTTTCAATAAAGTTGTCTGTATCGTCAGGCATAGTATAATTAAACTTAGCAGTACATAGCACTATTAATAAAAAACAAACAATGGAGACATTATAGGACTTCAAAGGCAGTTAATAATCAAACCAGCATAGGTATCCTATTGAACCTTGTCATCTTCAGAGCAATTCCCCCTACTCTCAGACTTGATACTCTCAAGCATACTAAATTTGAATAAAATCAGTCAAGACAAAACAGCGATATAGCCAATCTTCTCTGCCTCATCTCTGCTATGCTATTTTTCTGTCATTGTTGTTTGCTTTTCTCCTTCATTCCACTGTCTGCCCCTTTCATTGAGGCCTTTCTGCCATTGTTCCTGGAATCCTGGTGATTTCCCTCTCTCTAGAATGTCCTTCAGTATTCTTTGCAGGGTTGGATTGGTGGTCACACTCCCCCAGTTCCTCTTTGTCATGGAAATATCTTGTCTCTCCATTAATTTTGAGAGACAGTTTTGCAGGGTACATCATTCTGGGTTGGAGGTTATTTTCTTTCAGGGCTTGGAATATTTCGCTCCAAGCTCTTCTTGATTTGATAGCTTGCATCAAGAAGTCTGCTGTGATTTTGATGAGTTTTCCTTTATAGGTAATCTGTTTCTTTTCTCTGACTGCTTTTAATATTCTGTTCTTGTGATGGATTTCTGAGATCCTGACTGTTATGTGTCTGGGGGTAGATCTGTTTTGGTTGTAGCTGGCTGGAGTTCTGTATGCCTCATTTATCTGAACTTCACTTCCATTTTCTATGCTTGGAAAGTTTTCCTTAATTATATCTGTGAATAGCCTTTTTATTTCATTTGTATTTGTCCCTGCTTCTTTGTTCACATTTTTTATTCTTTTTTTTTTGCCTTTTTGAGACAGGGTCTCACTATGCAGTTCAGGCTGCCCTTGAGCTCACTTTGTAGCCCAGGCTGGTCTCGAACTCACAGCCGTCCTCCTGCCTCAGCCTCCTGAGTGCTGGGAATACAGGTGTGAGCCACCATGCATGGCCACATTTTTTATTCTTAAGTTATAAATCCTTTTGTCATCTTCTACCCTTTGTATCATTACTTCCTGGTTCCTTGTTATTTTTAAAAGCCCCTTCCTGTTGTGATCATATGTTGCAAATCTATCTTCAAGTTTTGAAAGTCTGTCTTTAGTTTCTGTTAAGAAGTTTTTCCAGCTTTCAGTGGAGTTTTTAATTTCCTGATATTCTCTTTGGATCTGTTTCATGTATTCTAGATTTTGTTTATATTCTTCATCAAAGGCTTCTCTCCTTTCTCTGGGTTCCTACATTCTTCCATTTGTTTCTTCTTGAGGAGTGCCCAGCATTTCTTTTATTAACCTTCTTATATCTTGCTTCACCTGAGTTAGAATTTCAGATTTAAATTCATTGATGAGGTCACGGAAGTATTTCTTTATTTCTGATGAGGCCGTGTCTGATATTGCATGTTTGCTGCCCTCATCTCCTCTGTATTTATCTCTCCTGGGCTTATTTTCCCTGGGTTGGTGGTTGAAGGCTTTTTGTTGTTTCTCTGTCTTGTCCGTGTTCTGGTTTCTTTCAGACAGGTGAACGGTGGAGGTCTCCAGACCTTTACGTATTGCTGACAGTCCCTCAGCAGCTTACTGGCTAGGGCAGTGCTGCCCTCTCCTGTTTGTTGTTGATCTGTGAGGCGCACACAGGGATGATGTGGGCCGGCCCCTCCCCTCTCAACCAGAGAGTGTCTTCAGCACTTTAGACTGTGCCCTGCAGATGTCACAGGTTCGGGAAAGCCTTGTCCTGGCTTTTGGGTCCTGACCAGGAGCATGGCCCAGCCCAAGCAGATCCCACCAATCCACTTTGGGCCAGGAGCCACTGACTGAAGCCACCTCAGCCATTGATTCAAGCCTGTCCTGCCCAAATCCAATATGTCATCTAACCATTCATCTCACTCCGGGGAATCCAGTTCCCAGCATTCATCAAAGTCGGTGCAGCTCGGTTTGTCATCTCCACTCCCTGTTGCAGCGCCTCCTCCTGCCAAGGGTCTCGAGCTTACCAACCCCACTCTCGGTGGGAATGAGACCTCAGCTTGATTGTGAGTCGCCTGACTCTAAGATGCACCCTGTACAGCGACTGGAGTGTGCCCAGCTCCAGCCCTCTGTCCACGCTTCTTCTTTTTTCTTTTTCCTTAGTTTCTTCCTGGGTCATGAGAATTTCTCTCTTTTCATCTGGACTTCTCCAGACCAGATTAGATTCTAGCATCTGAGTTGTTTTTCTCAGAGAGGCTCTCTATCATGCTACCTATCCAAGGCCATCTTGGATCTCCCCCAGAGTTGGACTTCTTTACCTCTTCAGAGTTCAACTTATTGTCTTTGAAAAACAAGAGACAATTTCTTGGGGAAAACCAGATAATCTGTTGCCTTTTATGATGAATAGAATGCCTTACCACTAAATAGGCTCCCTTCCTAAGGCTTTTGCAGTCTAAACAAATACCTTCTCTTTAAAATGAATGAAAATCTCTTCCTGGAACTTGTGTTCATTTTTATGTTATTCTAAGACCATTTCATTCCAGTGAGTGAATCTCTTATTATAGCTTATGATATTGATCTATTTCTTGCTTAGGGGGAGGGACTATTGTTCTCTATTCTCTATAAAACTGAATGTTGGGTAGTAAGGAGGTGTGTGGAAGATGTGCTGATTTAAGTTAACCCTTGCAATATTGACCTATCATGCTCATGGTAGATGAGAAGCATTATTATTTAAGTGAAAGAGAATCACCTTAAAAATGATGGTTTATGAACTGGGGTGCCTTCTTGATATCTACCTGATTTAATTTTTCTTATAAAATATATTCACTAATTATTTAAAAATTATTTAGATGGTGACATTTTAAGGCAAATTTAACAGATGGATTTCCTGGTAATTTACTGGTACTTTAACTCAAAACCTTTCTGAACTCAAAATTAATATTTTTCTGTTGATAGAGGGGAATACCCACAAATATAAATCTTTATTTTGTAGACATCTGAGATAGGTTTTAAATATATCCAGAAAGAAGTGAAGATTGGTTATTACAAGTTGGAATATGTTCTGCTTTCACATTTGCTGCACTGGCTGTTTTTCTCAATTACATTCAGAAATTTTCAAATGTTGAATTATGAACATATTGTTCAAATGTTCAATTAAGAAAGTTGTTTATTTTGTATGTACCTTAAATAATGTGTTATGGAATAATTATTCTGAATATCCACAGTTTTAAATCTTCAATTCAATTCCTGAATAGAATTAATGTTTTTATTTACTTCATATAAAAATTATCATAAATAGGAGATTGCAAGATGGCCGACTGAGTGGCGGCATGATAAGAGAGCCTCTCTGAGAAAAAAATAAAAAATAAAAACAACTCAGACACTGGAATCTGGCAACATGGAGAAAGCCAGACAAAAGGAGAGGAATTCTCACGACCCAGGAAGAAATTGAGGAAAAAGAAAAAGAAAAAAAAAGAAAAAAGAAAGAAGAAGAAGCATGGACAGAGGGCTGGAGCTGGGCAAACCCCGATCGCTGTACTGGCCTGTCTTAGAGTCAGGTGACTTATGATGGAGCTGAGATCGCGGCCCTGCTGAGAGCAGGGGTTGGTGAGCTCCAGACCCTCGGCTGGAGGAGGCACTGAGGCAGGGAGTGGAAACAGCCAGTCAAGCTGCATGAACTTTGATGAGTAATGGGAACTGGATTCCCCAAAACAGTAGGACTGGCTGGGCGACATTTTGGAGTTGGGCAGGGCCAGCTTGAATCAAAACCTGAGGCAGCGTCTGCTGATCACTCAGTCCAAAGCAGATTGGTGGGATCTGCTCAGGCAGGGCCATAACCTTGGTTGAAACCCAATAGCCAGGGAAGAGGCTTTTCTGGGCCAGTGGCATCCCCAGGGAACACACAAACTTGTTGAAGCCTGAACTGGTTGACTGCCATAGAGGGAGAAGCCAGCTCTCAGCCTGCAACTCCCAGATCCACAGCAGACTGGGGGGCAGTACTTCCCTAGCAAGTGTGCTGCAGAAAAACTGTAAGCAAAACGAAAGGCCCAGAGACCTCCACCATCCACCTTTCTGAAGGGGGCTGGAAACATGACAAGACAGAGAAAGAGCAAAAGATCCCCAACTGTGGAACCAGGGAAAGTGAGTCCAACAGAGGTAAATGCAGAGGAGTTTGAGAGCAGCAAACCTGAAATGTCAGAGACGGCCTCATCAGAAATAAAGAAATACCTCCATGATCTCATTGTCGAATTTAAATCTGAAATTCTATCTCAGGTGAAGCAAGATATAAGAAGATTAATAAAAGAAGCCCTGGGTAATCCTCAAGTAGGCACAAATGAAAGAATAGAGGAACCCAGAGAAAGGAGAGAAGCCTTTGATGAAGAATATAAACAAAATCTAGAATATATGAAACAGATCCAAAGAGAATATCAGGAAATTAAAAACTCCATTGAAAGCTGGCAAAACCTTTTAACAGAAACTAAAGACAGGCTTTCAAAACTTGAAGATAGATTTGCAAAGTATGATCGTGAAAGGGGGGATCTCTTAAAAATAACAAGGAATCACGAAGCAACAACACAAAGACTAGAAGATGACAAGAGGGTTTATAACCTAAGAATAAAATATGTGAGTGAAGATGCAGCAACAAATACAAATGAAATAAGAAGTCTATTCACAGAAATAATTAAGGAAAACTTCCCAAACATAGGTAACGGAAGTGAAGTTCAGATAAATGAGGCATACAGAACTCCAGCCAGCTACAACCAAAACAGATTTACACCCAGACATATAATAATCAGGATCCCAGAAATCCATCACAAGAACAGAATATTAAAAGCAGTCAGAGAAAAGAAACAGATTACCTATAAAGGAAAACTCATCAAAATCACAGCAGACTTCTTGATGCAAGCTATCAAATCAAGAAGAGCTTGGAGCGAAATATTCCAAGCCCTGAAAAAAAATAACCTCCAACCCAGAATGATGTACCCTGCAAAACTGTCTCTCAAAATTAATAGAGACACAAGATATTTCCATGACAAAGAGGAACTGGAGGAGTTTGTGACCACCAATCCAAACCTGCAAAGAATACTGAAGGACATTCTGGAGAGAGAGAAGAAAATCACCAGGATTCCAGGAACAATGGCAGAAAGGCCTCAATGAAAGGGGCAGACAGTGGAATGAAGGAGAAAAATAAACAAATAACAACAGAAAAATAGCATGGCAGAGATAAAACAGACAAGATTGGTTATATCACTGTTTTATCTTGACTGATTTTATTTGAATCTGATATGCTTGAGAGTGTCAAGTCTGAGAGTAGGGGCAACTGCTCTGAAGATGACAGGATTCAATAGGATACCCATTCTGGTTTGATTGTTAACTGCCTTTAAAGTCCTATAATGTCTCCAATGTTTGGATTTTATTAATAGTGCAATGCAATGCTAAGTTTATACTATATTTGATGATATAGACAATTTTATTGAAAATAACAAGAGACGTCATTGAAAATAACAAGAGACGTCATAGTGACTACCGTAGATCACCTAGTGTTGTATTTTTGTATGTTCTTTTCATTTCTTGTTTCTCTAGGAATTTGTATTGTTGACTTGTTTTCGTTTGTTTCTCCCTCTAATATAGAAAGGCTAGGTATATGTGTAGAGACTTATACATGTGTAGAACTTCTAAGTAGTTTATGAGAATGGATTATAGTTATTATAAAGGAAAAAAGGAAAAGACAGTATTCTAAAGGATATAACTGCATGTATGTTTGAGTGTGTGGAATTAATAACCATGTTGCTAAAGTTTTAGTTGGATGGATGAGCAAAACTGACTGCAGTCTCACTGTGGATGTCCGTTTTGTGGGCTTTACTTTTGCAACTTGGACAACTGCATCTAAGAGGAAAGTATGTAATTATCAACTAGTGATTTCTTACTGGTTACTAATTTTGTTTTTTTGTTTTGTTTTTGAGATTTTGTATTGTTTCTACCCTCTTTCTGTTTCAAAATTTTTTCTTTAAATAAAAAAATAAAAAAAATTATCATAAATAAAAATCACTATCCAAATGATCTGGTCTGGGTCTCTTCTTTTAGATAAATTTCTGAGGTATGGAAAGGACTCTCACAGCAGGTCGACCCTAGAGGTGGTGTGTATGCTAGAATGTAGGAAACTTTTCCACTACATCTACTGCCTCATATCAGATTTGTATTATTTTCATATTTTTTATTTTCTTAACTCATTAAAAACCATAGAAATGGACATTAAGAGGGAAAGTAGCATTTTTCTCTCTAAAGATTTAATGCACATGGAATAGATCAGGGTATGTAGCTCAGTGGCACAGCACCTGCCTGGCAAGTGCAAGGTCCTCAGTTCAATTCCTGATTTTAAAAAATGGATATAAAGGGTCGTTAGCCCTTGTGTGTATAAAAAGCAGGAACATAAGCTATGTGAGATTACCTACATCAGCACAGTACCACTGATACCAGTGGAGATTTATCAAGGATGAATATTTTAAAAGTTTCCTTTTTAAAGAACTCTAAATAGAAGCACTTAAATAATTTCTCTCAGATGTAACATTTCTCTTGGGTTTTCTCCTGCTGATCACATTCTGATCATTCTACATAGACCTCTGTTGTTATCTGTGTCGACTACTAACTGCTCCATTGAGATAAGTAAAAAGTTAGCTGAATACATCTTATTGGTCATTTTTTATTGTTGTTGGTATATATTTAATATTTGCATAGTTTATCTGGAAATCATTTTTTCCTGAAAAATCCCCATAAGCTTGTAATTTTGTCTAAAACAATTTCAGAGCATAGATAAACATTAGTTTTTTAATTTCAGTTTTAATTTTGTAAAGGTTTCATTATTACTCAGCCTTAATTTCTTTGCCTTATATTCTCTGAAGAGTTTCTTTACATTTAGTTTCTATAATTATTTGATTAGGTAATGGAAGAAGCAACTTCCAGACTTCCATTAGAGCTGGCACCATGAAAGAACTACAGACAATAGTATTGTTTCAGGGAGAAAATTTTAATTTGAATCTTGATACATACTGAGTGAGCTAAACCAGGATGCAGCCCTTACACATTGCAAAAACAAAACCACAGAAAATAAAACAATGCTTTTCTCTTATCTCTGTCTCATGATGCTGATCAAATTCTGTCGCTGTCATATGAAGAAGTTGTCTTTCTAAAAATAACCACAATGAGACTGCTATCTAATGTGCTGCTTGCTACAAAAAGTGTTAATCCCTTAGTCCTGTTTTCCTGAAGTGTAAGAAAAGTCGTGTAAATCACAGTCATGGTTGGTCATGAGAGACACCCTTTCTATACATGACATTGGTGGTATTTGCTAAACAGGAAAGCTACTCCTCACTATCAAAAAGCTGCAGAAGCCAATTTGTACTCAGAAAATTGCTCTGTAAGTTTGGAATCAGCCAAGGAAGATGATAGTAAGTGAAGCTTGAGAACACCGTCTGCACCTCTAGTGCCTCTTGTACTCTGATACTGTGCCATGCTGACTGACACATTGACATATGTATAATTTCCCGTTCTTATTTTTCTATACTGTACTTTGTATTCCTATTATCTGGATATATTATTTCTTAAATGAATCAGGACAAATAATTATCTCTAGGTGTAGGAATTAAACTCTCTGGAAGCATAGTTGCGATACTTGCCCCTAAGCAACCCTACTTGGTTTCCCTCACATAGTTTCCCAGCACACTAAAAGTAAACGAAGCCACGGAAATGGTATGTGACCCTTTAAGCCAAGATCGTGGTGCCATCAGTGTTGTAAACTTGCTTGAAGCCTTTAATATTAGCTTGAATCTAAAGCAATTAGTCCTGGTTTTCCTGGTCCTTTCTTTAGTCTCATGGCACCTCGGGGCCAGTTCTCATTCCTGGAATGCTAGGTTTTATCTTTAGCTGTGGAGAGTGTCTATCTCAAAACGACTTTGCATGCCTAGCACGTATGAGGCGCTGGTTTTCATCCTTGGTACCACTTATAGTAATAGCATTAGAAAATGAAAACAGCTTTACAAATATCCAGCATCATATTTATGTGGTTATTATATTAGTATGACTATCAATTTTCAAGAAATTCTAACATTAATATATTATATCCCAATGACTCAGTATGCACATAACATAACTTAATATAGTATATATGTGTTTACTAACATATAAATGGTCCAGATTTCACTTACGGATTTGGCAGATACGTACCTTGCATTTATTACATGATCAACAATTTTGTTAGTGCTGGTGATAGTGATTAGACAACCAAGACTTCTACCTTCATGGACCTCACAATATAATAATGGTTAAGAATTTTAGATATATATTTATAGTGTAATATCAGATAGTAATAAACTTATGAAGAAAAATGAAGCCAAGTAGAACCTGAAGATGGAGGCACCTATTTTAGATGATATTGTGATAATTTAAATGTTTCCTAGAGCACTAAAGGCTATATTAGGAATGCCATTAGACAAACATATATTTGCTAATTCTGTTATTTGCAGTTTGATCATAAAAGCATTGCAATAACTGTAATGTGAATATACTACATCAGTCAATGAATCTGACATTCTCTCATTTTTGTGATACAGATATTATCATTGATTGGATATAAAAGAGAATATAAATTTTTTTGTTCAAATGCAATCAACATATAAAGACTTTGAGGACACTGTTAATAGCACTGACATTTGAATGTGTAATGAAATGGAGTAGGTGCTATAGAAATTTAGATAATGTTGAGAAATTCTCAAACTTCAGTTAGTATATTAGTCTTCTGTTCTTTCATAATCCATAAAAAGCATGCAGCATACGGTGATGTGTCAAGAATTTTTTAAAAAAATCCTATTTGTGTGTATCAGCTCACATAAGATGCATCTTCTTTTGTGTATTATATAATGATGTTAAAATATGAGGTCATTTAAGGATTTGCCAAATGTGGAAAAAGAAATATATTTGCAGTTTTTACATTAGGATACAATTATGCTGTGGAAAAGTGCTATTGCCTAAATACATCTTCAAAATATGCTTTTGAAAAGGAAAGAATAGCACACAAATTCTGATTTTTTAAAAAGTTATCTCGAAAAACAGACTACAGATACACTAGCTGAAGTTTAATAAGGTGTAAATTAGGAGTTATGCTGCAATTTGAATGGTGGCCATATGGAATGCACAGAAATCTCAGCAGCAGAGGAATGCTGTGACTTTGGAGGACAAGCTGTGACATGTGCTTGCCCTTTGATGGCATGAATCTAAAACCCTCTAGTGTGGACAGGGATTTAGGACTATCTAGTCACACACTTGATTAGCAGATGAGGAAACTGAGGCTCAGCATGGGAAGTGACCTGCCCAAAATCATGCAGCAACCTGGGCTCCTGGCTGGAGAGTTTGTGCTGTGCTTTTTGCCCCACAGCCTCCGTTGCTGGCCCTTTCACTGTTCAGCCGTTTTGTAGATCTTCCCCTCACAAAGGCTGAGAAGGTAAAATTCACACTTGTAACTTTTCTTTTTGCTTGCTAGCTGCTTAGTAAAATATTTTGCAGAAGAAAGGTGACAATGAAAAGAAAAAGAAGGTTTAGAGGTTTCACTATGCCCGTTTCTCATGTCCCTGACATAAAACCTTTTTAAAAACTCATAAATGTGGAAAATATAATATTAGAAATAGAGATTAAAAGGGGGAGGATTGGGGCAGAACTGGTCAAAAAGAAAAGAGAAATGTCAGATTCTGAGGCAGAAGATGATAGCTCTTAGGTCACTGATCAGCTCCCTGAATTTAAAAAGAAATAGATTTACCACTGTGGGCCTTTCTTTGTCTATAGAATGAGGAGGGTTGAACAATTTCTGAAATCCTCTCCACTATTGCTAATCAAGGATTAGGTACATACACAGCATTTTGGAAGTGTTATTAGAAGGCATACATAACTTTTTTGGGGCTCTCAGTTAGAAAGCATTGAAGTCTATTTTCAGAAACATGAACCCATCCTGAGAAATCTGTAAGGGTGTTAATTTGGAGTTATATTCTGCTGTTGGTAAATCAGAGTAATGGGGAAGGATCAAAGGGTGAGAGCATAGATGGCCATAAATCATGCGTAAAACACAATTCCACTTTGAGGGGCTCAGTATAGTATGGTGGCTAATAGCATGCAAGTAGTCTTGTGTTCAGCTTTCAACACTTACACAGCGCTATTTGTGAGCCCCTTGGCCAGGCCTTACATTATTTGGCCTTCGACTACATCTGTGACTTAATGTTGTGCCTCATTCCTCCGTGGTCATTTTCCTGCAACCTCAAAGCCCTCTACTCTTCTGCGGTCAGGCCAAGCACGCGCCTTCCACGGAGCCTTCGTGGATGCTGGCCTCTATCTGGATGCTTTTCCTCTAGGCATCTACACAAAGCACTGCACTTTTCTTTCAGCTTTCCCCCCCCTCAAATGTCACTATTTTTAGAGAAATCTACCCTTAACCTTGCTAATAATGAAAATCCAACTTTTAAATTCTTATCCTAAAGTTTCTTTATAGTCACTTTCTAAGACATTAGATACATTCTTTTCTGTTTCTCTTTTGTCTATTTGTATGTGGAAGTAAAACTGTTCAATGCTGTCCTTGTTTCGAATTTTTGCATTTCCATATCACCAGAGTCTAAATCAAAACAAGTTCTGGGCTGTTCAGTACACAACTGTTGAATAAATGCATTCCAGTATCAGTAGATGAGCCAACAACAGTAACAGGAAAGGTTGCACGTTGTACTTTTGGGGAGAAAGAGGTGATGACTGAGGAAAACAGATCCCTCACCTCTGATTTGGTACAATTATTTGTACCCTGTATGAGTTCAATTTGTTATTTTAAAGAGACCAGGGCTAGATTCTGGTCTAAAATAGACCACCATCCTATGCACACTTAATCTGTGTTTAATTTCATTTCTTCCACTTTGCTTCTGATCATAAATGGAAATGAGCCAGTGGAAGGAGATGATATCTATCCATTCTGCCCACGTGAAACAGCTCACTGTTCTGGAACCTAAACACCATGAACACTCACTAATGATCATAGAAACGAACTCAGGAAAATACTGCTATATGAATTAACTGAAATGATACAAATTAAATATGTGGTGACATGAGTGTGAGTAGAAATACTGCAAATAAATACAGTCAATTTAAGTGAACCCGCCAGACCATTCATGTGACGATTCCTTAAGCCTCATTAACTTCACATATTTTCTGTATTTGGCTAGCTTCTACAATATCTCTTCAGAAAGGGGAAAAAAAGCCCGCTTATAAGTGAAAAGATCTATAGTATGGAGTGCAGTAGGAGAGGCAAGGGTCTGTGTGTAAAATATGACAAGAAAACTTATTCTTGATTGTTACTCCTGGTGGGCACTTTTGTCTTTCAAAATGAAGTATTTGGAGAACATAAAAAAATGTTCAGATCCACACTTTTCCTGGTTAGGTGATATCACAGATCCCCAAAATAGACATATTCCAGGGGAACCTCTTTACCTGAGAGCATGGATGCATTTATATCCGTGAAAAAGTAAAAACCGACTTTGGTTTTTCCTTCCCTTCCCGGACCCACTCACCTCCTTCCTCCACACATCTAATTCACACACAGACGCCCCTAATTCACACGTGCACACTCATGCACACACCCCCGTTTCCTCACCGTAGGACCCGGATGATCAGTGCTCAGGCTCGGCCTTGCTCCTGCCGAAGTCACAAGTGAGTTCTAACAAACCCCCCTCTGAGGCTGCCTCCTATCAGCCGCCCTTCAGGACAGGATGAACACATCCACCAAAAATCCTGTTTTCTTTGCATCCTAAGTGAAACAGCATTAAAGGGGGAAATGGGAATTCAGCGCTGCCAGCTACAGTATCTCTCCCATCAGTTCACCAATAGGGCCTGGTAGGGACCTGCCGAGCCTCTGGATAAATTGTATTTTCCAAGGGTTAATTAAGCTGTCTTGAGCTTCTGCATGAAGAGGAACAAACTGGCACTTGCAGCGCTTTCTGAAACCTGCTGTCGACATTACAGTCCCTGTTGCTTTTAGCTGTATCGATCCAATGCTTGACCTGTGAAATCCTTGATGGCTGCTAGCACTAGAAGCTTACTGGAGCTTTCCAAGGGAGCTTCGGGGCAGCTTGTGTAGTCAGGTACAATTACCTATCCCTCCAGGAGAGCCAATTAGCTCACAAAGAGCTGGAGCAGAACAAATGTTTTGTATGTGATTTAGAATCCTAAAAAAGAAAAGGGAGAAAAGAGAGAAAGAAAGTCTTTGTTCTGTCTGATTCTTTTGTTCCTAATTTTATGATTATTGTTCGATTCACAGTGGCCCTCACATTTTCTCACATATTTCTGAAAGAATTATAAGAACATGATAAACCAGATTTACCATCTTCTCTCTTTAAGCTATGAAAATTGCCTTGTGCTATTTAGGATCCAGTTTTTGGACTAATTGTATGAACTCAAAGATAGAAAACCTAAGTTTGTTCTACTTTCTGCATTTCAGAAACTTTTTCTCTAAAATTGTACAATGAATGTCAGTCATAATGAATTGCTCCTTGGGGAAAAAAGGGCTGAAAGGCAACTACTTCTGATACTTGGCTTTGCAGGTGAAATGTAAAACTAAGAGATTCCTGGGCAGAGACATGTTACACATGCCCAGGTCTTTATCAACTTCAGCGCGACTAGACCTGAAACTAAAGCTAAGCTTTGCAGACTGTCAACCAATAAAACAGCATATCCTTTGAATAAAAGCATGGCAAAATGATCTACATCTGTGTTTCCTAAGTCTGAAACTGTTGTCCCGATAAGTGATCACAGGATTACTGAGACACTCAGTCACATTCTCACGACTGTCTTCCTTTGTGACCAAAGCCGTTAATCTGAGTTAGCTATGGAATGTGGTCTGTCCGTTAAATACTGTGCATTTAAATTTTTTTCATCTGAATACATCTAAATCATGCAAGGGTCAATAATTAGTCTTTATGATATAATACAGCAGAAGAATTAACAGCAAATGGAATTTCAGAAGTCTACTACTGAGCAGCAAAACAAGGAGAAAATGTAAGTAAATTATCATATCGATAATAGAACATTTAAAAATATGATCTCAAATATTCTCTCAGTAAAATAAAACCACATGTATGTACACACTCATACAATGTGGTGGCTATCAAATAAACTGGGATGAGAAGTTTAATGTCAAACAACATATTTGATACTCATCACAGAAGAAGCTTTTGGTTCTTCTGAAGAAGAAGCTAATGTAGACACAAGATTCTGATTTCTACAAAGTAAAATAAGACTGATGACCAAAAGGCTTCATTGTATTTCAGAATTGGAAAGTTGAAGTACAACAACAATGACAACAACAATAACAGTAACAACAGCAGAAAAGTAGGCCTAAATCAATGTCAAAAATCCACAGGCAGGGGCTGGGGATTTAGCTCAGTGGCTTAAGTGCCTGCCTGGCAAGTGCGAGGTTGTGAGTTTGATCCTCAGTACAAAAAAAAAAAAAAAAAAAAAAAAAATCAAAGGCAATAAAATAAAACAAAAATGAGGTGTTTGGATCTTACATCATCTGTTTTGTGTAAAATCTGATTTTATTTTTCTATAACAGAATATAATTGCACAAAATGAAGTAAAGAACGAGAATGGATCTGAGATGCAGATAGGTGGGATTCAGAGTCTGTTTACAGAGAGATGGAAGGCAGGAACTCAAGTGTGTCTCCAGGTCTATGTGACTGAGAACTTTCTGGGTTCTGCGCAGACCTGATATTTGTCTGTCTGCTGCAGTAGATGTCAGTGAAAGATTGCTCTTTCCTCAGTTTCTCCCTCTGAGGGTGTAACTGCATGGACAGGAAGTGAGAGGGCTCACCGCTCTGCTGGCCGGTTTGTGAAGGCAGTTGGGAGTTTGGCAGCATGGCAGGTGCTGTTTCAGTGCTTTTCTCTCTCCCTTATTGATGTCGAGTGGTATTGAGACCATTCCAGTTACGAGGTTGGAAAGGAGTAGATAGCAATTACCAGCACTGGATAGTCTTGGCACATATAGCTTTGGAGCTGGAAAAAGTGACCATGTGTAAGTCGAGGCTAAATTCACTACTTCACTTAACAAGAAGCAAGCAGATGGCTATTTCCATTTATGGGTTACATAAACCTGTGGGGTGTGTGTGTGTGTGTGTGTATGTATGGTGGTGGTTAAAGACTACAAATGTTTTGAAACTGAGATCAAAACCATGAGTTTAATTCCCCTAGAGCTCTATGCTTCATTGTATGATCACTGATCATGGCCTTATCATATCCAGGTGATTTTCACAAGGTATAAATCATCTGTTGAGAAGGAATATTTTCTGATAATGCAAATATGTTTACTATCCCTGGAAAAGTGATCTAACTTTGGTGTCATAATATGGTCCTAAGATATGAGTTACATATTATTTATTTATTCTACCAAAAAATGTTTTTATCAAGAGAAAAATTTTCAAAGTACCACTGAAAATTCTAAAGACAGATTTTCTTCACAATCATTCTTTGGAAAAGACAGTACAAATTTAGTAAACTTTTTTCTCTGTACATATATTGGGCTTCTGAATTGAAGATAATGTTAGTTCTATGTCAGTTGTGAAGGGGCATCACCAAAGTTAACCTGGAAGTTAGGTATGGATTAAAGAACATCGATAGAGCTGACAAGTCTTTCTGTCTTTTTCTCATTTCTTTCTGTTAAATCTTCTGCTAAAAAGAAGAACTTCCTAAAGATTCAACTTGAAAGCTTTCAATCTATCTAACAAAATAAAGCACACGATGGTCTGTTTTATCTAAACAGATTTAGTGCTAGCTGCTGAATATAGAAAGAATAGAGAAGATTACAAACAACATTTTAATGTTTCAAATATCAATATATATATATAAAAATAGCAAACACTTAAAAATTGTCTTTATAACAGAGTAACAAATTGTCAAAACCTAGTAACTGTTTTGAAAGCTCCATTTCAAAAGCATCAAGGATATTTGTCTGCATGGAAAATTGCTGCTGATGTCCACAGAGTGTCTGCCTGCTCCTCTGTGTCTATGTTCAGCCTTCTGAAATGTGCTTCTAAGTAGAGCAAAGTGTGATTCTTCATGCAAAGACCTCAAGGAAGAGAAAGAATGGATTCCTCAAACTTGACAGATAATAACTTTTCAAATCAGAAAGTGAATAAAATATAAAAAGTGGTATGAGAATTAAAGTATAGGGAGGGAAGAGTGCTTATTCAAGCATAAACGTTTACTGCTTCATTGTCTACTAGGGTATCCTGGAAGGAATCTTATTGCAAAATATATGAAAACTAGTCTTAAGAAACAATGTCAATGACACAGAATGTTGGTTTCTTTTATTAATCCATTGTTTTACATGATAATGACAAATTGATTATTAGCAATGAAAATATGACATTCTTAGCCTTGAGTTTATTTCTATATTAATACACATTTGTCTCTCTTGGAAAAACTTCTCTGGTTTATAACCCTTCTTTATAACATTTAATATAATTTTCTTTTTTGTTGTTGTTTTAAAGAGAAGAAGGAAAAAAATATAAAAGTAAACCAGTTTCAAGTCAGGTTAGTAGGAAAGTGCTGATGATGAACACATTATATGTTGTTGTCTTCACAGTAGTTACTCAGGGTAAAAGACATAGGCATGAAATATTGTCCAAACAATATTAGTACAAACCTTTCTCTTCAATGAGTTAAGATAAACTAGCTGGATAATTATCTTAACTATCTTGTGATATGTATATTTCCTATCAGTTCTCCTTTCTCCTATCAGTTCTCTTTTTTTTTGAATAGTTTCTTTCCAAGTCACAATAAATATCTGTTGTACATTCTGGATCTTTTTCTACTTGTTCATATTCTTACACTAGGGAAACAATACCATGTTTATGAATGTGGTCCTCACTGATTTCACTATGAGCATGGTCTTTAGTTATATTCACTTACCTATAAAACTCTCAAGTTTATTTTTCTTTATGCCTGAGAAGAACTCCATCGTATAAAATTACCACATCTTTTTTTTTCCTTTTCCTCAGTTGATGGGCAGTTGGATTTTTCCAAGATTCAGCTGTTACAAATTGTGCTGCTATAAACATGGATGCACAGGTATTGCTGTGGTACAATGTTTTTAATTTTTCTGGGAAGACACTCCGAAGAGGAATAGCTGGAGCAAACGGCACCTCTCATTGTAATTTTTAAAGGAATCTCCACACTGATTTCCATGGTGATTGCACTAGTCTACACTCTCACCAACAGTGGAGAAAGAACTCCTTTTTCCCTACAGGTTCACCTGCATTTGTTATTGGTTGATTTCTTGATGATAGCCATTCTTTCTGGAGTGAGCTAGAATTTCAGTGTTTCAGTGTTGTTTTAATTTGCATTTCTTGAATGACCAAGGATGTTGAACATTTTCTCATACATTTATTTGCCATTCATATTTCATTTGAGAAGTGTGTATTCATCTCCAATGGCCATGTTTGGATTGGGTCTTTAAATTTTAGGTTTTTTTTTTAATTCTTTATATGTTCTAGATGTAAGTTATTTGTCTGAGGGACAACTGGCTATAAATTTTTCCTACTCTGTGAGTTATCTCTTCACTCTATTGGTTATTTCTTTTGTTGTGCAAAAGCTTTTAATAAGGTGAGATCCCATTTGTTGGTTGTTTACAGTATCTTGAAGATATAGATGTAGGCATAGGCTTCATGAACAATACCCAGATCCTGAGGAAATACTAATGTAATTCTCTTAAGACTGATAAACTCAGCTAAAGGATATCTGTCTGTGTAACTGAAATGAATTTTTTTTGCTTTTTATGTATTTTGTTTTGACTTTGATTATTTCATTTTAGCTAAATGAAACCACAGCACTCCTATTACATCTCAGTTGGTTCTGCATTGATCAGTTATATAGTTCAGGCTCACTATTTACTAGATACTGTGTTAGGCACTGGCTTGATAATGGTGGGCAAAACAAAGGCAATTCATTGTCCCCCAATCCTTATGACTTAATGGGAGGGATTATTAAGTTCAAATTGTAAATGCTTGGGTGGAAATAAAGTATATAGATAAGAAAGAGCAAGTAACAGGAAATCTAGTCTGAAAGTACTAAAGGCTATTCTGAAGTAGTGATGTTTGTGTCATAATCCGAAGGATGAATAAATTTTAATTGAGTAATAGGGAAACAGAGTAGCAATTGGAGTTTCTAGGTAAACCACTGTGTGAAAAGGAGAGTATATCTGGAAAACTGGAGTAAGTCAGTGATCCTGGAATGCTGAGCTAGCGAGAGAGGAGGCCGGAACAGCAGGCAGGATGCAGATTGCAAAGATAATGGCTTAGATGCCCCTAGTAGTAGGGAGCCATGGCCAGGCTGTAAATGGGAAAAACCTGATGGAGTTTTCAAAATATTACTTTATCTACTGGAGAACAGATGAAAATAAAGCTCTTGTAGGTTAATTAGTTACTGGCCACTGCAGTGCTGTTTCTATCCAGAGATGCCTATGCTAATGGCAAACTGATGCCTATTCTTCTTTATAAATAAATACATTTGTCTAAATACTCAGGCCTATCAGCTTTCGAACTGACAGCTTGTGGGATCAATCTAGGATCTGCATAAAGTTTAAATATTGTATTGATTTTTTAATTAATTTTACATAAAAATTTAGTTTCCCAAATTAGATGTGTCTACACAGGCTTGAATTCCTGTCGTTATAACAGGTTATAACCATGCTGAGACATGGATGCTCTTCACCCATGAGATGAGAAACTTTACTCTAGTTTCCCAGACATTTGACCCCGAGACAGCAGAACTTGCCTGCTCTTCACCCAACTGTCATGTCACAGGGAAGTAAATTTCTGCCATATCAGTTCGTTTAGGTATATTTAGCTTGGGCTGTGAACATAGATTTTAAAAACATTATACTATATCAAATAACATAATTATGATGACTATTATTTGGAATTCTATATCTTATGAATATAGTTAAGCTAACTGATCAAAAATAATGAAAATATTATCTAGATATGAAAGCTAACAGACTTAGTTGCCATCAAAAAAGAGGAATACATTAATAATTTTGAAAAGCCCTTAAATAACCTAGAGTTCTCTCTAAATTTGTTAAGTAAAAAAGAATCACAATGACAATATGGAAATATGTATGGAATAGGCATGTCAATCTCATGACAGTCATTTTGACTGACAGCACTAAAGTTAAGACTCATGATAAAAACAATGGTTCCCCTACATTATTCCTAGCTTCCATTATTTTTTCATGAGGACTTGCTGAATTTTCTTGAATATTGTGTCTCTTTCCTCATTTTTTTTGGCCAGTCATAAAAAGAAAACTAGTACAGACATTACACATCAATCATGATTATGTAGCCTAAGTCCTCTAAATTATTACTATTTGTCCTTGAGTGTAACCTGTATGATTTTAGTTATAACAAATCTGTCTTCTTATATTTCTTATATATTGATTATTTGCTATGTCATATGTTAAAGTCATAATTTTCATAGCACATGAGTGGATTATTACCACATCGCTATTTCCATTAGTTTTTTCCATTCTAATTTGTTTGATGTCAGTATTACCACTCTTTTTTAAATTTTATTTTACAGAGAATGAAACAAAAGAGGACAGAACAATGCAGATCAGAAGAGAACAATACAAGCAACATAGCACTTCCCAACAAGAAAATTGGATATCAACAGTAGCTACCATAATACCTCTTTCTTTGAAATAATTGAGTGTTGGTTCACACACAATAGTATCAAACAACAAAATAGAATAAAAGCAATCAAGAGAATGAAAGTATTAAAAGGCATTCTGAGCCAATTAACAGAAGATGAACAATGGCTACTATAGTATCTCATTTTCCATAAAAAATTTGTTTATACTATCATACATATTAAAATCCAATAAGACACACATGATAGAACCAATGGTAATAGGAGAACAAAAGCATGGTAGGACTTCAAAGCAAGATGATATTAAATCAGCACTGGCTGCCATAATGTCTTGTTTTCTTCAAAGTAGCTGTTCATAACATCACACATAGTAAGGTCAAGCAAAACAGAATAAAACCATTCCAATCAATGAATGAAAACATTATAAGACTTCAAAGCAATACAATGGGGAACCATGATTACCATAGAATCTTATGTACTCTTACCATTTCTTATACTAGGGAGACTATACGGTATTTATACATGTGAGTTTGATTTATTTCGCTTATGAGTATGGACTCAAGTTGCATCCATTTATTTATAAATATCTCAATGTGGTCATTCTTTATAGCTGAGCATTGTATAAAAATACCACAATTTTTTTTATCCATTCCTCAGTTGATGGGCACTTAGGTTGTTTCCAACATCTAGCTGTTACAAATTGTGCTGCTATAAACATGGGTGCACATATATCACTGTGGTATGATGTTGTCAGTTCTTCTGGGAATATGCCTAGGAGTGGAATAGCTGGGTCAAATGGGACTTCCAATCCCAGCTTTTTAAGGAATCTCCAGACTGACCTCCACAATGGTTGCACCAGTCTACACTCCCACCAACAGTGCAGAAGAGTTCCTTTTTCCCCACAGCCACTCTAGCATTTGTTGTTGGTAGTTTTGTTGATCCTGGCCATTCTTTCTGGAGTGAGAAGGAATCTCAGTGTTGTTTTAAATTGCATTTCTCTAATGAGAAATGATAATGAACATTTTTTCATGTATTTATTTGCCATTCATATTTCTTCATCTGAGAACTGTGTGTTTATCTTGGATGCCCATTTTTGGATTGGGTCTTTGAATTTCGGGGGTCTGATTATTTTAAATTCTTTCTAGATTCTAGACAGAAGTCCTTTGTCTGAGGGACAGTTCACTAAGATTTTTCCCAGTTTGTGGGTTTTCTTTTCACTCTGCTGGAGATTTCTTTCAACGTGCAGAAACTCTTTAATAAGATGTGATCCCAGTTACTGATTCTGGGAAGTATTTCTCATGCAGTTTGGTTCTTGTTCATGAATTCTCTACCTACTCCTATGTCTTCAAGATTTTTAACTACTTTGTATTGCAACAGATTTAGTGTTTCTGTTTTAATAGTTAGATCTTTGATCCATTTAGATTTTAGTTTAGTACATAGGCATGGGTCTAGTTTTAGTTTTCGGCATATAGATAGCCAGTTTTTCCAGCACCATTTATTAAAGAGACTATCATTCTTCCAGTGAACGTGTTTGGCCCCTTTATCAAAGATAAGGTGGTTGAGTGTATTTGTAGTTGTGGTTGTATCCTCTAATCTATTCCATTGATCTTCAGGTCTGTTTTTCTTCCAGTACCACGTTGATTTTATTATGGTAGCTTTGTAGTATAACTTCAAGTCAGGGATTGTGATGCCTCCAGCCTTGGCTTTGCTGCTTAGAATTGGCTTTGCTATTTGAGGTCTCTTCTGGTTCCAGATGAATTTTAGGAGTGATTTCTCTAGATCTATGAGGTATGTTATTGGCATTTTCATCGGGATTGCATTGAATCTGTATAACAATTTTGGGGGAATGGCCATTTTCACAATATTTATTCTTCCTATTCCGTTTTCTGAGGTCCTCTTCAATTTCATCAGGGTATTATAATTTTCCCTGTACAACTCTTTTACTTCTTTCATTAGATTAATTCCTAAGTATTTCATTTTTTGGATGCTAGTGTGAAGGGTGTGGCTTCTCTTATTTCTCTCTCAGTGATTTTGTTGTTAGTGTATAAGAATACTATTGATTTTTGAGTATTGACTTTGTATCCAGCTACATTGCTGAATTTATTATATCTAGGAGTCTTTCAATGGAGTTTAGGAGGTCTTCTTTGTTGTCTGCAAATAATGATACTTTAACTTCCTCTTTTCCTATCTTCTTTTATTTCTCTCTCTTGTCTAATTGCTCTGGCTAGTATTTCCAGTACTATGTTGAATTGGAGTGGTGATAAGGGACATCCTTGTCTCATGCCTGATTTTAAGGTAAAGGCTTTCAGTTTTTGTCCATTTAATATGATGCTCGCTGTTGGTTTGTGGTAGATGGCCTTTATCATATTGAGGTAGAGACCATCTATTCCAATTCTCTGTAAGGTTCTTATCATGAATGGGTGTTGGATCTTATCAAAAGCTTTTCTGCATCTGTAGAAGTGATCATGTGATTCTTACTTTTGGCTCTATTGATATGGTGGATTACATTTATTGATTCGTGTATGTTGAACCATCCCTACATGCCTGGGATGAGTCTCACTTGGTCATGGTGTATAATCTTGATGATTTGCTGCATCCTGTTTGCCAATATTTTATTAAGAATTTTTGCATCTATGTTCATTAGGGAGATTGGCCTGTAGTTCTCCTTTTTAGTTTGGTCTTTCTCAGGTTTTGGTACTAGAGTGATATTTGCTTCTAGGAATGACGTAGGGAGAAATACTTCCCTTTCAATTTCATTGAAGAGTTTGAGGAGTGTCAGCATTAAGTCTTCTTTGTATTTCTTGTAGAATTCTGCAGTGAATCTGTCTGGGCCTGGGCTCTTCTTAGTTGGTAGGGACTTAATTACATTTTCAATTTCATTAATAGAAATTGGGTTATTCAACAGTTTTACATCTTCTTGATTCAGCTTTAGTGGTTCATATTTTTCTAGGAATCTGTCCATTTCTTCTGTGTTATCGAACCTATAAGAATAGAGGCTTTTGAAATAGGTGTTGTTGATCTTCTGTATTTCCACAGAGTCAGTAGAGATTTCACCTTTTTCATTCTGTATTGCATGAATTTGAGTCTTTTCTTTTCTTTTTTAAATTAGGTTGGCTAGGGGCTTATCAGTTTTATTTATTCTTTCAAAGAACCAACTCTTTGATTCATTGATTCTTTGTATTGTTTTCTTAGTCTCTATTGCATTTATTTCTGCTCTGATACTTATAATTTCCTCCTTTCTTTTGGCTTTGGGCTTGGTTTGCTCTTCTTTTTCTAAATGTTTGAGGTGTAGTATCAGGCTGTTTATTTGTGTTCATTCTGTTTTCCTAATGTGGGAACTCAGTGCAATAAATTTTCCTCTGAGGACCACTTTCATTGCATCCCACAGATTCTGGTAAGTTGCATTTGTATTTTCTTTTACTTGTATATATTGTTTAATTTATTCTTTAATTTCCTCTGTAACCTACTGATTGCTCAAGGGTGTATTATTCAATTTCCATGTGTTTATGGGTTTTTTGTAGTTACTTTTATCATTAATTTCTAGTTTCATGGCACTATGATCTGATAACATGCATGAGATAATTTCAATTCTTTTGCATTTACTTAAATATGTTCTGTGGGCTAGTATATGTTCTATTTTAGAGAATGTCTCATGTACTGCTGAGAAGAATGTATATTATGATGTCGTTGGATGGAACACTCTGTATACGTCTATCAAGTCCATTTGTTCACAGGTGTGATTCAGTTCTGTTATTTCTTTGCTGATTTTCTGTCCCTTTGTTTCAATGGTGTGTTAAGGTCTCCTGTTAAAATTGTGTTATTGCCTATTTGATTTTTCATTTCTGTGAATGCTTGCTTTGTGTACCTGGGTGCTCTGAAATTTGGTGCATATATATTTAAGACTGTTATCTCTTCTCTTGAAGTTTTCCCCTAACTAGTATGTAGTGATCTTCTTTATGTCTTTGGATCATTCTTGGTTTGAAGTTCACATTGTCTGCAAATGAAATAGCTACCCCCACTTTTTTTTGAGTTCCTGTTGCACGAAGTATTGTTTTCCATCCTTTGACTTTCAGTCTATGAGTTTCCTTTTCAGTAGATGAGTTAGATGGATTTCTTGTAGACAGCAACTATAGTTGGACGTTGTTTCTTGATCCAGTCTGCCAGTCTGTTTCTTTTAATTGGTGAATTGAGGCCATTTACATTAATGGTTATAACTGTTATATATCGGTTTATTGTTCACATGTTATCTTTCTTCTGTTGTGTTTTTGTTTTTTCCTTCTGTTTAATTGTCTGTCTTGCTTAGTGGTTTTTCCTATGTGTATCTAGAATGTCTTTGAGTATTCTTTTTAGGTTTGGTTTGGTGATCATGAAGTTCTTCAGCTGTTCTTTGTCATGGAAGTATCTT